>CAIGQV010017602.1:7303414-7331582 GCA_903798115.1 Danio jaintianensis | reverse complement strand
CTATCAATCAATCTAACAACTCGTACATCCATCCATCAATCATCCACATATCAATCATCCATCTGTCTTCCATCCATCAATTTATAATTATTATTCATCTATCATCTACCCAGTCATCTTCCAACCCATCATTTATCATTCATCCACCTATCTATGATCCATCTATCATGACCCTTCCTCTTTCATTCTTCTATCAATAACCTATCCAACCATTTATTCATCCATCCACATACCAATCATTCATCTACCCATTCATCCACCTATTAGTATTCATCTATCATCTATTCATTCACATACCATCCACCCATCATCTACCATTTATTCAACCATCGACCTATTTATGATCTATTTAACATGTCCATTCCCCTTTCATCCTATCAATAACCCATCCAACAAATCATTCATTCATCCATCCACATATCAATCATCCATCTATCTTCCATCCATCAATTTAGAATCCATACAATCATTATTTCATCCATCCACCTATCAAACATCATTATATATTCATCGTCCATCCATCATGTATTCCTCCATCCGTTAATCCATCCAGCTATCATCCATCCATTATCAATCTAACTAGCATGCATCCATCTAGCATGCATCCATAAAATATATAACAAAGGAATCTAGATTTTGAAGAATGCTTCAGTGTTTTTTTTTGCTGCCAAAAATAACGGTCAGTAGGACACAACGTTGTTTTGAATCCCACAGATTTTCAGAGAAGGAAGCAAGTCATATGCATTCATATGAGGAAATTCATATTTGAGTGAACTATCCTCATAAGACCACATTGCAAATTAGCTAATTATGAAAATGAGTAGATTTGCCTCAATCACAATCAATGAATGTGGCAGTGAATATATGTTTGTGTCTGTGAGTGTGTAGAAGTGTGTGCGCGTGCGTCTGAAAAAACCTGCGGGCGGTGTGCTTTGATGGCAGTCCCAAATCCACTACGGCAGACGGTGCGTCCTGCAACCATGCAAATCCCTGTGTTCTCATTGGTTCCCCTCACCTCCCCAAAAACCACTATTAATTATTCAGAAATGTTAGTGAGGACTCCTAGTGTGCAACACTCTGTTCTCTGAGCTCAAAACACTGCATGCGAGTGAACGCATGGCCTTTATCTTCAACTTAGTGCAAAACTTAAACTATTCCATAGCTATTGAAGTTTTTGGAAGGCAAACTTTCTCATTTCATCAATGCAAATCATTATTATCGATATAGTATATGAATGCATAGACAAAATTAGCAACAAATGTTAAGCATATAACTGAAAACAATTCTCTGAAAAGTCATCCAAATTGGTTCAAACCATGAATTAGGTTGTGGCAAATATGTTCCTGGACAGAAGGGCTGAATGGATGACTCTTTCCTTATCTCTATCTTCCCTTCCCCCTTTTCCTGGTCTTTCTCTTTTTATGTTTCCTTTGTGCTGACAGATGCAATGGCTTAAAAAACTGCTCTACTGAAACACTTAATTGAACTGACACACTCCATAACCCAAGTGTAACTTTTCTGTTTGTAGTTTTTGTCGACTTAACATTTCCTATGAATTACAATTTCTACAGTAAAGCAGACTGAAGCAAAGAGCAGATCGGGGGAAATTACTAATCTGACCAGTAAAATCCTTTGGCTGACCTTCACTGAAAAACTATAAATTCTAACGAGTAACTGCTGTTTTAAAATAGTACATACATTTAATTAACTAACCATTTTTTTTTAACCAAAAATAAGCTAATAATTGTGACTTTTTGCCACACTGAATGATATATAAATGATAATGACAACGCAAACAGACATAGCTAACAATATCAGTGCACTTTTAAAGAGATAGTTCACCAAAAAATGATCATTTACTCACTATTTACTAACCCTCAAGTGGTTCCAAACCTTTATGAGTTCCTTTCTTCTGAGTAATTGTTTTTCTATGGAAATCAATTGTTACAGGTTTCCAGCATTCTTTAAAATATCTTCTTTTGTGTTTAACAGAATAAAAAAAACTCAAGTAGGGTGAGTAAATGATGACAGAATGTTCGTTTTTTTTGGTGAACTATCCCTTTAAGTATCGCCAATGTGCTTCTGTATGCAACAGTGTAGCAATCTTAAAGGCTAACCTGACTATAATACTATAATACACTATACTACAACTCTTTTAATCTATGATTAGCAATAATTCCAACACTGATGACCTGATTGCATTTAGAAAGCATGCTGGTCAGTGCATTCAGACAACATTATACTTTATACATTACAGTACCTGCCGATCAATAATTGAGGCTAAGCTGTAGAACCACACAGCACAATATATCATTCATGCAATACGTGAATACACTCCTGCCCGTCCAGACACCCCTGGGGAAGTTAAGCCTCCTGACTAATGAGAAAATCCCTTGTTAATTCCTGTTGAGGTATTGCTTCTTGCTAATTACATGGACTGTGTGTTACAAGGCTGGACTGTTGAAAGTATGGCAGTGGTTTGAGCAGGTTAAGCAAAAGACAGTAGTTAAAGTGGTCATAGTACAGTAGCAATAAAAACATAATGGTATGGTAACAGGTTGATGTTAGTTTCAGTCAAACCAATCAATCCAGACTAATACACACGTAGCATCTTGCTACCCACAACAAAATCTTCACTAGAACACTGCATCTTTGATATACTGTACCAAATCACTGCTTACCCAGTGTGGCATTACTCATAGATTGCACTAATGGACCTGGTTTAAGGCCAGCACTTGCTCAATCAAACACAACACATAACACAAAACCCAATGTGATCTTAAACGTGTTTTAAAAAGATACAGCAGGTAACGTTTTCTGATAACAATCGTATAATGATTTATTTTTGTTGTTGATTTGTTGCTTTTTTAATCCAAGATTCTCTGCTCGGCATTTAATATTATTATTATTATTATTTTATTATTATTATTTATTTGACAGGGACATGCACAACAATACATTGACCTTAAAAAGAAAATATGTTTTGTGCCAGACTTTAGCAAAAACTGCTTTTCCCCCACCTGCAGTCCCTGGACAGGTGGACCTGGTGGAAAAAAAAACATATTACAACTTAAAATATACAGGCTGACTCACACAAATTACACACAAACAATCAAACACAAACATTTCCTTAGTGTGTACATATTTGTTTAGATAGAAACCACTTTTTGTTTCCTACACTGGCAGTGAGAAACGTCCCTGAAAGCCTTTTATTTGCTACATCCAGACTTGAAGAGTGCAATAGTATTTTGGCTAGCTTACCAAAGGGCTTTATCAAACACTTGCAAAAAGTTCAGAATGCAGCAACTAGAGTGCTGACTCACATTAGACTCAGGAAATCACTTAAATCCTTTGGCTCACTCGCTGCCAGAACTGATGGCAAGATCCTCCATTTTTAAATGTCTTCACGGTGCACCAACAGCAATAAGGTTACAAAAGACTCAAAAGTAAAGTGTAGGAATTGCAGCTGCTGCTTATTGAATAGTGTTAATACAGCAGTACATAAATTGCAAAACAAAAAGTTTCGAACCCGCTCGTGATGTATGCAAAAGTAAGAAAAACATGCTTAGTTAAAGTAGCTGTTTACAGACAAAAGCCTTTTATCACAAACTCAAAAAAAGTTTTTGTTATATATGCTGTCTTTGCAACATGTCATAATTACTGTAATTTCAAAACACAACACACGGCATATTGAGAGTTATTCACCTTAGACTTGGCATTGTGATTCATTATCAATGCCTAAATTGATTTGTAGGGGTCAGGTGGTACTGAGGTCACATGATAAGTCGTAGTTTTAAGAAAATTGTCAGTTTGCAAGTTGTAATTACGAGTTCTATGAAGGCGTGAACTTTTTTTACAAGATGGAATCTTGTAATTATGGTAATTACAACATGGGGTGAAAGCACCTTTGTGTAGCAGCAACAGCTCTACTGAAAGTGCAACTCTTATTGGTTGGTCAGTTTGCTTCATATTGCAATGGACACTGTATTATAAAAAAAATCTCACTAACATCATGCAAATGTTCAAGATGTTCAGCCATTCATTAAAAAATGTATTAATTAATCCCACCACAGTTTAGCACATTTCTGTTTTAATTATCTATCTAAAACATAGAATAAAAATGACATGAAAAATGAAAAAAATGATTACAAATTACAGGATGAAATTTTAATTGTAATATAGTTTAATTGTAATATAGTTTAATTGTATATAGACAGATAATATAACCAGTTCCTTTCCAGAAGTCAATTTTATTTAAATCATTTTGAAACAGGTTTAACTTATAAAGAACCGTTGCCAATACGTTTCTTTGCATTGGTAACAGCTTATTTTTGAATGGTGCTGACTGGCATTTTGTTTGAACATTTATCAGCAAGAAATTAAATTGTGATCTCAACAATAGGCCTACAGTTTCTTTGTATTAGTATTGCTATAGTCTATTATAGCATAGTTGTTGTTTAGTCTGATTTTAGCTATATCATTTTATGTTGACAACAATTTTTAGAATTACATCTTTTTTTCTAAAATAACACTGTTTAGGAACGAACATTTAAATAAGAAAAACATAGTAATTGCAATATTTCACTGCCACCATACGAACAATTTATTCATGTAATCCATAAAAAAGTAACTGTTGTCTTATTATGAGCATTTTAAAATGTAATAATAACATAAACTATGTTTTTGGAAACAACAAGTAATCAACACTGAATAAAAAAAACATATAAAAGTTTATTTTCAAATTCGATCTAAAAAATAAAAAATAAAAAAACCTGCTATCAATGATTCCCTACAAATATAATTGGAAAAAAATGTACTGCTAAAGTTTCTAATTGTTGAAGCATTTTGAAGTAGTGTGTGCTACAGTATTAACAACACACATGCCATTTAGCACAAGTTACCAACTTGAATTGAAATTAATTTTCATCATAAAATGGAAAGCTTCAGTCCTTGATGCTGACTGGTCAAAAGCCCGGTGTCATGTGCTTTACCGAACATATCACTGTATCACTGCCTAATGCCATTAGCAACCACCTTAAGATACGTAATACTGCCACAACTCTTCCACATAAAATAAATTTAGCAAAAAAAGGTGGTTTGTTATATTTAAAAAATTGTCGGTCATGGTGTCAGATGAGGCTTGTTACAATTAAGAACATGCTACTGATTCACTGTTGGTGACAACTTTTTGTGAAGATGGATAAAGTCAATGACTTAAACTTTTATTTAAGCTTTAATACTGTTATTGTGTGGTAACCATTTAAATAAGGTATTTATTGATGTATTCACAATTTATAACAGTCTCTTAAAAGATTCAACAGTATGTCATTGATTATTACCTAATAATTGTGAAGCACTTAAGAGACAAAGGTCAATATATCGGTTCATCATGCATAACAGGAAATATTAAGCAATACTACAAAATGTCTTGACTGTATCTTTTGGCATTAAGGAAATGCCTTCTAGACAGACATTTTCCTCTTCCTCTTTGTCTTTTACACACACTTAATTACAGCCTGATAACCCAGACTGAGAAGATTTTTTTAAAATAATCTTATAAAAGGTGAACCAAATTATGAGGAGGTCAAACATCAGCCAAACAACCGGACAACACACATATCAAATGCAATCATGCTTGTTGTTAGTCCTTCCAAAATCCAATAATAAATCCCAACGGTGGGTTCTAGACTCACATTAAGCACATGGCTTGTTAACAAAGGTGCCAAGACTTTGTGGCGCACTTGCTGTGCTAGATCACCATGACTGATTTACTCAAGTGTTGTTCCGTCATCCCTGTACACACAAGCACAGCAGGACTAACGAAACGTCTTAGACGCTCGTCGAACGTCTGCCACGAGGACTAAAGGAGATGACGGCTCTTGGTACAGGGAGCACAATGGCTATTCAGGCAAGGCTGCCCTCAGAACAACTCACAATGACTCAACAAAGAGGAACAGAAAGATGAATAGACAGAGCGAGGCGATTCGGGAGAGACACGGACACAGCCAGAAAACATTTTCAAAAGTGCCACTTTCTTAACGCAGACCTAGACTTCTAAAACCTCCTGAGATTAGAGCTCCATCAGTCGCCCATCTAGAAATCAGAAACAAACTTTTTTTGTTTGTTTGTTTGCGTGCTTGTTTCAATTTGGTCAATTTGTGTTCACGAAATGAGTGAAATACTGCAGGTGAACTAGAGTGAATTAGTATTTTTATACAGCCCGTCTACTGTTTTGTTTTTTTGTGTGCAAGTTTGTGTTTATGTTGCACAATATCACAAAGCTAAAGTCAAATCATTATGTTTTTACTTTACCTTTTGAAATTCTACAATCTAATTCAAATCACTGCCCAAGCTAATGTACAGTCGTGGCCAAAAGTTTTGAGAATGACACAAATATTAGTTTTCACAAAGTTTGCTACTAAACTGCTTTTAGATCTTTGTTTCAGTTGTTTCTGTGATGTACTGAATATAATTACAAGCACTTCATACGTTTCAAAGGCTTTTATCGACAATTACATGACATTTATGCAAAGAGTCAGTATTTGCAGTGTTGGCCCTTCTTTTTCAGGACCTCTGCAATTCGACTGGGCATGCTCTCAATCAACTTCTGGGCCAAATCCTGACTGATAGCAACCCATTCTTTCATAATCACTTCTTGGAGTTTGGCAGAATTAGTAGGTTTTTGTTTTGACCACAAGTTCTCAATGGGATTAAGATCTGGGGAGTTTCCAGGCCACGGACCCAAAATTTCAACGTTTTGGTCCCTGAGCCACTTAGATATCTTTTGCCTTATGGCACGGTGCTCCCATCGTGCTGGAAAACGCATTGTTCTTTACCAAACTTTTGTTGGATTGTTGGAAGAAGTTGCTGTTGGAGGGTGTTTTGGTACCATTCTTTATTCATGGCTGTGTTTTTGGGCAAAATTGTGAGTGAGCCCACTCCCTTGGATGAGAAGCAACCCCACACAGAAGTGGTCTCAGGATGCTTTACTGTTGGCATGACACAGGACTGATGGTAGCGCTCACCTTTTCTTCTACAGACAAGCCTTTTTCCAGATGCCCCAAACAATCGGAAAAGGGCTTCATCGAAGAATATAACTTTGCCCCAGTCCTCAGCAGTCTATTCGCCATACTTTTTGCAGAAGATCAATCTGTCCTTGATGGTTTTTTTTTGGAGAGAAGTGGCTTCTTTGCTGCCCTTCTTGACACCAGGCCTTCTTCCAAAAGTCTTCGCCTCACTGTGCGTGCAGATGCGCTCACACCTGCCTGCTGCCATTCCTGAGCAAGCTCTGCACTGGTGGCACTCCGGTGGCACAGCTGAATCCTCTTTAGGAGACGATCCTGGCGCTTGCTGGACTTTCATGGATGCCCTGAAGCCTTCTTAACAAGAATTGAACCTCTTTCCTTGAAGTTCTTGTTGATCCTATAAATTGTTGATTTAGTTGCAATCTTAGTAGCCACAATATCCTTGCCTGTGAAGCCATTTTTATGCAACACAATGATGGCTGCACGCATTTCTTTGCAGGTCACCATGGTTAACAATGGAAGAACAATGATTTCAAGCATCACCCTCCTTTTAACATGTCAAGTCTGCCATTCTAACCCAATCAGAGCCTGACATAATGATCTCCAGCCTTGTGCTCGTCAACATTCTCACCTGAGTTAACAAGACGATTACTGAAATGATCTCAGCAGGTCCTTTAATGACAGCAATGAAATGCAGTGGAAAGTTTTTTTTCAGCATTAAGTTAATTTTCATGGCAAAGAAGGACTATGCAATTCATCTGATCACTCTTCATAACATTCTGGAGTATATGCAAATTGCTATTATAAAAACTTAAGCAGCAACTTTTCCAATTTCCAATATTTATGTAATTCTTAAAACTTTTGGCCACGACTGTATTTATGTCTTTTTGAAACAAATTTTATTCTAAAAACTACTTACCAGTGTCTATGATTTGTAAATCAAAAAAACTGGCCTCATCTATCTTTTCTGCTTTGGTCAGTTTGCTCAATAGCTCACTTTGTACTTGTGATGCAGAGCACTGAAAAGATATTGGTAGGGTTTAGGGAAGGCTCACTAGGTGATCTGTATAACAAATTCCAACTTCTTGTGGACAACAAAACCTTCCCCAAGTAACTCAATGTCATGCACTGTCTTCATCTATTCATATTTAAATTGATTGTTTCTGTCGAAAAAAAAAATATGAAAAAACTAAACAAAAAAAATGGCATCAGAACAGACCAGTTTGTTTGTATAACAGCTATCAGAATTAAGATCTGTGCATCACTACAATATAAGCAGTCTGGAAATGTCAGTCTTTGCATTGGAAACATTTAGAAACCTTTCTTGCCAGCAGAACTGAACAGTGTGTTTGAAGGATTGTGGGACGGGAATTCCAATTATGCAAAACTATAGGAGATAGACATTCCCAACGCTCAATGCACCAATATCAGACCACGTGCTAGCTGTGTAAAACACCCATGCTTGGCCTGAACATGACCTTTAGCTGCAGAAATAGACGCAAAACAATGTGTCTTTTTCACAATGACCATAAAGCCACAGCACTGGCAGAACAAAGCTGAAGTTTGAGCATGCAGTATGAATGACAAGTTAATCAGCAAAATGACATCAACGGCCACAGTGACGCAACCTGTACTTGCCTCTCTGCTGCTCTCTGTTCAGAAAACAACTGACTTCATCCTTCTCTCCTACACACTGTTCATTACTCGTGGGTCAAGTTATGTGTGGGATTTCACCACAAAAGTACAGGGTTTTCCAGTCATGGAAGAGTTAGGCTGCACAACAGCCAATTCCTTGTATTCTGTAATGCTGATTTGGAGCACATTTAAGACAAATCTCTTATCAATATCAGTGAAGAAAAGAATGGTCTAATCTTTTTGTATAAACTGATTAATTATTCTTTGATAAAAAAAAATAAAGAAGTATTTTGTAACAATATAAGTCTATATTACATTTTTTTTCAATGAAATGCATCCTTGCTAAATAAAGTATCTTCTATTAAAAGTATAAGGTATTTTCTATCAAAGAAAAACTAAATTAAGCAATTAAGAGTTTTTTTGAAGACATTTTAGTTTTTGAAACATCAAAGTAATTTAATCTCATTAATTAGCAAACGTGATTTGAAAACATATTAAATTACTATTTAAGGATCACAGTGCAGCCCCCAAATACTAAATTAACTGTCATTTATTCTTCAAACAGCTAGTTTTTTACCCATTTGTCAGAAGTGTATGAAAGTGTGATTTTATTTTTACATCAATACATCTGTTATGCTGAATTATGTATTTTGCTCATATATAAATTTAGCTACTTGAAACAACAAATTAGACATTTTACTTTGCATTTAATATGCTTCCTATAAAATCACTTTTTACATCACCAAAACATAAGTCATGTGTTTGACCCATATGTTACATTTTTATTACTTCGACATTCCACATTACATCACTGCATTTAATCATTACTCTATTAGCATTTTCACTTAAATTCCAAAAGATGCTATGAATTACAACAGTGCAGAAAACATAGAAAAACCATACATAATACAAAGCCACACACTTAAACAAGTATAACTCTACCTGCATTAAACATCAGCTTTTACATCTCGGTATTCTAACTTTTGACTCGTCAGAACACACAGACACTCACCAGGTAATGTGGAGACCGCAGGTAAGAAAACATGTCTCCTGTGGGTCTCGGGCCAAAATAGGCCCACCCTGCAAAAGTGTAGTCTTTGTAACAGCAAAATGAAAAAGTACCAATACGAGAGCAGAATCTGACACAAGACAGTCACGGCTTTTCAAGCCAAAGGCACAAAGAGGCAGGCACTAGGTGCTTAAAGAGAGCATCTTAGGCAGTTAAATATAGAAGCAGTGGAGTTCTCTTTAAATAGGCTCACTCATTAGGACACTGGACTTTACCATTGTAGAGTGAATGAAAGAGAGAGAGAGAGAGAGAGAGAGAGAGAGAGAGAGAGAGAGAGAGAGAGAGAGAGAGAGAGTGTAATGCAAGAGCTCAGAGAAAGCAGGACAGGTCGGCCTTGTAGGCTGAAGGTCTGCTAGCAGAGGTCAGAGGTCATGGCAAAGAGATCAATGGAGATGCAGTTCACACGCTCCACAGAGGAACGATGGGTTTTCAATCGCTATGGATCCTCTTCATGTGTCAGTCAGTTCACTCTGACAGTGATTAAATCACTGGAGGTCACCATGTTACTATGCTGCTGGTGCTATTGGATATTTCAACTCAACCGCAGTAACCAACTGTATCACATGAGCTTGACTAAACTTGCGTTAGTAGACACCAGTGACATCCCATGTGATATTCTCCATCTATGATTATATTGCAGTTGTATGTATGAGCTGACATTATCAGTCATTATTGTTTTATTTTGTATATTTACAAGATAACAGCAAGAGTGCCATTTTCCCAAATACAAGCATTTAATGTGATGATGATTTTATATAACAGTTAAAAACAAACAAGAAGCTAATTTTGAGAAACAATTTACTTATTGTTTTGTCAATTTACTCATTACACCGATTACAATGAATAAACTGCTTGTGCTCTTCGCATCACTGTCTCTTAATTCAAGGTTAAATGTAGTTTACTTGACAAGTAAATACATTGCCTTATTTTAATGTGATCTACAAACATTTGTTAATTGGTTCCCTACAAAACATTTTTAAGTGCAGTACCATCAAAACATAGCTTTTTGTTTGAAGGGACAGTTCACCTAAAAATTATTATGTACATTACATTCACTCACCCTCAAGTGGTTTCCATCCTCTATTACAGTATTAATTTTGTCAGCATAAATAAAGGCGAAAAATGTTTGTTGCCTATAGCTTGACACAAACAGAAACTTTAAAGGTCTTTTGTAATGTCCTGGGGGCGACACGGTGGCTCAGTGGTTAGCACAGCAAGAAGGTCGCTGGTTCGAGTCCCGGCTGGGCCAGTTGGCATTTCTGTGTGGAGTTTGCATGTTCCCCCTGTGTTCGCGTGGGTTTCCCCCACAGTCCCAAGACATGCAGTATAGGTGAATTGAATAAACTTGGGTGTTTCCCAGTACTGGGTTGCTGCTGGAAGGGCATCTGCTGTGTAAAACATATGCTGGATAAGTTGGCGGTTCATTCTGCTGTGGTGACCAATGATAAATAAGGGACTACGCTGAAGGAAAATGAATGAATGAATGAATGTAATGTCCTACTAACGTTACTGAAAACTATATATGCGTGGCAATGGACGGAATGGATGGCATATTATTGCTGACAAAAAAACTAAACTAAAATGTAGACAAAAAGATCAACTAATGGAAATATTTTTTTATTTAATCCGCTTCATTGTGTTGTTCATTTATTAGATATAGTCACATTACTGGTGCAGCAGACCTGTCAAGTTTCTGTTTGCGTCAAAGCCATTTTTGTTGACTAAGTTAACACTGCTCTATCAGTTTCTTTTTCTTTTTTGTTTAACTCAAAATAAGACTGGAAAACATAAATAAACGTATAATTAAGAATCCAGGTAACCCGCATCATTGACTTGCGTAGTAGCAAAACAGTCAATTATGGTCTAAGTCAATGGTTACCTTCTTCAACGTATCTTCTTTTGTGTTTATCAGAAGAAAGAAACTCAAACTGGTTTTTAAACAAGTAGTGGGTGAGTAAATGTTGACAGAATTGTCATTTTTAAGTGATCTGGTTAAGCAGCCCACCCAATCTGACACAGCATCAGTGGCTCAACCAATATTATGAGTTCAGAGCGAGGCTCTGCATTTCATCAGCCAATGGCATATCATGATGGAAATGTTTTAGGGAAACCACTCAGAGCGTCTAAGATGAATGAAAAGATGTACCAGCCTTGAGTCAGCAGTTCTGACATCTCATTGGCCAGTCAGTTGCCATGCAGAGTTTGAAGGAAGGAACGATGCTGTGCTCCTCCTGTGTGCCTGTTCAAGCTCTGTGCCATAAGTCTTCGGTGGGTAATTTGCACACGGTCACGTCTCCCCTCATGCCCAATACATCACACCCACTCACCACTGCACACACTGAATAATACATACAGTGATTACTGTGTGTGGCTGAGAGAAACTCTGCTGTTTACAATTCTCTGAAGTACAAGAAAAAACTGCTTAAGGCAACTCTAGCCATCTTTGCAGCTTTAATATCATATCCATGTTAAGATCAGATCAAGAAGATATCGGTTGACACAGTAAAGGATATGCATGTGCTGCTTATAAGATGCATTTGAAAACACAAAATATACAAACCCCCTTCCCAAAACTTATGCAATTAATTTGACTAAATTTAATTTTAAATTATCTTTAGTTTTATTTATTTATTTGACCATTTTCAGCCATACAGTTCCATTTGTAAACTAAAGAATAAATAATTAAAAAGTACAATATAAATAATAATATAATGATAATAATAATAATACCATTTTACAGGTAAGTGTTAAATAATATATTACTATTATTATATAATATTTAATAAATATCAGATTTTTCTTTTTTTTTTACAGGTTTTAAAGTATACACTCACCGGCCACTTTATTAGGTACACCTTATTAGTACCCCCTTTTGCCTTCAGAACTGCTTTAATCCTTCGTGGCATAGATTTAACAAGGTACTGGAAATATTCCTCAGAGATTTTGGTCCATACTGACATGATATCATCACGCAGTTGTTGCAGATTTGTCGGCTGCACAACCGTGATGCAAAGGTGGTCTATTGGATTGAGATCTGGTGACTGTGGAGGCCATTTGAGTACAGTGAACAGTCTTTAAATATTTTACATTGTATTTTTAGGTATTAGATTTTTTTTTTTTTTTTACAGTTTTTGTAATCATTCACATTATCATAATACTATTAAAAAAAATAATGTTGTGCAGCTCTACAAACAGGCACATAAAAATAGCTGTTTGACTTTCAATAAGATTTCTTTTTAGCTTTTTAAAGTCAAGTTTTTAACAACTAGTGGATACAGCATGCACATTGTGAGCATTTTCATTTTTGAGTTAAATGATTCTTTAAGAAGAGCTAAAATAAAATGCTCTCACACACTCTCTCAATGAATGAGAGGGCGAATCAGGTTAATTAAAACTCGGTATGCTTATGTATTTATCAAACCCCTCTCATTTAAAAAAAACAAGATAAGAAAGAGGCAAGGTTAAAGCGTGACTGGCAATCTGCACAAGAGTACTGTACAAAAGAAAGTGTGCATGTTATCTCTCCTGCAGAGGTGTGAGTTTTGCCAAGTCTGTCATAATGATAAGAGCCTGTTAGGTCCACCAACTCAGCGCTCAACATTTCGAGAGCTCTCTTCCTCTCTGCTTCCCCTTCTAATGCATTTTCTTCTTTCATCAAGGTGACCCACATAATGTGGAGCATATAGATATTTTGCCATGCACAGCCAATCCTGCATTAAACCAGTCAAAGAAACCTCCATCTAGAAAACACCTACATGGTACAGTTTAACCTCAGGGAGTTTTATAAGATTTCAATGTTTTTAACATTGCCAATTCAACAAGTCTTCAGGGCTACATTGGAAAGAGCACTTCAGAGACATCATTACATGAAATTCTTCAGGTCGAACATAAGTCATGTGATCATTTTAGGCCCTTTTTACATCTGGTATTTTGATTGATCATTCTTGTTAATCTAATCACAAGCAGACAATGCAAAACACAGGTTTACTGGCTCTGAAACCTTTTGAGCTTGAACCACTTCTAATGGTAGAAAACGCAGTCGACCAAATTGCTTTCATTTAGTGGTTAAATGTATTTGAACAGTATAAAATGGTTTAACATGATCATTGTGGGATGCATTGTTAAAGCGCACTAGGAATTTAAACTTTCATGTGAAATTGTAAGTTGGGTTTGAAGGTCAATAATTTCAAAAAGCCCACGCTGAGTCCCAATTGGCCTACTTATTTGTTGTAAAATAGGTACTTTTTTGTGAAGAAAATATACAAACTTTTAAGTGTGTAACAGAAGAGTATGACATACTTTGAGACATACTACTTCCTTTTTAACAGGTCTTTCATGCAGAGAAATCTCCTCAGGTGTTTCTAAACACATCTTAAAAGTTCACATTGTCACAACGTTTGATTTCTGTGAATTAATGTACAGTGCAGTGTTATTTTAATATTATTTAATTATAGTATTTATTATTTTTTAATAGTATTTATAGTATTAAATATAGTATTTAATAGCAATTTTGTTATGTGCTTCTATCATTTTTATACTTCTATATATCTTTACACTATTTTAATTTCAGTATGTTTTAGGATTTTTTAAAAATAGTTTTAGTTAAGGATAACCACCAAGACACAGACTGAGACAGAGAAGGAGGGAAAGCATTAATACAAGCAACGACCAAAAGCTTGCAAAATGCAGAAACGGTTGCTGGCACAGACACAGAGGAAATAATACCACTGTGAGGAACAAAAAGCAAGACAAAGACAGGAAATGAAGTCAGACAGAAGTGTTGTCTGGGGTACAGGTGAGAAACGGCCGATCAAGTAAACAACGTGGATCAAAAAGGCCTAAAACATATGCAACATGACTTTTGCTTCCTTTCATTTAACAGAAACAAGACAAACTGTAAACACACGTTTCTGGACAAATTCTGCAACATAACAACACTGATTGAATACTTAAGTACAAAAACTACTTTTATCCTAAAGGTCCTGTTAAGTGCTTTGAATTGTGCATTTTTTATTCAATGTTTAACGTAATCTTAGGAGAGTAGCTCCTCCCCTTTAAAAAAACAGCCAATAGCGTTTTGTATTTATCAAAGTTCTGCCAATGAGAGTGGTTGAGATCAAGAGCATCAAATGAAAAGGAAATGAGAAAGGGGCGGGACATGTCAGATACTAGAGAGCATTTGATTGGTCAAGATTTGATGACATGAAAAAAAGGTTAATTGAAGTGCCAAACTACAAGCTTTGGATGTTTATATCAGTTTTAGATTTTCTAAACGTGAATTTTGTCACTGTTTTGGAGCACACTAGCTAATAGATATCCTTAAAACTAACCGACTGAAACAAACATCTCAAATTTTTTTTTTTTATTTCACTGGACCTTTAAAGCCAACAGATTTGCTTGAGGAACCAAATCACAACTTAACTAATCACAAACACTACCGTCACATTTATTTTTATGCTTACAAAATGTGTACTTTTTTAAGAGGAGAAATTCGAATAGTGTTTGGTTGCTTTGCTTTTTTGCCCAGAAAAAGAAAGGAGAGTGAGAAATGAGAGAGGGATGAGAACACACAGAGGCTCAGCTTGAAGTGCCAGTGAGTTCGCTCTGATTTTAGCACAGACAGATAATGGAAATGTCTTGCAGAGCATCCAACATCTCCACTTTAGACCTGAAAACTCAGTTATTAGAGGAAAAAGCAGAAGAGAGAAAAGCAGCTATGAAAAACTTCTGCATTAGCCATCACCGTGTAGCTGACGTTCCTCCTTCAGACTTATAATATACTATCCTGTCTAGGTCTTATGTTTCAGAAGCCAGACAGAGAGTTTAATGACGACACTAAAGTCCCAGTACTCCTATAAACCCTCAAAACAATATTACTCTTTAATGTTATGTCCAGCTAGTCTGAATTAATAAGTTTAAAGCCTAAAGGTCAGGTTTGGTTGTTTTTCTTAGTATTTCTAAGTTCAGTGCAATGTATGAATAAAAATAGTTTCTCTGGAACCATGAGTTACGTAAACAGGGGAGTTGACAACAACATTGTCATCTGGATTATGGTTTTAAAATCTGATTTCCCTTTTTTGCCTGGGAGGAGGATGGCCGATTAATATGCCAAAAGCACCACAACAAATCAAGACATGTTCTTATTCATCTTGAAAGGTTTGTTCCTGATTCGGGGTTTTAAATCACTATAGGAAGAGAGGAAAACACTAAACTAGAGGATGCCTGTCAAGACAGTATTTGATGATATAAACGTTCAGGTCTGAGATTCAGAGAACACAGACTACAGAGAGTCTTTACAGGAATAGAACCTGTATGGTCAGGTATAGAAATCGGTGATAAAACAGTGTAATGTTTATTAATGGTATTAATAATGAGTGAAAATAACAGCACTCTGGAGTAAAGAAAAAGCTAAACTTTATAGAGTTCCTGAAAAAAACATTCATCTTTTTTCAGTCTCTTAATTATCAAAGCAGTAATTGATTAAAAAAACTACAAAGAGAAGTTAAATTGTGAAATAATATTACACTTTAAAAAAACATTAATCTCTTTTCAGTCTCTTAATTATCAAGGCTGTATTTGATTAAAAACACTACAAAGAAGAGTAAAATTGTGAAATATTATTACACAAAATATATGTTAATAAATATCTGAAATGTAATCCTATGAAGGCAAAGCTGAATTTCTGAATTACATCAATCTTTATTGACACATTCATGTTTGTGTTGCTTAATATTTTAGTGAAAAAGCTAGTGCATATTATTCATCTTTGATGAATATTTAAAAAGCAAGTTAAAATAGCATTTTTTTTTTATATTAGTGATTCCAAAATTGCAATGTATAAAACAACCACACAAAAAAAACATTACCAACCACAACTAGCAAAAACCAACCACAACTACAAAACCTCTGAATACAAAAAAATACATTAATTAAAAAAAAAAAAAAGTCAGTCACTGCACAATTCAAATTGCAAAGTGATCAATTAAATACCACAAAATTAAATGACTGCCATCGCCAATACTTTGCCAAGTCTAAAACGTGTAGCCCCCATCTATGTGTCTCTTCCAGGATATCATGTGATGCTCTCAAACATCCTTTTTGCTCAGTCCAACTCTCTGTCTCACCCACACATTTAGCCCCGAACAGCTATCAAACCACTATTTTACATCTGTCATCTCAAATTCTTCTGTGTCGTTCTCTTTCTCTTTCACCCTTTGGCTGACTGACTGGATTGAGAGTGTTTCAGCTGAAACCGAATGGTAAAAAGGCATGGAGACACTTTACCCCCCTCAGATGTCTGATAATGTGGCTTTTGTCAGTCATTCAGCCCTTTGGAGGCCACTGGAGTCTCATTCTCCGCTTATAGTGCAGTGACGACAGCACTTCCCCTGCAGTGGCCTTAGATTCTGCAAACACCTCCAGGACATGACGCTAAAAGCGTGCATATAATTCAGGTTAGACTGCTTTGGTTTCAAAGCCAATTAATGGACTTTTGGTGCTTTATGTATGCATGTGTGGGATTACATTGTAAAGCTGCCCTACAAGGAAAATGTGGGTATACCTAGGAATAGTCAAATGATAAGAGTTCAGTACAGACATAGAAATGGCCAAACCGTGAACCTAAAACCTCATTGTTTCCTGGTTCTCATGTAAATTCCATGAGTGGAAAACACCAGTGGAAAAAAGGCCAATCAGAACACAATACAGACTGTTGCATTGCTCACAGGGATATTTATTAGCACGTCCTCGACATCTGCATGTACTTTAGGTCACGTTCCACATCATCTGGACCTGCATGGGCTGCCGTGACATCAGACGTTCAACAGTCAAAATACAGACTGATATGCCGTACACAGAAGCATTAATATGCACTCCTGAGGCTGCGCTTGATTGGCCACATCAACCACAATCATACTTATACAAATTAGCCACTGGTTTGCTAATATGTGAAATACTTCGACCTTACTGTGAGGCTGGTGTTGTGTACAATACAGACTAAATACAAAAAAAAAAAAAAAAACATTTTTCCATGTCTCAAAAAATATCTTCGTACACACGAAACCCCTGAAACAGTTTAGTTTGAAACTTCAGTCTGCCATTGTTGTTGTTGCCACTGTTGATGCGTGATGAAGTGGCATCTGACTAGCTAAACGCATCTCTTGTGGACAGGGCCATAGTCACATATAGAATCAGCCAATATTAGAGAATTTCAATCAATCAATGTTAAGATATTTAGTAATTTCTGCTCATTTGGTGTGTTTTTTTTTTACATTGAAAGCAAGCGTTTGGTGAATAAAAACAGTATCAGCTCACATGTGAGTTTGAAGAAATAAAGTCACCTAACTAACTCATGTGAGTTTAAAGAAATAAAGTCAAGTTACAGAAAAATTAAGATAACACTTGAACATAGTTTGTCCTGGATTTATTATGTATGGGTTTGAGTATAATTGTTGAAATCTACATGAACCGGTTGTTGAGACTTTTATTTCAGTATGTTGATGTACTTCCAACTGAAATTGAATATTAAGTAGGGACGGAGCTTTATTTTTGACCATCATTCCCTTGTAGGCTTCTGCTGGTATAACATTTTCTTGTACATTTTTTTAATTTAGAGCATTACATTATAAAAAAATGCTGGGTTCCACACAATTCCTTTACGTTGTCCCTAGACAAATCAATTAAGTTAACTTAATTGTTTTTACAAATTTAAGAGGGTTGAGCATAAAACAATTAAGTTGTCCAACTAAAAACCTCAAGAATTGTGTTGATTCAACTCATTGTAAATGAGTTTAAAGAAGCAGCAAAAATTATTTGAGTGTAGATTTATTACTTTCAGCTAGAATTTTACCACTGGTACTATAAGGTAAATGGGGGGTGCACGTTTCTGAATCTTGTCACACCACAACACAAGCGGCTCTTTGAGTGTTTGCTTTGGCTCTTTAGACTCTCTTTGTGCCAGTATAAAAGGGCATTTTAGGGCACCCAGTGCTTGCTGGCACAAATATCCTCCCTAGTCTTTCTATCTAATGGCACAAGCAGACAGCAGTCCATCACACTGTGCACAGAGGGAGAAAGAGATATTATTAAGCGCTCCAAAACAAACATAAGAGCAAATGATGAGTAAAAGATGAAGGAGAAACAGAAAAAAAACACCCAATAATTACCACTACTGACACTTAACAAACCTAACTGTAGCATAAAGAGATTACAGATGTAATTTGATTTGATTATGTTAATTTAAAGGCCAGCCCGAATGTACACACATGTAATGCTAAGGGTTTGTGTGTGCCACGTTCCCTTTAATCCAGTTTTTTCCCATCTGCCCCCAACCCCCTCTTCTTTATGAAGGTACCATAAGAGGCTTTGACATGGGGGTTGGACAGTGTTTGTCACAAGAAGACCAGGGAAACATGCTTTTAGGCTAACTCAAATACACTCTAATCTTCCAGGTCGCTTGATTGGCATTTTTAGGGATGTTTTTAACTTTAGGTTCTAAATTGATAATACCTGTAATTTCCGCAACGGCACTGAAAGAGAAGTGAAATCAGAGAGCAGGAAGCACTTAGTGGCCAGACGGTGA
The DNA here is from genome assembly GCA_903798115.1 of Danio jaintianensis. Taxonomy (NCBI): domain Eukaryota; kingdom Metazoa; phylum Chordata; class Actinopteri; order Cypriniformes; family Danionidae; genus Danio; species Danio jaintianensis. The sequence goes on along the minus strand of CAIGQV010017602.1, from coordinate 7,312,273 downwards.
TGGGCAGGACAGCGAGAGTGCTCTTTGACTGGGGTCTTCAAATCAACTGACTAGACAGTGTGTTAAAACATAGGATCAGCCATGCTTAATTTCTGAGGATTACGAGAGGGGAGGATCCTGTTGGTGGGACATCACAAACTGTCACTCTCATTGACAAGGTCTAACTACGGACCAAACCATCTGTTGGAACAAAGAAGAAAAGATTTTTATCCATTCAGTCAAAGGCAGAGGTGTCCAATGTTTTGAATCTACTGACCAACAAAAGTTGACATATTTTTTTATTATATTCATCTGGGTTCTACACAAAGAACAAAAGCCATACAGATTTAGAATGGAGCATAATTTTGTTCAGCCCTGCTCCTAAACCAATAGCACAAGGAAGGCACAGAAAGAAAAGTAAAAGAAACAATGAAATGAAAAGAAAGATTTTAAAGCAGTTTGAATTGAGCAACATTTTTTCCTGCATGTGCAACAACATTTTGCTTTTAAATGCACCAAATGTCAAAAATAAAACAGCACTACTCATTTGAACTGCACAAAACAAATCAACAACTCACCCAAAAAAATAAAATAAATTCACCATTATGAATGTTAGTAACTTAAAAAATGTTAGCTTCGATATGAAATGTGTTCTCACCACTGACTGTTTGGCTATCTACATTTTTCACTATTTCTTCTTCTGAGTTTAGCAAAAACACAACTAACGTACACCAGTCTGGAACAACTAGAGAACGATTCAATGATTGAATAAGAATTTTCCCGTTTTGGTGAACTATCCCTTTAAGAATTGACAGTGGAACCCTGACTGGAGCTGTTAATACTGTGTCATTTCAAAAGCATCTCTTTATGTAATAGTGAGATTTGGCTATCACCTTTTTTTTACAATTTCGTCTTTTGAGTTTAAGCAAGATCAAAACTAACGTACACCATTCTGGAACAACTAGAGAATGATTCAATGATTAAATAAGAATTTCCCTTTTTGGTGAACTATCCCTTTAAGAACTGACAGTGGAACCCTGACTGGAGCCGTTAAAATTGTGTCATTTCAAAAGCATCTCTTTATGTAATAGTGAGATTAGCACAAGCATAATCTAAAGCGCATAAAAACAAATCTTCATGATCAAGCAGTATTTGGTGCAAGAAGGTCACTGGCAGTGATATTTGTACGTAAAAGGGAAGAGCATCATGAGGTCAGAGGTCTTGCACAAACACACTGCAGACGCAAACTGGCACCCAAACATCCACATACAGTAATGCTGAAAGTGCAAGCACAGTCTCTTCAGTGGTGACTTCCTTTGTCCTTCAGCCTAAACTGAGTCACGGAAAGAAAAGCTGGCAAAAAGCGAGTGTGTACAGACAAAGTACAGACACACACAACTGTGAAGTACTGCAAACAGTCAAATTCTTCAGCTTTTCTTAGTTTTTTAGCTTGTTTAAAACTAGCTTGTGTTAAAACTCATTTTACACACACACATGTATATACACACACATCCTAAACTGACTGGATTTAGCACACAAACACATTATATTATAGGTCATATTTCATGAACAGCTGTCATGATGAACAAACATACTGATAAAACATTTGTTGTTGTTTTTTTTACTTTTATTTAGCAAATAAGCACTAAACTGATAAAAAAAAGGCAGAGTAAAGACTTTAAAAATCTTACAAATAGAAAACCAAACTTGTTCCAAACTTCCTTTTCATCAAGAATAAAAAAAAACTGAAAAAAAACATTATTTTGAAACTGCAATAACAAATACTGAGGCTTTAACTGCATATTTAATATTAATATATTATTCTTATTCCTTCAAAGCCATTTTAAAATCTTCGTCATCATTTATTCACGCTCCACCTCTTCCAAACTTATGAGTTTTCTCTTTCAATGAACACAAAAGAAGATATTTTGAGGAATGTTGGAGACCAGTCTCCATTGACTTGCATGGCATTTTTCTCCTATGGGTGTCAATGGCTGCCAGTTTTCAACATTCTTCAAAATATTTTCTTTTGTGTTCAACTGAACAAAACTACACAAAACAAAACAAGATTCATAAAGTTCTGGAACCACATGAGGATGAATAAATGTATCATTTTATAATGTATAAATGTTGGAGGTGAACTATCCCTTAAACTCTCACAAAACTGCAAAAATAACAGAATGTTAATCAAGCCGATTTCAAGCCTTCTTACTTTTTTCTTTTGAGTTTGAAATTAATATGACCAGACCATGTTCTTCACCTGACTTTTCTTTTGCAATAGTTTGTCACAAGCATCAATCAGCAACAACTATCTGCTATGAAAGCATTAACCAATTGTCAATCATCCAGACTGGAGAGAGACATCAAACACATTATGGCCTTTCAGACGCAGCAGGACACACACAGCACAGAGACGTCCGTCTCCACAGTCATATCCATTTCATTAATGAACACATGAGGAAATACACAAAGGAGGAGGGTCATCAGCCAATCACAGGTAAGGAAAACAGGGCTTGTGGCCTTGTACTTCCTATCCTCTCACTCACTACACACTGACACTGATATGTTGACAAATTATATATTTAAAGTAGATTAAAGAGATAGTTTACTCTCAACTCTCAATTCGCTCACCCGCAAGAGGTTCCAAAACCTTTATGACTTTCTTTTCTCTGTTCAACACAAAACAAGACATTATGAATAATACTAGAAACAGGCAGTCATTGACATCCATAGTAGGAAAAACATGTCAATGGCTACCGGTTTCCAACATTTTGTGTTGAAATCCCTTTTTAATTTGTGATCACATCAGGAAGAATCAGTGCCATTTTATCATACTAAATACATTTTAAGGTTCTGTTGTAATGCTGTTATGCAGTCTAATAAAACTCACAACACATTAGAGCGTCTTTGGTGTTTTCTTGTTTTCTATAAAAACAAACCAGAAGGGTGTATGACGTCATTAGCATGCCCACACAGAACAAGGTCTGTGTCACTAGTTAAAACTGCTTATTTCTCTGGATTTAAACATTCTTTGAAATATAAAAGATAAAGTACATTTTATAGTAACAAGCTAAATTTATAACACTGTTGAGTGATTTTTGGACAGTTTAATAACAAAATCCAGCCTGATCTCATGAGAAAACAACTTTTATGTATTGTCAAAAAAGTGGCTAATTCCTACAAATCCATATGATTTCCTTCAAATGAAAACGTAAAATTTTTGAAGGGAAAATACTTTTCCCCTAAACCTACCCCTCATTGCGAGATGAGCAAATCATACTAAAGTGTATGAATGAGATCATACAAATTAATATAAATTAGCCACTAAATCAAAAAGAATTATATATTATGCCTTTAACAAAGATTAATAATATTTAATTATTTATAAGATGTAAAGTATTTGGTTTGATTTCTGTACCTACTACTAGACTCCCCAGAAAACCATAGAACATATTATTTCATTTGTATCTTTGCTCTATTGTATTTATCTATGCTTGCAATTTATTCATCATATTTTACATTAATGCAACCCCTTAAAAAAATCATCCTAATCATTCAAAAACAAAATGAATCCTTTCCAAACACAGCCACTCGAGTCATCTGGTGAAATTGCATTAAATTGTATAATGGCAGTAAAACTAAACATTGCCATGTCAGTCTTTTTCCAATATCATTCATCCCCTGGTGAATGCTTAATTATGGGTTGATTGTTAGTGTGCGCGCAGATCATTCGACACCACTGGTTCACCATTGTCACTGACGGACCTCAGCTCAGCAAACAGAGGTGGAGAACGTTCCCTCTGACAAAAGCACTCATGCACCGTTGTGATAATGTCCAGCATCCTCAAAAGGTCATAAACCGCTGTGAGGGACAGGTTACCTCAGTTCAGTCAGTAGCACACTGTTGTTTTTGCTTGCTCTCTCTCTCTCTCTCTTGTCTGTTTAACTTTATCCTTTCTCACAGCTAAATGTCCCTGGGTATATTGTGGCTGGTTTGAATTAGTCTGAACACCAGGATGAGAGAACATGTACAAGAGAGATGGGAAAAACAATGGCGGCGATCTAGACAGTCTGGAAAGACATTTGAATGCATTATTTTAATAATTACAGTAAAACAAAATAGAGCACTTTAAGGAGCTGGACGTGCTCTCCCTGTAATCTTTAAATAAAGCAGGGGTTCTCAAACTCGGTCCTGGAGGTCTGATGTCCTGCAGATTTTAGCTCCAACTTGCCTCAAGACACCTGCAAGAATGTTTTTAGAAAGCCAAGTAAGAGCTTGATTAGCTAGCCCAGGTATGTCTGATTGGGGTTGGAGCTAACATCTGAACGACACTGGACCTCCAGGACCGAGATTGAGAACCCCTGAAATAAAGGTTCAATGGGGTTTTCTATGGATGCCATAGAATAACTGTTTTTGTGAACAGTTACAATTTAAACAGTTACAATTATTATTACAACAATTATTTAAAAAAAAATCTCTTTATGTGAAGAACAAAAGTACAAATCTAAAGAACCATCATTCACTAGACAGAACCTTTTTTTTGGAATTGAAATATTTTGAAATTTTTCTCTTTATTTAGAGAAAGTTCCTGAAACTCCAAAAAATCTTCAACAGATTTTAAAATAAAATTGTTAGAAATTTCACTTGAATCAGACGCTTTTCATTCCCATAATATTGTGTAAGGAGGAGGGCAAATGTTTTTAAATGATCCTTTTCTGAAAAAAAGAAAAACAACAAGAGGAAATGATGGCTTAATTAACATGTTTGGGTAAACGAACTCTTTAAATAAATCCTAAATAACAATAAATGTTTATTTCAGAGACCATACCATTCAAAAGTTTTAGGTATAGGTAAAGGTTTTTTCTTATATTTAGCAAGTATGTATAAAAGTAATCTAAAGTTGCAGAAAAATAATAATAAATAATATAGTACCCACAAACATATAGTCAGCACAAATGTTTTCAGTGCTAATAATAACAACATTACCTTTTTCAACATTCATCATATCCGAATCATTTCTAGAGACTCACATGACACCAAAGACTAAAATAATGACAGCTTCTCAGTCAAAAAATATAAATATAAATTTTAAATGTATTAAAACAAGAAATCAATTTTCATTTCTAATCATTTAACATTTTTTAACTTAAATTTTCAATCAAATAACCACAACTTTAGTGAGCAAATAAACCACAAAGACTTAGTGTGAGGCAATTCTAACTCCCTTTTAAAAAAGCAGACGTCTATGTTGTGTCTTCATTTAGATAACGAAATAAATAGAGTATGTGTGAAGCTAAACTTACCTCACCGTCTGGACACATTGTGCCCAGACGACATGTCAGCTATGCTCATCGACAGCAGAGAGACAGAATGAGTGAGAGAGATGCCCTGACAGCGCCAGAGTACCAACCCCCCCCTCCCCCCAACACACCCACACACCCAAACACACTTCCATTTGATGTCCACTGCCATCTCTCAGCCTAAAGTCCATTTTTGGAGAGAGAGAGAGAGAGAGAGAGAGAGAGAGAGAGAGAGAGAGAGAGAGAGAGAGAGATCTTTGATACTTGAGTAAATATTAGATTAGGGTGAGCTGTGCTGTTTTCCACCCATCAGGATCGGTGGGCCTTTATTGGGTTATCCCACTAAACCCGATATGTGTGTGTGTGTGTGTGTGTGTGTGTGTGTGTGTGTGTGTGTGTGTGTGTGTGTGTGCTGGGACAGGAATGACAGGAATGCTCGGGCCTCCTTTACTGTCAATGTAGGGAACGACTTGCAGGATTCAGACTCAAGTCCAATAAGCGCATGCTTCTAAGACTTTTTTTTGGGTCTGGTCGCATGTGAGCTTTAAAGTGGACATATCACAAAACTATTTTTCAATGTTTACGTGCTATAAGCAAATCTTGTGCATCTACAAACCCAGAAAATGTAAAAAATAACAACCCAGTTTTGGTAAAACTTTGAGGGTGATGAAAAAATTTCATTATAGTGGATAAACCATAGTAGTGCAATATTTACAGTGGCAATAATATATATGAATGCCCATATCAAAATATAGCCCATATTTTACTAACTATGCTTTTTGGTTGAATATTAAATTCAATTTGTTCAGTGTCCACTCCAGTAGATGGTGGTGTCACCTTCAGCATGCAGTAAGTTGGTCAAATAAAGATGGTGGCATTGCAGAAAGGTGCACACATTTAAAGTACACATGAAATCAAACTAAACATTTTGATTTTGTTAGCTCACATTGCTAGTTTTGTGGTGCACAATAAATCTGTGCATGTCATTAAGAAAAAAGAAATTGTTTGAAGTTGTAATCTAAAATTGAAATCTGAAAATGCACGTCCTGTTTGTTTTAGGTTAAATTTTCAGATTACGTCTGTCTGAGGTATTGGGTGTGGTTAACATACTTAACCACGACCCTCCAACTGTCAGTTTTGACAGCGCTAGCACAACAAACAGAAATGGTGAGGAGGAGGCGTCTGTTATGTTGTAATAACTCTCCTGAAACCCTTTTCCTGACCTTTCTGAATGAAATGCCTACTGCATCCAATCAGCTCGCAGTGGAAAAACAAGCCACGCCCACTTCTCATTTAGCATTCCGTTTCTCTAGGAGCTGCGTCACAATATGAAAAAACGGTCAGCTTCTGGTTCATGCAGACTTCAAGACATTTAATTAAAGTGTTGGTCAGTTTGTCTGCTTGACAATCCCATTTATTTGCACTGCAGCAATAAAACTGAAGTGAGATACACAAACTGAGAAATGTTTATTTGGTTAAAACAGAAAAAGGTCATTTATTTAAAAGATGTTTGCTAGGTTTACATAATTAAGACAATTTATAGTTGGAAAAAGGTAATATATTGCAACATTTTACATAATATCGCAACATATACATAATCGCAATAATATTTTTGTATCATGACACAAGTATTATGATAATTTCGCATAGTGGGTACTTGATTCCTAAACATGTGAAAAAACACATAGTTTACATTTCGCTCTACGAGTGGTGTTGTGTTTCATGGCACGCCATTTTTATTTACTTGCTTTAACACAGATAATTGTTTGCTAGATGTTATATCTGCTAGATGTTTACGGTCATTAAGTCAGAAATTGTTAACGGCTGCCAGATCAAAGATAAAGAGAAAGGGAGACCGGGCTTTTGCCATTGTTGGCCCCAAATTGTGGAATTGTCTATCAGGATAATCTCCACAGAATCCTTGTTCAAGGGGAAACTGAAACATCACCTTTTAAAAGGCCTGTAATACCACAGTCATTTGAGCTTACTTTTTCCTTTTCCTGTATGTTTTATGTTTTTTGTATTGTATTTTGTTTTATTCCTTTGATCTTATTTGAGCATTTCTACACAAATTGTGTACAGCACAATGGTACGACTGTTGTTGTATTGTGCCATATAAATAAAGTAAATTACAATATTTGACGAAGAAAAAGTTTATTATGTACTGTTGTTGAACGTACCAACAAACATAAAAGTCTCCACAGAGACTCACTAGAGTGGTGAAATTTTTATTTTTGAATGGAATGTGCCGAAGAATGTCAGAGAAGTGTTAAATATTTACACAAAATATGCTTTACACTATACTGCTTTACCAGTGAGGGTCTGGTCTAACTTCATATCAGAAAGAAGATTGTCCCTTCATATTCTGTGAATGTTACCAAATGTCCTTTCTGAAAGTGCTTGTTAACATGTATGGCTAGTGTAGCTAAAGTTAGCATTGTTTTTTGAGCTAACCACTAACCATTCAGATTTCCATCATTTAGTCTAGAAGCTGCAACCTCTTCCTCTTCATTATTGTCTGACACTGGTTTCAAACTGTAAGGCCTCAATACAATTCTGGCTGTGTGTGATTCACTTTTTCTGTTGTTTCTGGAGTATCAGAGTGGTGCAGAAAGGCCCCGCCCTCTTGTAGAAGCAGCAGCTCATTTGCATTTAAAGAAACACGCACAAAAAAAACCCAAATGGGGCAAAATGCAAGATCTGTAAAGTAATTTGAGCTGAAATTTTATAAACAAATTCTAAGCACATTTTACGAAAAGGTGCATATGTCATGACCTATTACAAAGCCTACAACAATTCATTATAATATTCTGGTGAAAATATCATTGCATATTCACACAAATACACACACACACACACACACACACACACACACAAACACAAAACCTGCTACAACAGACGGAAACACATAAAAGAAGCTGAAGTATAATCTCAGCTGCAGACAATAACTATTCAGACAAAAGAAAACACCCAACTGAGGGGGCTGAATTTAATTTTGTGCAGCTGCATGTTAGAAAAGCCCCTGCTCCGTTATAAAAGCCATTCATAATCTTTTATTAGAGAGGTGACATGCTACTAATCCCTCGTTAAGGGACTGTGTGTGTGCATCTTCTGATGGCTTCTTATTTTCTTGAACGTGTCATAGAAAGGATGTAGAATAAGGAAACACTTTTAAGAATTCAAAGTCTATAAAAGTGAAAGAGTGGGATAGGAGAAGAAAGTGAAAATGGGAAAATATGTGTGTGCAAATCTACCTCAGGGGGTGAAGATAAAGTTGAGGCATAGAAAAAGGCGAGAAATTGGGGTTCTAAATCCGCTCTCGGTGGGCCACTCTAGTGGAGTGGTGAGGGAAACAGATTTGGACCTCAATCCTTTTAGAGCGCAGAAGCTTTCCATTCACAATTGGTGAGAGGGGATCGGCGGCAGGAGGGATGTGGGCAAAGAATGTGACTTTGGGATAGGAGAATTAATACAAGTTCCCCAAACTGAAAATTCAACATTTAAATTTATGTATGTACATTCTTTATTAATCTGTGTGTGTGTGTGTGTGTGTGTGTGTGTGTGTGTGTGTGTGTGTGT
>CAIGQV010017602.1:7215858-7301503 GCA_903798115.1 Danio jaintianensis | reverse complement strand
GGGGGGGGGGGTACAAGCTAAAAAATAAAATTTATTTTTATATCTTTTTATCCACAAAGTCTGCAGCTTTTGTCACTGCAGTGTATCTTTCTGGGCTTCTGGAAGAACATTTCAAGTACACTACTAGTACATTGATATTAGTATACTTACTAAATAAAGTATACTTTTATACTTGACCTTTACTTAAGCATACTTCTTTTTGCTAAGGGTGTATTTACTGGCTTACTAAGATCAGTCTTGTACAGCCAGGGGGAGTATTGCCGCTCTGACAGCCAAGTTGTGTCAGCTAGGGATACTCCGATCAGGATTTTTGCAGCCGATACAGAGTACCGATTCCTTGTCATGGTGATCGGCTGATACTGAGTACCGATTCTGATGCTTCAAGCTTTATAATGCATTAAGCACATTTTCCCTCTAAGTATGAACCTTAAGAGAAGATCTTGCCTTACCTAAGAGAATAAATCAAGGATGCTGCATATAATACCTAAAACACGTCTCTTATAACCATTTAGGTGTGATTGTGTCATGGCCAGAAGCAGCTTTACAGAAAATAATTCATCCACTCATTTGACTTCGGCTTAGTCCCTTATTTATCAGGGGTCGCCGCAGCGGAATGAACCGCCACAGAAAATAATAAAACACAGATATAAAAATTGTTAAGAAAAATTACAAACAATGGAATTTGGAAACACTGCAAATGATGAAAGAAGAATTCATCATGTCTCAATCAAGACAATGTTTGGAGCGCATATTTGATGCATAAGAAGTTAAAATGCACACCTATAAATCTAATACTTCTTTACTAAAAGGAAATAGGCCTATAAACTGTTTATTGCAAAGTATATTACAAGGAGTTATATTATTAAATATTAATTTGCAATATTGTCAAAAACACAGAACTTTCAGTTGTTATATGTAAAAAGGCCTAAATACATGCAAGACCATTCAAATATTTTGCTCGTCTCCAACTATTGACAGCAGATCACTCAATGAGAGAGAGAGATTTGCACTCGCGATATCTTTACTGCTCTTCACTTAACGTAAGAAATGTAATGCTTAGACTCTCGCGATCTGTTCTCTTGCTCGTTCACTCTCGTCGCCATGATTTCCGGGTATTTTAACTCATTTTTGGGGATCACGGAGCCGGTATAAATTTGCGGGAGACTCGCGGAGCTTCCGGGAGAGGTCATAAGGTTGGACGAGACACTAGATAGGGGCGATCGCGTGACCCACACATCATTTACCTGTGATGTGGCTGCTGTAGGCTATACATAATATACGGGAGCGCACGTGCGTCTTCGGTCCTGTCAGATGTGGCGAGCACTCACATACAGCAGAGTGTGTCTGTGTGAAACTCCACGGTGCGCGGTTCAGAGAGCAGAAATTTGTAAAAGCGCGACCATGTAGAGAAAGAAATGACATGCTGTTGTGTAAATAAGATATTACATACAGCTATTTAGCTTGTTTATTAAAAGAAGTTGTGAACTGGCACTATGTAAAAAATACAATTAACTTGACTTCAAGGGGGGCGGGGAAAGCCGTTGGGAGGGCGGGGCGCCCCCCTAATATAACAGTTGGGGAAACACTGTATACACCTGTCTATATAAGGTCCCAGGGTTGACAGTGCATGTCAAAGCACAAACCAAGCATGAAGACAAAGGAACTGTCTGTAGACCTCCGAGACAGGATTGTCTCGAGGCACAAGGCTGGGGAAGGTTACAGAAAACTTTCTGCTGCTCTGAAAGTTCCAATGAGCACAGTGGCCTCCATCATCCGTAAGTGAAAGATGTTTGGAACCACTAGGACTCTTCCTAGAGCTGGCTGGCCACCTAAGCTGAGTGATCGGGGAGAAGGGCCTTAGTCAGGGAGGTGATCAATAACACGATGGTCACTCTATCTGAGATCCAGCATTCTTCTGTAGAGAGAGGAGAACCTTACAGAAGGACAACCATCTGTGCAGCAATCCACCAGACAGGCCTGTATGGTAGAGTGGCCAGACGGAAACCACTCCTTAGTAAAGGGCACATAGCAGCCCGCCTGGAATTTGCCAAAAGGCATCTGAAACAAAATTCTCTGGTCTGATGAGACTAAAATTTAACACTTTGGAGTGAATGCCAGGCGTTACATTTGGAGAAAACCAGGCACCGCTCATCACCAGGCTAATACCATCCCTACAGTGAAGCATGGTGGTGGCAGCATCATGCTGTGGGGATGTTTTTCAGCAGCAGGAACTGGAAGACTAGTCAGGATAGAGGGAAAGATGAATGGAGCAATGTACAGAGACATCCTGAATAAAAACCTGCTTCAGAGTGCTCTTGACCTCAGACTGGGGTGACGGTTCATCTTCCAGCAGGACAAGGACCCAAAGCACACCACCAAAATATCAATGGAGTGGCTTCACAACAACTCGGTGAATGTCCTTGAGTGTCCCAGCCAGAGCCCAGATCTAAATCCTATTGAACATCTCTGGAGAGATCTGAAAATGGCTGTACACCGTCGTTTCCCATCCAACCTGATAGAGCTTGAGAGGTACTGCAAAAAGAAATGGGCAAAAATTCCCAAAGACAGGTGTGCCAAGCTTGTGGCATCATATTCAAAAAGACTTGAGGCTGTAATTGCTGCCAACAAAGTATTGAGCAAAGCCTGTGAATACTTATGTACATGTTTTTTTACAGGCTTTTGATTTTTTATAAATTTGCAACAACTTCAAAAAATCTTTTTTCACATTGTCATTATGGGGTATTGTGTGTAGAATTTTGAGGAAATAAATGAATTTAATCAATTTTGGAATAAGGCTGTAACATAAAAAAATGTGGAAAAAGTGAAGCACTATGAATACTTCGGATACACTGTGTCACTGTGCCATATCAGAAGATCAACTCAATCTACAAGTTTACTCATGATCATGATTATTGTCCTTATTTTTCAGAATGACAATATGCAAAATAAATGGACAGTTCACACAAGAATGAAAATTGTGTCATCATTTACTCACTCTCCAACAAACCTGTTGAAGTTTCTTTCTTCTGTTGAACACAAAAGCAGACGAAGATTGCTGGAAACCAGTAGCCACTGACTACTATGGAAGTCAATGGCTACCAGTTCCCAACATTCTTTCAACAGAAAAAAGAAACTCAAACAGGTCCTGAATCAGTTGAGGGTGAGTAAACGATGACACAATTTTCATTTTTGTGTGAACTATCCCTTTAAACTTCTCAATGTGCATCTTTCCATACCATTCACAGGTTCACACCCACACAGACAAAACGGGGGCAACAACACAATCTAGTCACATATGACCTACTTTTTATGTATTCTCCCACAATCCCCTTTGTTCCCCCAGCAGCACCCTCTTTCAGAGACACAGAGAAATGGGGGAGGAGGAGAGTAACAAAGACTAAACACCCAATTCCACACGATGCACCCTAGGACACTCAGAAATTAAGCTCGATCACTCACAAACTACTTAGTGCACACTACTGTAGACTCCCCAAATGGCAATCTGACATCTAATAAGAAGTGGAATAAACATAATGAATGCATTGCAATTAACTCTCTTCAATCTGTATATAACAAAAGAGAATCAGAAAAGGGTATTACAATGTAACTGTTATTACAAAAAAATAAATGAAAAAAAAAACTATATGTAATATAGTTCTTATATTATTAATTATTCATATTTATTACATTATACAATTTGGAATTTATATATGAAATTAATTATACAGTTAAAGTAACAAAAGCCATACAAGGCAAAAAGTACAAAAATGATTAGTATATATAAATACATACACAAACATATACATACATAAAATATTTATGTATTTACACACATGTTATTGTTAATTGATTATACATAAATTTATATACGCATAAATGTGTGTATACACAAAACATTCATACATTCAATCATTCATGTGTGTATGTATGATGTATTGTGTGTGTGTGTGTATATATATATATATATATATATATATATATACACACACACACACACTCACATATATTGTATTCACATAAAAAAATTCAAAGGTCAACAAGTTTATTATTTTTGTTATCTCTATTATAATAGTCTCTATTACTGTCTAAATCAAAACCTGTAAGGTGACCACAATTTCCACTACCATCTCCTACTGAACAATTGTCAGGCAAGGAAATGAAAGGAAAGCAAGAGCAGAGAAAACCCCTCCTGAATGCAATTTACCCTGACAGACAAGAAGACACGCAACCGTAAATGTCAGAGGTAAAACGAAGGAGAGGATAAAGAGGAAGGTGTGGAGGAGGAAACGTTCGATTAGTCTCCAAGTAATTGTTGAAACAGCGTGTTACAGCAAAAAGATAATGACAATCAAAGGATAAAAAGGCAGTGAGAGCATTTCTGCCATAGATAAATACTGAAAACGCAGAGAATGAAAAGCTGAGGATGACACTGAAGGAGATAAAGGCAGAACAGGAGTACGTTTGGGAGGGAAAACAGGAGAAAGTAGAGTGAACGTCACTCATTCTTACCTGTATGTGTTCAGTAGAGCTGCTGCTGAGCTCATCTCCAGATTCTGAGTCATTTCTCATTTTCTCCACTCCATCTCCCGGTGACACACTGCCATCCGTGTCTACAGACAAACCACCTGTGAGTTTGCCCGGGCAGCCTTGATCTCGCGGAGGAGATTCTGCGCGACCTTGCGGAAGCGTGGGATTGGCATGGTGGTAGTTATGATGGTTGTTGTTGTTGAGCAGAGTTAGTTCAGCAACAACGCTCTTCATCCCTGGGTTATGATTGCTGTCCCGTGACAGCAATGGCGGGGTTTGTTGTCCTGGTAAAGGGGAAGGTGTTGTTGACGGCGGTGGCCTCCCGAAGGTGGACCTTTCCGTGGGAGCACGCTGGTTGAGATTTTCATTCGACGATCTGCAATGGGAGATATCGAGAACGTTTGGGGGTTTCGCTCGAGGTTTTGGTGGTGGCATAAGGGCACGTCGGACCTCTCGGACATACTGAGCAGGGACGTAAAAAGCCTTTGTGCCCTCCTCCCGACGAACTTGCCACCAGTCCTCATTGGTTTTCCGAACCAACATATAGCATTCGCCTTGTCGTATGGAGATGAGTTTGTCTTTCGCTTTGTACTCGTAATCGTACTCCACCTCAATATACACCTGTCCCGGGGCGATGGACAAATCACAGCGGCCATCCCGTTCAGTCATGGCTCAATCTGTCCTTGTGCTATTCAGGAGACAGACGGTAAGTGGATCCTCATCTCTTGCTGTGTCTGCACAACTGTGAAAAGAGAGAATGAGACCGTGAACAACTGACATAGAAATTTTGTCCAATACAGATAACTCTTTATATCTGGAAACCAATGGTCGATATATGACCGATCTTTCAAATATGAAGACAAAAAAAAAACCCACAATTGTGCCATCAAGGGAATTTCTACAATAACATATACTCATAATGCTATGTTAATTGGCATAGCCTTTATCACTGTACTGAATATTATAATGATTTCTTCCTCATTCTGTGATATAAAACCACATCTAGTCACAAAAAGCATTTATTGTCCGATTCCAATATGGCTGCCAATATATTGTGCTTTACTGGAGTTTATTGCCATGAAGGCAGGATAGCCGGTCACTCACACAATAAAGGAATACTCTACTTCTCTGGAAATTTATTACTTATTTTACAAGTCACCTAGAGTTAAACGGTTGCTCTTTACCATTTTTGAATTTATTCAGCCAATTTCCATAAAAGTGTTTGATCATTTTCCTATTTAAAGCTTGACTTCTCTGTGGTTACATTCTGTACTAAGACAATTAGTAGAACAAGAAAATAAAAAGTTGCTATTTTCTAGGCTGATATGGCTGGGATGGACCAAAGGTGGACCTTTCCATGGGAGCACGATGGTTGAGATTTTCATTTTACGATCTGCATTGTGAGATATCGAAAATGTTTTGGGGTAACTACAGAAGAGTCAAGAACGTTTCGAGAACATTTGGGGGTAAAGAAGAGCCAAGAATGTTTCAAGAACTTTTGGGGGTAACTACAGAAGAGTCAAGCTTTAAATAGGGAAATGATCAAAACCTTTTTTTTTTTTTATTAAGATGCTAATGGTCTAATCCAAATCAATTATTTATGCTAAGCTAAGCTAAATGGGCTCCCACCAGACCTGCTGAATTGAATAAACAGTGGTAAAACTCAACTGTTTAACTCTAGGTGATCTGTAAAATGAGCCTATTTGCAAAAATAAGTGGAGTGTTCCTTTAACACAACAACAGCAAACAATCTAATCAATTCCATTTGAACCTTTTTTAAAAACAAAGAACAACATCAATTCAAGACATCTTCAATTTTTTGCTGATAGTACCAATAAACACACTGCATTAGAAAAAATGAAAACAATAACAGATACACAAATAAAAATAAAAAATACTGTACTTTCAAACATCAAGGGCAGTCGCACGGTAACCTAATCATGCATAAGGAGGCCATGGCAACAAGCATATCAGTAATCCAATGATCAAATTACAATGACAGGTCTTAAGGAACACAACGGCACTCTCACACATACACCGATCATTGAGAGACATTTTACAGACAGAGTATTGCCTGCAGATGCATTTCTACGCTCAACATGCATCTGTTTGACTCCATATACTTCTCTCACATGTACACAATCCCCTTTAAGCATTCTTAGGTTAAATATACACTGTCACATTCACATATGGTGCATAAAGATGATGGATAGTGACAGCCTTGAGCAGGATATAAAGAGCGGCTGGATTCACTCTTGCTTTCATTTCACTGACTCTTTGTTCTTATTAGTCCTTGTGCGTATATGGAAAAAAGGTGTATTGATGCACACTATGCACAATAAATGCAAGTCCTTTATGATCTGGCAAGCTCTAATTTGATTGGCTGGCTTTGTAAGCAACTTCAGATACATAGGTGTTTGAAAAGAATGCTTTGAAAGTTGGATCTGATAAATATACTACTGTTCATAAGTTAGGGGTTATGTCTGTTTTTGGAAAGCACTAAATTGTTTAAAAGTGACAGTAAAGACTTTCAAATGATCTGCCATGGAAATTGTATCTTATCTTATATTTGATGTCATGTCAGCTCCATGGCAAAAACCTTTTTGAATAATATAAAGATAATAAAAATCATTTAAAGACACAAACAAGCAAACACAAGTTGTTTTACTTCAAACCTTTCACATTAATATTCTGCCATAAATAGAATTCAAAGAATGTTATTCTTTTCAGACAAAAGCTATCAAAAAAAGAATTTATAATTAATTTAAAAATCCTGAAAATGTAAAAATAACAATAAAATAAAACATTAAAAAATATATAATACAAAGAAATTAAATAAACACTAAATTAGCATATTAAAAATTCTTTCTGAAGTATCACATGGCACCGAAGACTGAAGTAATGGCTGCTGAAATTCAGCCTTTTCATTACAGGGGAAAAATTACACTATATCCATATAGAAAACAATTATATTAAATTGCAATATCAATTCATAACATTACTGCCTATTACTGTTTTTCCTAAATAATACAGCCTTGGTGATCATTAAAGAATTTTAAAACTCTGTCATTCCCCAAAACTAAATGAAATTTTATTTCAAATGACTGATTTAATTTATATATTATTAATAATAAAAATTTTTACTGTTTTACATTATTTATTTAGCCAAAATAGCATAGAAATAATACATCACCCCTAACATGAAGACAATATTCAGTTAAACTTTATGCCAATAGTAAAAAGTACAGTTACAAGAGAGAAAAAAAACATTTGCACATTCTATACTAGCTATAACACCCTCTCTACTTATAGCAAGTTAATCCACATGGTCTGTCCTTAAATGGTCAGTCCCTGAAGCCGAAGGGTTTACTACACATTTGAAAATAGCAACAAATATTATACAACCTGCTCAGTGAGTGTGAAGACATGCGGTGCTGTCAAATTTTAGATGCGGATTTGATGTGACATAAGGCACTTCTCAAAATAGCCACGGAGGAGAGGAACCGATAGAGGTTACTAAGACTGAATGAAACTAAATACTGTAACCAGACACAGGCTGCACTGATGCCTCCACTGAGAAAACCTCACGCTGTTGAGTCAAGCACAGATCCACGTGCGCACATACAAATAATTCACCAGTAATACGTTTTCTTTTAAATAGTCTTTAAAAGCTACTGCCTTCCTGTTCATGCAGCAGGGAGCAGCTGGCTTTTATCAAAACGCATGATCTTCATAAACCTTTTGATTATGAACTAAGCTTTGAATTTTTGAACCTGCGTCTCATCTATGAAGAGGTCAGGCTGGTCAGCTTTTCTCCCTCTCTGTCGGTTGTAGATTCTTTAACAAGCTATTAAACTTTCATACAAAATAATGATGTAAATCAATGGTGAGCCAAAGTGCAACAACTTTAATCATAAGGTAAACACAAAACAACAGTTTCCATCTAGAGCTCCATCACGGGACTCCACACTTGTAACCACTCGCTCCACCGGGCTCGCGCGGCTCTCATCTCCGCCCACACTCGTCAGTGCTACCAAGCCGACCAACCACAGAGCTTGCACTATGTGTCGTTGCGACGTGTAGTTACATTTTTTGAGAGGTGCGCGTCAGCGTCGCCGACGACCCCGCCGAGGGCTATGCATCCACGCGTAGGCTGCGCCGGAGTATATGCGTGCGCTTGACACAGTAGTATAAATCAGCCTTAACAAGCAACAAATTTAATTTAAAGTGAGCAAACCTGCTGTAATTTTGAACTCTTAAGTTGACTTAATTTTTATAATTATGCACAGTTCATTTACTTAATACTTTTAAAGGTTGATTGATGTGCTTTGAAATGTGCATTTTTGTTAGATTTCTGACAATTTCAACTGAAACATGCAGAAAGCCCCTCTCCTTTTTAAAAAAAAAACAGCAAATAGCGTTTCGTTTTTATTACAGCACTGCCAATGAAAGTGGTTAAGTTCAAGCACATTAAATGAAAAGCAAGCGAGAAGCATCTTGAAGGGGGCGGGGCATCTCAGATATTATAGAGCATTTGATTGGTCAGAAGATTTGATGAGAAACTGAAGTATGAGTTGAGGTCAGAAAAATCTGTGATCCATTCAGGCAGAGGTGACAAACTACAAGATTTGGATGTTTATATCTTCTAAATGTGAGCACACTAGGTTAAACCTAAAGGGGACCTATTACACAAAAATCACTTTTATAAAAGTTTTAAAAACACATTTGTGTGGAGTTTTAGGATGCACAAAATAACACCGTAGTCTCAATAAAAAGGGCCTTCTTCTGAAGCCCTTCTTTTGACCTTTTTTGTATTAGACCTGTTTTGAATCTGCCACTATGCTGATGCAGAGCCGTTTGTAACTCTGCTCTGGGTGCAGTCTCATTTGAATTTAAAGCAACAGTCACTAAAATTGGCACAATTTGGATCAAAGCCTAAAAAGCGCAGTTTCAAAGAGTTATAAAACTTTATTTGTGGGGTGTTTTGAGCTGAAACTTCACATACACACTCTAGGAGACTTATATTAAAATTTGTAAAAAGGGGCAAAATAGGTCCCCTTTAAAACTAACATACTAATATTATTATATTTAAAGGGCACCTATGATGAAAATCATCTTTTTTAAGCTGTTTGGACAGAACTGTGTGTAGGTATAGTGTGTCCACAGTCATATTGGGGTGATATAAAGACAATAAGTCTCTTTTTTTTTTATTTCCTGACGTTAAAATAGCATCCAAATCTCTTCCATTTTGAGGCCGACTGCAACTTGACGTAGGAGTGCGGTGTCACCGCCCACCGAATTGATTGACAGCTGCATATTAACATGTCTCCGTAGTAACGCGTATAATCATATCAACAAGACGTGCGCAAAGCAACCGGGAATAAAAGATCTGTTCAGTTCGCTAGGATTATCAATCATCATCAAATGTGATCAAGAGTGAGTTTTACAAGTTTAACACGTTTTTAAAACAGTGCATGTTTGTAATGAATTACAGCGATTTCCTTCAGCTTTACTTTATCACCAAAGCCGTGTGTCAGTACAACGTGTGTCAGTACATTGTGGACGTTAAATCAGGTTTATTTTGTACATTAACATAACAGATATCCATACAGCAGTGGATATTAATGTGTATCCTGTCACAAAACAGTGCAAAGCTAAACGTGCACGCTGTGTGTGTGTGTGTGTGTGTGTGTCCGCTGTGTGTGTGTGTGTGTGTGTGCGTGAACTTTGTAGCGACATTGTGTGTGACTCATCGTTGCAACTTCACAACTAATACATCAAATAATCATTGGGAAAGTTCTTACTGTAATATTTCTCACAAACGTTATGTGAGATCTGCTTCCTTCATGTCTGTCTGTTATCTGAGGCAGCCGAGGGTGGAGACTGAGGCCCACTGACAGGCACGTGGGAACGGTGGGCGGGGAGGACTAGCATTAAAGGCACAGTCCACCAAAACAGCTACAAGATGCTAAGAGCTAAAAATGACAAACTTCTGAAAGGTATAATAAATAATCTGATGGGTATTTTGAGCTGAAACTTTACAGACACATTCTGGAGACACAAAAGACTTATATTAAATCTGGAAAAAGGGATAAACTAGGTGCCCTTTAAGGCAATAGGTTTACTCGTTTTTTTAAAGTAAAGTCAGCTAATACCTTTAAAAGCAATGTGGTTACTCACTTTTTAAAGTTAACTTAACTTATATTCTTACAGTGTTAGGATAGCAATTTCTGCCATTATAACTGCTCAAACTTTTGGAACCAAGCAGATTCTGATTGGCTGTCCATGTTTTAAATGTTTAACAGCTGGAAAACAGATTTCAATGATATTTTTCCTCCATGCCATTATTGTGACATTATTATGTTATTAACAATTTTCACAATTATATCTGCATCATACCATTACAGTTATCGTCTTTGGTGTAATTACGCCTTAATGGTCCTTAATCTTATGTTAAAGACACATAAGGCTGTTGCTGAAACCGACCTGTTCCTCTCCACTGCGCATGTCACAACAACACATCTCTTCCACCAGAGAAGACAGTTGACCCAGCATTGGTTTAACCGATGCAGAGCTAAAGGCAATCTGCTCTTCCTCTGTATTCACATTCTGCACTAAACACTCATGCCAGCCTTGGCAGCAACTTCACACTTTCACATCCTTTCATTTCCTACATACTTCATCAAGCCTCACCACAGGCACTCCAG
The DNA here is from genome assembly GCA_903798115.1 of Danio jaintianensis. NCBI lineage: Eukaryota > Metazoa > Chordata > Actinopteri > Cypriniformes > Danionidae > Danio > Danio jaintianensis. The sequence continues at coordinate 7,290,269 of CAIGQV010017602.1, read as the reverse complement.
AATACTGAGGCATAAACTGCAAGACAAGAGACACTGATTAAAATAAAACAACAAATAACATGCAAAAAGAGCACGGGAAAAAGCTGGTAAACACTGCCGATTACAGCTATTTAAGTGGAAATTCACAGAGAATGACTTCTCTCTTTTTATTTATAGACTTTTTCAGTGTTTTTCTAAGTTAATGTGCACTATAGACAGATGCATTTTACTGTGGTGTTTGCACCTTGCGGCTTGCTTTTTGCAAAATGACACAATGTTCTAAAAATCCGTCTTTCGGATGAGACGTTAAACCGAGGTCCTGACTCTCTGTGGTCATTAAAAATCCCATGGCACTTCTCGTAAAGAGTAGGGGTGTAACCCCAGTGTCCTGGCCAAATCCCTCCATAGGGCCTTACCCATCATGGCCTCCCAATCATCCCCATCCACCGAATTGGCTGTATCACTGTCTCTAGCTGGTGAGCGCACTGGCGCCGTTGTCCTGTGGCTGCCGTCGCATCATCTAAGTGGATGCTGCACACTGGTGGTGGTGTGGAGAGACCCCCCTCATGATTGTGAAGCGCTTTGGGTGTATGGCCATACACAATAAATGCGCTATATAAATACACATTACATTACATTGGTGCTCAAGTTTCAACTTTTACGGAACTTGTCTCAATTCCACTGCCCTGTGCCATGTGTTTTAAAAGCAAAAACGTGTCTTGCGTGAATGGTCCCTTAGTGTGAAATGATACCGTATGAACTCAAACCAAAGTGAACTCAGAACATCCAGTACAGAACTAATGATCCTGTGAGCGAACAGAGAGATGGGCTCTGTAAAACAGCTATTAATAAACCACAACAGAAATAACAAATGACTGGTCTTCACAAAGGTTTAGTTCACCCAAAAATATCTTGTTAGGTTATTCACCCTCAGACCATCTATATAATGATTCATAAAAAGCTAATCAATTACAATCGGCACTTTGAAAGTCAAAAAGGCATATACCCATGGCCATACATTGAGGTCTTAGGAAGTGAAACGATCAGTATTCATTTTGTTTTGCCTGTATATGTTTTTTGATTCTCAAAGTGCTGGTAGTCAATGATTTGTATTTTTTGGTATGGCCAAGGAACACAGCTAAAAGTCTTTCTAAAAGTGTTCTACTGAAGAAAAAAGTCACATACATCTCGCATGGCCTGAGTGTGTGTACATTTCATTTTAACACTGTTATTTTATTAAAATTACATGTTTTTCAAACGTAAAAAACAAACAAACACTGAGGTTAAAAAAAACTTTGCTCTCCCGATTCGACACCTTCACAGGCGGTCTAGTAACTCATAAATAATTAGAAGCTACAAATATATTTTTTAAATCATATTTTAAGAGCAGTGGCTTCATAATAAACGATGACAGAAATTCAAAGCTTAATTCTAAAATCTCAATAAAAACTTCAAACGTAAATATGAGGTGATGAAAATTCAGTTCGGTGCAGTCAGAATGACTGATATGACCATTCTAGCAGTTACAGAATTCTGGTAGTCCCACTGATAAAGAAATTTCTACTGATACATAATCAACAGTTTAAACATTAAGCTTTTTTATTCATATTTTGGAATCTGTTATTCTTACACAGGTTGCATTTATTTAACCAAAAACTGCCCAATGTACTATTCTTTCCTGTTATTATTTTAACAGATGTAATTAATCAGGTGTATACAGGTGTAATTATTCATATATGTGAAGAAAATATCAGTAAAACAGTTTAACAGAAAACTGATTGTTTTGTCTGATCTAATATGCAGATTGTCAGCCTTCTTTCATGAACAGAAAGTTCAAACGTTCTTTTGTATTACTATAAATGTGTTAACCATCACTGACAGATCTTTTTTTATTCTCTGGTAATCCACCACCTAATGATAAAGCCTTGTTTACAACAAGCCTGTCTGTCTGCCCGCAAAACTGCCCTGTCCTCCCTAGACACTGTGAACTGAGCTAAACATAGTCCATCCTCTCCCTCTGCCAATAACATCCACAGGAATCATTCACGTTTGCAAGCTTGGGTTGCACTGTTAACGCAAGAAAGAAGCCTGAGAAATAAAGGCCTTTAATGATTTCTGATGACAGAAGAAGAGGATCTGAAAAGGAGCAATATTATTTACACACCACAGACTGGAAGATCTTAGGTGAAAGCTCTGGTGCAAGATTTCGATCAACATTAAAACAGCTTGAGGCATCTCTTATTAACATTTTTTGAAAAGAGAAAACAGGTCTTCGTTAAAGTGAACACACACATATTTGATCAAAAAGTAGCACACAAGGATTTGAAATCTACCATGTGTCTCCCATTTGGGGACTTGACTGCAAACCAAAGTGGAGCTTTTATAAACAAGGAGCAGATGGAAGGTCTCCTCTGGGTGTGAGTGCAGTGTCACTGCAGCCAACGTGCAAAAGAAATTACTACCAGAATTTGCAGCATGAACTGAGTTTCAAATGATGCATCATATATGCTGGAGAAAGTATTTATAAAGTTTCACTCTTTGGGCTTCAAGTAACTTGCAATAAAAACCCAGAGCAATTTCAAAGAATGCAGAACATTGTCATCGTATATTCTTATTTAATGCCATGTCAGCAACAAAGGCATTTTCATGGCAAAAACATTTCATTAATAAATATACAATTTAAAACCACAAACAAAGGAATACATAAAATAGATTAGATTTTTAACGTTAATACATGATACAAATTCTAACATTTTTCCTGGTGACACTGAATATCTGATATTAAAAAAGCCTTCTGGAGTCATTAAAAGCAGACCAGTCTAACAGAATGTGCTTTACAGTAATAGGAATTTTCCAGAACAAACACTGAGTGGGGTCTTCACCTTTAAGCAAAAAAACATGGTTTAATCTTGTATGTCCAATATGACATCTGGTAAAAATCCCTTGATCAAACCTAGTCTTTTAAAATGTATTAAAAATCTGTTTAACATAATGCAGAAACATTTAGAAGACACAACAAATCCAGTATTGTAGCCTTATCGAATACCAAAGTATTAGAAAACATAACTTTTTGTCTTTGCAATTATAATTGCAGCTCAAAGAATAAATAATAAAACAGAATCAAATGCCACCCAGAGATTATTCAATCTCCGTAACAATTTGTGTGGCACATAAATTACAGCAAATTTTAATCCAGACAGTTTGTATTATTGCTTGAACTTAAGAAAACACATGTTTCTGTTCAATTAAATCTCTGGAGGTTTCCGTGACATTGTACACTCTGGACATGATCAAATTAAGCATTGTTACGCAGCGGTCTTGGACATTACGTAACATTTACAATAAAGGCCAACATGACCTACTTTCAAATCAGCCAGTTGTCAATTTACTAGCGAAAGACAAACATCATGACCTGAGGTTCATCATAGAATATCTGGATTTTGGCCCATCAAACAGAATAACCAATGTCTCTAAATTTGGAACCTGGGAAAAATAAACCTGAGATTTCAAATGGTGTTAATATATGGACATCTGGTCTAGACAAGAAAACATTTGGAATCCCACAGTCTGCGCTAGGGGGATCCATGAGATTGGCGAGGATTACGCTCTCAAACACTGTCATCCTCTTTCATAAAATTGGTTTTGTTTGTGCAAATAACAAGTGTTTTGGAGCAAATAAAGTAGAAAAGTTTTCCTAACAATTCCTTGGTATTTAAAAAACCTTCTTAGATATAGAACCAGAAAAAAAGAAGTAGTATTTGATCTCTGTAGAAACAATACATTTAGTCCAGTTACCTGATCGTTTCAAAAACCTGACACTGTAAATGCCACAGTATCCATTACTAACAGTCATGCTCTCATTTCTAAACATGACTTTCACCCACATCTGAACTACAAGAACTACGTCCTTATTTGAAGAAAAAAAAAAAAAGTCATGCGAATCTATACACTGTAAAAAATGCTGGGTTTCACACATTCGCTATGTGTTGAGACAACATGAAGTAATTAAGGTAACTTTTTATTTTTTACAAATTTAAGTGGATTGAACATAAAACAATTAAGTTGTCCCCTAAAAAAAACCTCAAGAATTATGTTGTTTCAGCTCATTTTAAATGAGTAGTTTGAACGTCATTTTTTGAGTATATATACAAAGTTATACATTAATATTTTTCCAACACAATTAGACAATACTGTAAAAATCAGGATTAGACAATACTGTAAAAATTGATATAGGGTGTGTTGGACTTGAACAGGCGCTGTGCAGAATGATGGTGTATGATGATGATCATCCCTCAGTCTGCACATGAACCGAACCCCGACAACTCTATCACAAGTTCGCCTTTGACATGAGACAGCAAACTAAACTGCGCTTCTCATGTGCAGAGCGAGAGAGAGGGATGGTCTGCTTGATGCTGCACTGCGCTTTCCAGTCATATTGGTCAAGCAGCAGCACCACTTCCACAAACACATTTGACACAAGACATGTAAAATACCATACTCAATAATTTTTATTTGTAGATCTGGTGAAATTACAGTTAAAGGGATAGTTCTCCAAAAAATGAAAATCCTGTCATTCTTTACTTTTTTCACTCCAAAACTGTTTGAGTTTCTTTCTTCTAATGAACACCAATGAAAATATATTGAAAAATGTTTATATTTGTTAATCCAAGAAATACTATGAAGGTTGATGGCTGCTGCTTTCCAACATTCAATATATCTTCTTAGGTGTTCAACAGAAAAAAGAGATTTGTAGAAATTTTCAAGAACCGCTAGAATTTGGGGTGAACTATCCCTTTCACACCTTTTCATGACACACTAACTTTACAGTACATTTGTTTCAAGTGTCAAGCAAGGCTCTCTGTGTGTAAATTGTAAATATAACATCCTCTTAATTCCTCTTATTAAAAAGTCCTTCACATACAAAATAGACTACATGTATTCATACACAACCTAGGAAATCACGAGAGGTGTCAATTTTAAAATTCCGTTTTAATGTTTACACTTCTGTAAAACAAGAAGTAAATAATGGCTGAGAATTCTTACACATACCCAATTTAATGAAATAAGGGTGTTTTGTTTATTACAAATTATATATATATAAAACTTTATAGAATGTCAATTCAAAAGACTATCAGCTATAGTTCAGTAATTAAATTATATATTCACCAAATCTGGCAAGTCTCACACAAAATTACAATGAAAATGCTAACTCTATAGTGTCTTAAGTGTCCCTTGTAATGGCTTGATGCTCTGAAATGGCTCTTTGTCATTCATCTCGCTGACTTCAGAGTGGCTCTCTTTTTGATTAAACTATTTCTCATTCCGACAAACAACCAGCCAGAATAAATCGGGTTTGTTTGTCTAATCCACTCAGCCACTTAGCAGCCGTGAACACAAAGTGACCTTGCAGGCGGGAAACGCATTATCGACATTACTTGATTTTCAGCATCAGAAAATTCTCTCTCACGTCAAACGGCATTTGCCTTCCTTCCAGCGGTTCATTCATTCATTCATTCATTCAATACAGATGCAGATGAGCCCAAGATGTGAGCCATCGCCACAGCCCAAACCAGACCACAACTAGAGGACCCGTTTCTCCTGGTAACCCGCCTTCGTTTGGGTCGGCTGCACTGGTCACTCATCGCGGTCGCCAGTGCGGTCCCTCCCGGGCGAAGACGACAGCAAGGCCGCGGGGGAAAAGGGGAAGGGGTCGGTTCGGTCCATAAACTTTTAAACAAAACACCAAAGTACAAACTAAGAGTTCTAGCCAAGAAATGTTTACTGTGATAAATTACAAGAGATTTGTCATCACAATAATGCGAACAAACGATTCCAAAAGGAAAGTATAAGCATGCCAACACTAGTTTTCTAACGTTACCCATACTTTGATGATGGGTTTGCACCCTCTTGACTGATGACTTGACTGAAATGTAATCAAAACAAAAGCTCAAATAATAATATACACCGATTTAAATGTAAATGATATAAATCATCTCATAACAAGACGAAAGTGAGATTGGCTATCAACTGCGTGTTAAAACACATGGCTGTAATTTAAAAGGCTGATGGGAGTATTTTGCCGCAGCATGATAGCAGGTTCCCCAACCACGAATCCCCAAAGCGGCTTTAGTGGCTGGCCGCAAGGTAGCAAACCGCTGTGCAACAATCAGTCCCCAGTGCTCGCAACAATGCAACTCTTTATATTTACAACAATGCGCCTTTAAAGCATAAGAATGAACGCAGAAACTGCCCATACTGACCTGGCGTTCAGGGGGATCTGGGAGCGGCCATGCCCGTTAGTTGGAGAGTCTTTGAAATAAACTTTTCATTTTGCAGTCCTCGGCACTCGTGTAAAAAGATACTGCTCGGCAGCAACACAAAACACACGATCTGACCGCCTCGCGCTTCCAATCGCAGTCGGTCTCCGTGGGTGAGCGAGTGCGCGTTCGCGTCACAGCGCGCTCCCGCCTGTCCTGTGTGAAGCTCTGTTGGACTGCTGATGCTCCTGTGTTACTGCATCAGGCCCCCTCGTGGTGCAACAAGGCTCTTGATCCCCCCTTCTGCTCAGTGGAAAGCAGGCAGAGGCGTTTGCGTGGTTCTGCATGCATAACTTTGTGTCACTGGACTTTATTATACACTAAACCTTTATGTTTTCTATTGCAATAGGCTACATTTATTGCATTAATACATTAAAACCTCTCGGCAAGCTCCTCCATATTTGTGGCTAAAATGTATTTATTTATTTATAGTTTTATCTTGTCATCGAATATTTTTCTAATATTGAAACTGACAGAAATTGATTTCTTTGTGGCAGGAGAATGACTGAAAAATTGGATGTAAGAGTCACCTGGTGGCTATTTTTGGTACAATGCCTGAACAAAATCTCAGAAGAGCTTTTCAGATATCGATTTCAAATTTGGAACATAAGTTGGTTAAACCAGACATATGGTTGTAATTTTACAGCCATTTTAGATGACAAAATTTTAATGAAATATTTATTGTGTACAGATACATGTAGTAAGTTTAGTACATTTTATTTACAGTAAACATAATCTATTCTCCTATTTTTACATTTTCGTCTCAGCAAAACTCTACAATAAAACAATACAGTTATTTTTCTTTCTAAATGTGCAGTAAAACAATCAATCAAACAATAAACAGTTTATTAATCGAGGTTTGTTAATCAAAATATTTTTATACCATGTACTGTCATCGAGCGTTTGAATGAATTACAACAATTTAAGTCTGAATATAGTGCATTTCCACATCTCTTCTAAAGGGGAGCAGTTAAGAGGTTCAGTATTTATTTGATTAATATTTACACCATTATTAAACATTTTTATTTTTTGTTTGTATCTTTTCAGTTATTGTTCTGTATTTTTTGTGTCAACATTTGAGTCTATTAATACTTTGAAACTGAAATATAATTCAGTTATGTAAAATTAAAATTAATAACCAAATTAATAAGGCTTAGTGCTTTTAATTTTTATAATTTATTGAAGGGTCACTGCTATCTAGTATATATAATCACAGGATAAAATCTGAATTATTGTCTGAGTTACTAAAATTGCTGTAAAATCAAAGCCATTTGTCTATTATTTCATTCATTCATTCATTCATTCATTCATTCATTCATTCATTCATTTTCTTTTCGGCTTAGTCCCTTTACTAATCAGTCGCCACAGCGGAATTAACCGCCAACTTATCCAGCATATGTTTTACGCAGCGAATGCCCTTCCAGCTGAAACCCAACACTGGGAAACACCCATACACACTCACTATACAGCCAATTTAGCTTATTCAATTCACCTATAGCGCATGTCTTTGGACTGTGGGGGAAACAGGAGCACCCGGAGGAAACCCACACCAGCATGGGGAGAACATGCAAACTCCAAACAGAAATGCCAACTGACCCAGCCGGGGCTCGAACCAGCGACCTTCTTGCTGTGAGGCCACAGTGCTACCCACTGTGCTACCGTGACGCCCGTCTATTATTTGCAACATTAAAAAGCAATTATATCCAGCATCAGTTAAGTGACACTGTATTGACACTGTACAATTATGAAAGTTTTCTTGCGTGTATGTGAAATTAAATTTGCTTTGCAGTTCATGAATCATATTTTTATCATATTAGAATTTACAACCAAAGTCTACATTAAAAAATGTCCACTAGGGCGTGACATTTGATACCTGTTAAATTCTCTTGCTAGAGATTCAAGCATATCTTAAATAAGTATTCTTGCACAATGTAATTGAATGAATAAAAATGTACATTTGTCAGTTACCTGAACGTTTACCTTGAAAAAAAACTATATATTACACATATATTATACAATATATATTTTAATTATATAATTTCAATAATGTTTTAATGACTATTCAGTTATGCTTGTTGTCATAGGCTGACTTTACATATTTTTACTAATACTACATTTGAGTCGAATTTTGATCAGAGGCATTAAAGTCAGGAAAATATATTAAAATGTATTTAAAATATATATTTGTTTTTATTTAGAAGCATTTTAATCACTTTTATTTTAAAATAATAGATAACAACAATTCACAACTTCCGGTTATAAGCGGACGTAAATGCGCTTGTAGTCCTACATCGGAATTCCTTAACGTTTAAAAACGCACAAAAAACTACAATGCCCATCGTGCATTTCAGAAAACATTTAACAGGTTGCTGCTCAGTGCGCGGTAAAGGATGGTAAACAGAGGTTCGTTGACTTGAGAAAATTTATACTTCGAGTAAGTTTATAGCTAAAGGTAAATAAATATATATATAACAGTATCATTAACTTACTGTTCAAATGAAAAAACAAAAATAAAGGGTGATAGCTTAAAGAATATCGCCTCAGCAATGTGAATATAGTGTCAAAATATATTTAAGACGTTTTTATTTGGCATCACCTGCAATGGACCAGTCATTGCGCACTTGCAAAAAGGTTGTCCATTTGGACCTGAAAGGGGCTCCTCCTAGAATTGGCTACTTCATTGAGGTACTGCTTAAACTCTTACGGTCTAAATCTTTTCTTCAAATCTAAATCTAAAATCTTTAAATATGAACTCAATGATGTTTCTTCAGTTGATCCAGTTATTCGCTGATCTTGGTGCCAATGGGTTGCTCATAGAATATGAGGATATGTTTCCTTATGAAGGAGAGCTACAAATTCTTCAGTCTAAAGCTCAGCCTCCATACAGGTGACGTGTGTATTTCAAGAATATTTGAGTTTTTGTTGATTTGTTTTAAATATGAAGTGACAAAATACCTAATATGCATACAGCCGAGAGGAGATTGCGTCTATCCAGGATGCTGCCAGTAGCAGGGGGCTGGAGATCATTCCTCTGGTGCAGACGTTTGGACACTTGGAAGTAACTATTAAACTGATATTTGTCATTTACTTAGTGGAAGGAATTGCTAGTTCAATATCAAATTGCCATGCATGAACAACCCTAAATGTATAAATATGAAGACAGACACAAACACACTACAGTCTCTCCTGCTTGCTAAAGCTGCATTTACTTAATTTATGTTTTATTTTATATGTAGTTTATTTTCACAATTCTATTCATTCATTATTCCAGTCTTCAGCGCCACACTATTCTTCAGAACTCATTAGAATTACAATTTGCTGATTAATTACTATTGGTGCTCAACAATGCTAATTATTAACAATGCTTACATTTTTTTTCTTCCCCGAAATGTAGTTTTGAGCTTTATTTGACTGTTTTATATTCAGAATTTCAAAAGAGTTGAAGAGTATATACATTATAATATACCTTTTATGCATACACATTAAGACTGGAATAATGGCTAATAAAATGTTGAGGAACTGACAGTTTTAACCCAAAAATGACCAGTCTGTCAGATGAAGAAGATCAGACAGAAGATTCAAATCAAAGAAAGTTTACTGAGGATAGTTTGCAGTTTTATCAGCAGAAGTCAGCTTCAACACTCGTAAAGAGTTTGTAGGCTGTTCTGCTTACAATCTCAAATCATCAACAATTATACTTTAACATAACGTCACTAACTGCGTCAGAACTGATTGGTTAAAACACAGATAGACTTTTCCACAGATAAAAAATTTACTTGTGTGTGTACAATTCCGAACAATATCTCCAATGATTACTTAGGCGTCAAGCAGACAAACGTCAGACAGCCAGTAGGCTATTCAGAGCTGACCCCAGACCTGTAAGAATAGTCCACCAAAGAATAGAACACACAAACAAAGTACAAACTGTTTTATACTCAAGGCTGTTTCTTGTGCTCTCAGCCATCTTATCAAAACTGGTACAATCTACATCCAAACTGGCAGCTTGCTAATACAAAGAAAGTGTATCTTGCATACAAAGGAATTTACTTAAAAATAATTAACACATAAAATGGCAAATAACTCAAGAAACAGCTGTTTCCAATCCATCAAATGTCTAGTTCTACATGAGGTCATATTAAAAACAATTATTTAAAATTTAATGACCATCTCACAATACTATTATCTTAATTTTTGATCAAATGAATGCAGCCTTTGTGAGCAAAAGAGGCATTTTTCAAAAATATTCAAATATTATATTATCATATAGTCAATAGACAACAGTGGTTTGTTCTGTAGCCAATAGGACGAGTAAGGGGTTGGGTTAAACTAAACTAAACTCCAGCCAAACTAAAAGAAATAAGACTTTCTCCAGAAGAAAAAAAAAACAAAAACCTGGAAATACTGTGAAAAATTACTCTTAGTGGTTAGCACTGTCGCCTCGCAGCAAGAAGGTTGCTGGTTTGAGTCCCGGCTGGACCAGTTGGCATTTCTGTGTGGAGTTTGAATGTTCTCCCCACGTTCGCAAGGGTTTCCTCTGGATGCTAACAACGTGGCTAACAAAATTGGCCATAGTATATGAGTGTGTGTGTGGATGCAAGAGTGTATGGGTGTTTCCCAGTACTGGGTTGCAGCTGGGAGGGCATCCGCTGCATAAAACATATGCTGAAATAGTTGGCAGTTCATTCCACTGTAGCGTAACCCCTGATAAATAAGGGACAAAGCTGAAGGAAAATGAATGAATGAAATTCATTACTCTTTTAAAATTCCCTTGGGAGAATTTCACAGGAGGGCTTTTTTTTTTTTTGAAACTGTATATAAAATAAGGATATTCAAACTCTTTAATATGAAAAAATGTTCTTCAGTTTGTCCTGAAGCACGAGGTGTTTAGAGATCTGCGGGAGGTGGACTGCTGTCTGGGCACCCTGAACCCAAACTGTGATCGAGGAGTCAAGCTGGTCCAAGAAATGCTAAAGCAAGTCATGAAGCTTCACCCTAAAAGTACCAGCCTGCACATCGGTGCCGATGAGGTATAATACATACAACAACCCTTCATCAATAATATGTGACTCCCTAATAAACTTCTGTCTCAGATCTTTAAAAAAATTATGTTTGGCATTGAAATTGATGGTGCTAGTTTAATATTTGTCTTGATCAAATAACATGCTGTTCATAGGTGTACATGCTCGGCCTCGGTGATGAATCCAAACAATGGTTAAGTGCTCCAGGTCGAAATGTTTACCAGCTGTTCCTTGGTCACGTCATTAAAGTGGCACAAGGCATTCAGGAGAGTTTGCCCAACCTTAAATTGATTATGTGGGATGATATGCTCAGATCCATGACCTCTGACACCATCAAAGGTGAGCAGTTTTTAATTTGGTTGTGTACAATGGTGCATTAATTCAGTAGTGTCAGATGTAAATACTTATGAATATAAAGATTGTTTATTCACAAATTCAAATTATATTGTCTTCACTGGCAAAATGTCTCACATAAATGATCCACATCCTTCAAAAATTGCTATAGATAAATATATTACTATGTTGCATATTTCAATTCATAATACTATCATTAATTCCTATGTAATTCGTGATCTTGTTCTAGAAAGTGGTCTTGTTGGATTAGTGCAGCCAATGTTATGGGATTACAGCCCTACTCTGGATGTGAATAACACTGGTACTGTATGTTTAACATCACACATTTCTTTTTGAATGATTTGTTAATGTAAATGTTTGACCATTGTACGTGGACTTTTTCCAGTTGTGCTGATGGAACTGTACAAGTCTGCTGGTATGTCACAGCAATGGGCTGCCAGCTCTTTTAAAGGCTCCACCACCGTGCACACCTGCGTAACTGGCACTCAAAGACATGTGGACAACCATCTACAGTGGCTCAATGTGGCATCCAACCTGTCAGCCGGCATCGAGCTTCAGGGAATTGCTCTAACTGGATGGCAAAGGTTTGGATGCATTCTAACTCACATTAAAATTGCAATATTCTAATAGTGCAAAATAATAACTTACATAGGTTTCTTTTTTGCCTTTTAAAGGTATGACCACCTGTCCGTTTTGTGTGAGCTGCTGCCTGTGGGTTTACCCTCTTTGGCATCGTGTTTGCAAACTCTTCAGCACGGTCAGTCTCCTTTATTTAAATATAGATTGCTGTTAAAAGCTTAGCTCATCCATAAAGGAAAATTCTGTTATTAATTACTCACCCTCATGTCGTTCCAATCCCCTGAGACTTTCTTTCATCCTCAAAACAGAAATTAAGACATTTTAGATTTAATCAGAGATCTCTCTAAACCCTCATAGACAGAAATTACCCAGAGACATTCAAAGATCCAAAAACTTTGTTAAAAAGATTCCATGTTACTTCAGTGGTTCAACTGAAATCGCATGAAGCTTCAAGACTTTTGTGTACCAAAAAACTTTAAAAATAACCTTGTTTGCCTATGTCTTATTTTCCACGAAAGGGTTTGTGTGTTTACTGCTGGCAATACAACGTTTATTGGATATTAACTTTGATATAGTATGTGTGTATTACATCTGTTTGTGGATGTCTGCTTTGCATTAAATAAAATGTTTGACAGTGCATTAATGCTTTTAGGATTGAATTAAAACATTCACAAAATAATTGCACCAATTCTTGAGCGCTGCTGTTGGGAGCGAATTCAAGAAGGTTGTATTTCAAAAATGTAATAGTGAACTACTAATTAATTTTTGTTAGTGAAAAAATGTAGTGTATAGCTGTGAATTTTAGACAGAATATAATGTTAGATTATAGGTATTTATTTTGTACATTTTTTATATTCTGTTCATATCACTAGCCAGGTTTCCACCATAACAAGAAGCAAATCTTTTCAAAGTTCGCAAAAAAAATGCAAATTCTGTGTGTTTTCATCAAGTTGTTAGAGTGGCTGACTGTAGTATTGGTAACCTAGTAACCAACAGTAAACAAGGCAAGCATAATGGAGACAGCTGTTTAGTCACGTGGGTGTAATGTTCGTTACATCAGAGTTTATTTCGACTAATGCGTTTCCGTCTCCCATTATTCCCATTATCCTTTTTTGCACAAGTCCAAAACCACCTTAAGTCTTATTTATATATATTATATATATTTATATATATATATAGATAAGATTTATATATTTATATATATATATTATATATATATATATAGATAAGAATCCAATAAGCCTTTTATTTTTAAAATGTCGTCTCTTTCTTCAAGCATTTTTCTGAACAAATTTCACAAAGTAAAATGCCCATCTGACGTGCGATTTCAGAGCTGAAAATATTAAGTTTGGAAAGCCTGTCTGGCTCATTGAGGTAAAACGACTTAATTAAATGAATCAAAATGATACTGCACTGACATGATGGATGATTTTGTCATTAACAGCAAAAACATTTTAAAAAGCCTAAGCTACTGTTTTTATACAGTTAATAATAAGACATTACTCGTGAATATTTTACTTTTAATTAGGCTAACAGTTTGTGCCGCTAAACGCAATTCATTTCACCTAAAATGTTATTTGTTGTTCTTGTTTATTTTGTAAATAACTGACTGACAAAAAATGTACATACAGATTATTAAAATTAAGATACAAATGATACCAAACGAAATTCGTTCTAAAATGACACAATTTTTCAACAGAAATATGAAATTATAAAAATAATTACCACGCCCTTATGATAAATTGGCATATTGGAAAAACAAACGAAAAAACTTGCAAGACAGCAAATGCGTGTGCTTTGATGCACTGTCTGTCACACTCTTTTTATTTAATGATGTGGTTTTGTTAACACTGGAACTTGCAGAATTCTAACCTCATTGAACCCAATTCTGACCGTTTTCATACAAGACGTCATATTGTCACATCATATTTATGTTCAAAGCTTCTATTGAGATATTAGAATTAAGCACTGAATGTCTGTCATCATATTTTATGAAAGCACTACCCTAAAAATGTGTTCTTTTTGGTAATACAGTCTGTAAATGTGTACAAGTTACTTGACCGCTGGCACACCTCACTTTCACTTCACAATCGGGAGAGCAAGGGTTTTTTTTGCGGAACTTAATGTGTTGTTTTGAAAGACATATCTTATGTATTTTTTCTATCATAAAGTTATGTTTATTAGCAGGAAGTTGTTGGGCAACAGGCACGCATATTCAAATGCACGGGGAAAGTATAAGACACTATAATGCATGCGGTTATTCTGTTCAAGGTAGAAATAATCAGAACTCTTTTAATAAAATAAAAATGTTATAAATAAATATATATACATTTAGGAAAAATCAGGGTATTGATATGTGGGTTTTATTTTAACAGTTATTAAATTACCGAATAAAAAACTTGAGTATATTGTTAATGTATGAATTATTAAAGAGAAACATGTTTCGTGTATGGGATGTAATGGATTGTTAGTATTTTTATTAACCATTAAATCAAACTGAACAATCTATTTATTCTGTTAATGATCGGTTGACACCAGTTTTCCTTCAAGCAAATACAGAATTTAACAACCTTAATTTTTGGGGGGCCCCGCATCCACAGTGCGTGCCCTGCGTGCCTGTCCGTTATGCCACTGCATGTGACCAATCAGAGAAGAGTACACTCTCAAAAGGGAGTGGTTTAAAATTAAACCATTTACAGTAAAAACTGTGAGAAAGGTGATGCTGCAATGAACAAAATGAGAAAATTTGATGTTTGACCTGTTGTGAATTTCTAAGACGAGACAAAACCAGGGAGGCTTTCGGGGTAATCTTCAAAGCAGAATCATTTAATAAGAACTCGGTGTAGCTGTGGCGTTCATCAAAAGATCTCTCTTTAGTGCAGCTAGGCACTCAGTTTAAATACATTTTTACAAACAGTGATACATATAGGTGGGGACAAACCTAAACAAAGCATGCAAATAAAGTGTTGTTGTCAGCAGGGTAAGATGCATCTCTTGCCCCGATCTCATCAGCACATATGTACCCATTCATGTTACATTTTAGCATGAAAACAAAGCGTGCAAATTAAGTACTGGAGTCAGAACCCGTCCTGCCACTTGACCAGCTTAAAAGTGTTAACTAGCCATTTGTTCGACAATAGACACAACTGACAATTTGCATTCCTTTGGAGACATGTTCCTGTATTTCACATATAGGCTCCCTCAGAATGCATTTTACAATGTAATTTATATATTTAAAGAAATTTGTAATCTTTCAGACCTTGATATATGTAAACCAATTGTAGGAGTACTCTGAAACAAAGCCTGGAATCTTTAAAATTTCGCAATGCAACACTTTAAGCATGCTAAATTGACTGTGGCTGTTCTTCTCAGGTAGCTTTACTGAAGAGGCTCAAAAGAAGGTAGTTAAGACACTTGGCACTGTGGAAGTAGGAGACACAGAAAGGTACCGTACATTCATAATAATGTCCTGAAAGAAGAAAGTATGCGAGTGTAAAACTAAAAACCTCTAGGGTTACTTTAAAATAGACTCATTTACAGGATATTCTTTGGCTTCTGTGTCCCAGATTGTCTTCCAGGACGTCTTCTCCCTTTGCTGGGGCAAAACTAGCTGAACTCATAGTAAAGTTGACGTCTTTGCTGGAGTCTGCGGAACTGAGAGATTTTCAGAACAACATGTAAGTTTATGGTTTAACTTTTTTGTGACTTTATTGCTAACTTCTCACTAAACAGTTACATTTATTCTTGCGCAATATAGGTTTGTGAGAGGCTGGTTCACACATTACCACATTCAGAAGAAGACTGTTAACCCACTTATTGCACAACAGATTAAAACGCAAGCAAAAATGTAAGTCTTGCATTATAAATACTCTAAAACACAAAAAATATAAATATAGTTTCCTTTGATGTTGGCTTGATGCATCACAGCCATATTCATGTGTATTTTTAACAGAGTCCCTATGACGTAATATAGCCTTATTTTGTCTCTGGTTTCCTCCAACAGGATTCTTGATGCTGTGGACATTCAGGTGCTGGAGGTGAGGGCTGAAATGGGTCTGCTTTATTTAGACTCTACGGTTCATGAATGGATAGATCAACATGTTACCCCAGTTCTGGAGCCGCTGCACAACCTGCTGAGAGACATTGAAAGAGTTTTACAAGAAATGGGAATCTGTATTTAATCAATATAATTAATCTTGCACAAGTTTTGTTTGAAAACTTTCCATCCAGGCTAGACGGTTGCTTAAAGAATAATTTAAAGCAGATTGGAACAACTGAGATGGCTTGTTTTTGTGAATTACTATTGTATTGCTTCAAAACAAAACAAAAATTGGTGTTTTGTAATATAAATGTAATATAACATTAAAGTTGTCAGTTATTGTTTCATTTTAAATGATTATCAATCAATATGTGCATGAATTAAATCAAGTTCTGTGCTGTTTAAACCATTTGAAACCTTTGTTTTCGTTTTTTTAACAAGTTGAATTAATTAATACACCAGATCTATTAATTTAGTATTATTTAAATACTACTATAGTATTTATTAATTTTAGTAATATTGCTTTCAATCTTTCTGTATAACTACACTATATTGGCAAAGGTTTTGGGACATCTGCCTTTAAATGCACATGAGCTTGTAATGATTCAATTCAAGTTTTCAAATTTTTATAGCACTTTTTACAATAATTACTGTTTCAAAGCAGCTTTACAAAAGGTGCACATTGTTGCATTACAATCAAAATCAGAAAAGCTAAGGTTATTAGTTACCATAACTTTTTTAGTTACTAATAACTTTAACTAATTAACTAGTAACTAATAGTTTTTAACAGTTAAAGTTATTATATGTAAACATAGTTAACCTGCAGTTATATAGTATATAGGTGATGTCTATGCATACATGTTCAATGAAGTATATTTGTGTATTAAGTGTATGTGTTGTCCTCGATGGCTGGCATTAAACACAGCTGATACAACGAATCAAGCGGTTCAAGACTACTAGAGACCATCAAGCAGGTGTTATTTGGAGGTGGTTAGAGCTAAAGTCTGCAGAGCTGTGGCCCTCCAGGAATAAAGTTTGAGACTATTGCTCTAGAGGCTTCAGGATGGGCATCCCCAGGTGGAAATAAAGAGCAAAGAAAATAATTAGCATCCCAATCTCTGTAGATTGCAGTTTCCAGTCTAATTCATCTTAAAGGTGTTGTTGTCATCATTTGAGATTGAGGTCAGGGCTCTGTGCAGGCCAGTCAAGTTCCTCCACAGCAAACTCGCTCATTTGTGTCTTTATGGACCTCGATTTGTGCTTTGGTGTGCAGTCATGTTGGAGCAGGAAGGGGCCATCCCCCAAAGTTAAAGGTAGCATGAAGTTGTCTTGGGCAAAGTGCTCTGGCAACTGCCAAACCCAGACTCGTTCATCCAGTTGCCATTCCCCTGGAAACTGCCAAAACCAGATTCATCCATTGGATATCCAGATAGAGAAATATGATTGATTACTCCAGAGAACATTTCTCCATTGCTCAAGGGTCCAGTGGTGGCGTGCTTTACACTTCTGAATCCCACACTTTGCATTACACTTGTTGATGTGATGCTTGGATATAGCTGCTTGGCCATGGAAATCCACACTCACTTACTTTCTTTCATCTTATTCCCTGCTTTATCAGTCTAACCACAGTGGAATGAACAGCCAATTTCTCTGGCAATGGGGTATATGCACACAGACTTTTAATTTTCAGTCAGCCAGAGCTTTCCATTGCAAAATCACCACGTTTAATCACCACAATTTCTTTAAAAATCTGACCTTCACTGACTTTTATATATACAATATAAAGTGGGTCTCAGACCGGGCAAGAATCACTGCATTAAATTCCATTTCCCCCCGCCATGTTTTTAAAATATGACAATTTATTTTACCCGAGTATTTTCAATGGAGTTTCTATGCTAGCCTACTGCAACTGATGGTGCTTGCATTTAGGCGGTCTTTCATCTCATTTTACTCTTGAACAACTAAATAAATGCTTAAGTCTATTTAACTGTTTGTATTTTAATTACATTACCACATTGATGCTGTAAAGGGAACCTTATGAAATTGAAAATAGTCACATTAACCTTTCACCGGAAGTTTATCGTTGACTGAAAAACACTAGCTGTGCCTATAGCCCATTGTGGGGGAAACCAGAGCACCCAGAGGAAACCTGGCATTCAAACATGCAAACTCTGTTTGGAGCTGTAGCTACTGATTCTGCAGAAATTTGAGTTTATAAATAAAGTCGCTGACGCCACTCTGTGATTTAATGTTAGATACCACTCCATGGCCGAGTTGCTGTTGTTTCCAATTGCGTCCACTTTGATATAATAACATTAGCATGAACATGGGATATTTAGTAGTGAGAAAACTACACAAATGGACTTGCTTGAATGTTTGAATTGACTAAGCTTCTGAGAGCAACCCATTCTTTCACAAATGTCTTTAGAAAAAGTCTTTATGCCCAATTGCTTTATATATTTTTCATTTTATTTTAGTTTTATTAATTTTGAATTAATAAATATAAATAATTAGTTATTTAAACTTAAATGTTTCTATTTCCATTCAATTGTTTAGGATATTAATTAAATAAAGGTAATTTCAGTTTATATTTTAGTAAGTGTTATTTTAGTATTTTTTTTTAATGTTTGTTTAATTATTGTGAGTTTAAGATTTTTAATATGTATTTTTTATTCCAATTTTATATATGCATTACATTTTTAATTAATATATACTTAATAACTTTCCACCAAACTTGAAAATTTGCTTACAGATGACATCTGAAGCATCGTTTTGGATTCTGGTTTAAGATAGTTAATCGTTATTCTTGTTAGATTTGTTTACATTTTCTTTACTATTTTTCTCTATTTGTAATCTTTTAAACTCAGACATCAAAAAAATCATTCATTGACTCTAAACTGTACTCAACACAATTACATAGACTTTTATTTTGTCACATTTGGATTTACTTGACCTGGAAGTGATATGTTGAGTCTCACCCATAATATTTGTAGCTTACATGGGTCGTTTGTATAAACAAAACGGATCAGCGTAGCGTTTTAGCGCATTGTAAAGCTATGTCGCCTCGCATGAGCGTTAATAACACCCCGCAACGCTTGTGTCGCCGTTATCAGCGCGTGTAAATCCTGCCGTTCAGCGTAAGGGCGCCGTTCGGAGCGCTAAATAAAGGGATTTAGTGTCTGATCGAAACGGAACTGACTGTTTG
Source organism: Danio jaintianensis (assembly GCA_903798115.1). NCBI lineage: Eukaryota > Metazoa > Chordata > Actinopteri > Cypriniformes > Danionidae > Danio > Danio jaintianensis. The sequence continues at coordinate 7,270,778 of CAIGQV010017602.1, read as the reverse complement.
TGCTGCAAAAATATGGCAGAGTTGCACGTTGAGCCCAATGCGACTGGCATCATCGAGCAGCCGGAGCATTGTGAGATCCGCGGCTCGGTGAGCGTGAGACTGCCCTCGCCCACCCTGATGATTCCGCCCCGGAGCGGCTTGTCCAGTCCCGGGGTCTCGGGCTCCAGAGCGGTGTTCGGCTTCCCCATGAAGAGCAACCCCACTTCCCCATCACCTGAAGCCACAGAGAAGCCCGGGTCCCGGTGGGTTCGGCTGAACGTTGGCGGAACCTACTTTGTTACAACCAAACAGACCCTGTGCAGGGATCCAAAATCCTTTCTGTATCGATTGTGTCAGGAAGATCCAGATCTGGATTCGGACAAGGTAAGGCTCGGTTTACATGGTTAAAGCATGCATTTCATCTTAAAATAATCCAGCCATAAACAATTTAAATTCTGCATGAAATATAAAGATAGAAAAGGAACTCGACAGATATTGATCGTTTTGCAGCCGTTGATTAAACGTAAAGCTCATCTGGAAGAATGCAGTGAATAGGAATAATGCTAGTTCACCCCAAATTTAAAATTATGATATTTACCGACAAGGTCTGCAAGTGCAAAAACACAAGGGTATGAATTTATTTTATTTTCTGTGGAACACAAAACAAAATATTTTGAAGAGAACGTTGGTAACTAATTTGTTTTGTGGGTCAAAGACGAAAAAGGCTCTCAAGCATCAAAGCAATGAATGTGTAACAGCTTTGAAGGTGCAGTTCACGCTAAAATGAATAGAAAACGCATCAGTCATTCTACCTGTATGTGTTGTACTTTTGGACAAACGTCATAAAAGTTGTATTATATAATATGCTTTTTCAAGCTTTATAATGGCAGTGAATGGTGCCCAGGCTTTGGAAGCTCCAAAAAGCGTATCCACCCACCATAAAAGTAATTCATCCAACTATAAGATAATTTAAATTATTTTATGTTTTTTTATTTGTTATTGTTAATGAAACGTAATGAATATCATACATTTTAAGCTTGATTTGGTGACAGAAGACACCCATTAAAGCGTAACAATTGTTATTCCAAAATATCTTATTTGGAGCAAGAATCATTTGATGGCATCATAAAAGATTCTATTTAAAAGCACAGTGTGTAAATTTGGCCACTAGAGAGTGCGTGTTCACAACAAACAAAGGCGTATTTTGTTGATGCCATGACTGACTGAGTGTGGAATCACGAGAGTTGTGGTCTTCATTACATCAGGGGTCCGTTCTTCGTACGTGGATTACTCAATTAGCTGGATTTGGTTATTGACGATTTGACATGATCCAGGATCGTTTCGTTTTTTCAAAACTCATCCGAGAGTTGTTGTCATTGCAACAGTTCTGGTAGCTCAAACCTGCTCAGGAGCAGGCTTATTTCATATAAACAGGATTAGATCGGGTCATTTCAAGCAAAGGAAATACTGACATGTACCGAATGCTGACATTTTCTTACAGTAGTAACCTATAGATTACATACACTGGGGAAAATAGAAAAATAGTAAAAAATGATATACATACATTCATTCATTTTCTTTTCGGCTTAGTCCCTTTATTAATCTGGGGTCGCCACAGCGGAATGAACCACCAACTTATCCAGCATATGTTTTACGCAGCGGATGCCCTTCCAGCTGCAACCCATCACTGGAAAACATCCATACAAACTCATTCACACACATACACTACGGACAATTTAGCCTACCCAATTCACCTGTACCGCATGTCTTTGGACTTGTGGGGGAAACCGGAGCACCCGGAGGAAACCCACGCCAACACGGGGAGAACATGCAAACTCCACACAGAAATGCCAACTGACCCAGCCGGGGCTCGAACCAGCGACCTTCTTGCTGTGAGGCCACCGTGCTGCCAAAATGATATACATTTATATATAAATAGAAGTTTTAAAAAATGTATAAATAAAACTGTTATGCAATCTACACTCCGAAATAAAAGTACAAAAACTGTCACGGGGGTGTTCTCTCCCCAAGGGGTTCAAAGAGAACATTAATTAATATGGACTTTTTAGATACAAATGCGTACTATTTTAAGGTACCGACCCAGCTTCAGTACAATTTGTGTATGATAATGGACATGGCCAATATTCTCATTTATTTAAGGAAAGGAATAATAATTTATGCAGTCATGCATGCACACGTTTTGACAGATAATATGCCAGTAATTTGATGCTTCACAAAAGTTGCAGACACCTTTACCGATATCAGAATGCTTTTTTGATGCAAAATTAATTTAAACAGCCATTTATTAAGAAACTTGAATAGGCCTACTATAATAAAGAAAATTTGCTCTAAGAGTAAAACTAAATAAATTGCTAAATACTCTCGACATTATGAAAATGTAAAGCCTGTAACCCACAACACATGTGGAAAGTTATTGCGTATCATATTTAACAAACCGTTTACTACGAATTTTATGTAATTTTGCTCACATGGATAATTGAATATTAATCAGATGATGTCATTACGCTGCTGTGCCGTCAGCCAATCACTGCATTGCTGATCATGGTTGCGAGGATTGATAGATCTGTCCTTCACAACACACACAGCGATCTCAGATCAGTTCATCCAGACATTTTAATCTGATTCGCGAACTTGTTTGAAGAACCAAATTAGCCAGAGATCAGTTATCAAGATTAAAAGATCCAGGATCTGTCAAATCACCTTAGATCATTTAAGTGAGGTACAAAGAACGGACCCCAGGACTCTTGCAGAAATCATGTTTATGGATGAGTTAAGTTATTTAATGCTTATTATCATGGTAGTATGACGCAGAGTAAGACTGAAAGCTGTAGAAGTGAAACAAGACCACTGAAGCAATTGCTGATGAGAGACTAGCGTGACACGGACGGCACAAAAGCAGCAAAGCTTTTATTATACCAGATTCGATTGTTTCTGTTTTTTCTATCATGATCATGTGGGGAAGAAGCAGTGCTGTTTTATCATGCTAGATGCTGTTATAGAAGATTCTGTTCTAATGCTGCTCTGTGCAGTCTAATACAACACGCAACATAATAAAGCATCTTTGGTCTCAAAAACAGAAACTGCTAGCCCGACATCCCAGGGATATTATGTTTTTCAGTCAGTCTACCAAAAATGAATCCACCTGCCCGTCGGACCATCGTAATGGGAGGAAAAATATAGCCTATTTTAAAGCTTTTGCATTCTCTCAAAAAAAGGGTTATTATGTTGTATGTAATTTTCATTCCTCAAGAAGCCACTATCAATTTGAGTTTGAGTTTGCATTTATGCTAACTGGTGTCAAAAGAGCTGGTGCTAAGTTGATGTAAAAAAATAAAACAATAAAGTTAGGCCTACCAGGTTTTCAAATGATCTTTTTTTTCAGGGACAATTAAAAATTAAAAAAATTATATGAATTATTATTTTTTTAAGTAATAAAATTAGGTTATTTTCAAAAATATGTATGTAGCCTAAATTAAATGCCATTCTAACTTTATTTAATAAACCTGTGTTCTTTTTTTGTTTTTTGTAAATAATATATTTTCTGTTCAGCCTACAGACAAATAAATTTATAAATTCAAATTTCTGAATTTATTTCGGGCAACCAAAAACTGAAGAGTGCCTGCCCGAAAGGCTACCAGGGATATTTAAAATTTTGTGAGCCCTTTGTATGATGTCATTAGCATGGCTACACACAGGACACGGTCTGTGTCTCTAGTTAAAATAGCTTATTTCTCTGAATTTTAATTTCTAAACATTGGTGATAATGTACATCAGCAAAATGTAACACTTTTCTAGTCGTTTTTGAATGTTTTCAATTTTATGTAATTTGTCAGCAAGACATTTAAAATAAAATAAAAATGTGTGATGTTTGTATCATATTATTTTAATAAGTACAGGTCAGATTTAGTATGTTAGTTATGTGATTCAAAACCATTTTGTCTTGAGGTGATAATCTGGTAACTGTTTTTTGCTGTTTAGAAATGTTTAACAACTAAAAACCATTTTAGACCAACTACAAGCATATGAACATGTTTAAAAACCAGCTTAGCTGTCTTAACCTGGTAACATTTGATAAACCATTTATTAGTCCAAGATAGTTCATCAATTTGTAACAACTAATGACTACTGAAGACCACATAACTTGCCAAATTGTGTGAGAGAATGCAAATATGGTGATATTTCTGTAAAATAATTGCTTAATATTTGAAGCTAGTTTGTAGAATCCTGGAAATACAGACTACATTGCTGTTGTTGTTATTATTAGTGAATTTAACATTGCACTTACTTAGATTTTTACATTTATGCAAACTAAACTTTTTAGATACCGTGTAAATAGTGTTTTTATATTGTATTGTGTTTTATATATTATGTACAGATTTGTTTAAAATAAAAAAAGCCATTTCAGAATGTCATCAGCTGTCATTTTGTGGCAGTTTATTTTTGTATCGGTTCAGGCACCATTTAGGTTGCATTTTAGCATGGCATAAAGTGTTAGTCACAGTTCAGCAGAGGATTTCCTCTCCAAGGTGTCGTCTAATGTAAATTTAACAACAACAGTTTGGAGGTTGAAATCATGAGAGCATCTAATTTGAAAAAAAAAAAAAAGCTGCTCTAGTTTGCGTCTAAATCATTCTGCATTCAATTCTGGAGAATGAAAAAGCTCACAAACTGGGTTCTAGAGAATCTCAATCACTTCGTAATAATTAGATGCTAATTTACCTGCTGCTTGAGTCAAGGAGATTTCACAAATGATCCAAATCTTTAACTTCTGTGCATTTCAGTTGTATCAAAAATCGCTTCACGGATTGTTTGATTGATTGATTGCATGTCTTTTCTTCCAGGATGAGACAGGAGCATATTTGATCGACAGAGATCCCACATATTTTGGGCCCATCTTGAACTACTTGAGGCATGGAAAGTTGATCATCAACAAGAACCTCGCAGAGGAGGGTGAGACGATCTGGGCAAGCTGCCCTCAAAAACTTCATAATGGAAGAGTAACGACCTACTTTCATTTAGAAACATCTTTTTTTGTGTGTGTGGAAAGGGACCAGTGTGTACTCATATAAGAGATAATTTCCTACAGGACTGAGGGATATTGATAGGCTTATAGTCCAAAAATGATCTAGGCCTGTCACAAAAACTAATTTTACATGTGCAATATATTGTCACTGAAATACACAGTTAAAGGGATAGTTTTCTCAAAAATGATTTACTCATCCCTTTACATGATTCAAACCTTTCTGAGTTTGTTTCTTCCGTTAAACACAAAAGAAGATATTTTGAAACATTTTGAAACCATTGACTTCCATAGTGTATGGCTGCGTCTGAAATCGTATACTTCCATACTATATAGTATGCTAAAAACAGTATGCGAGCCAAGTAGTATGTCTGATTTAATCGAATTCAAAAAACAGTATGCGAGAAGTACCCGGATGACTTACTACTTCCAGCAAGATTCTGAAGTGCACACGGACGCCACACTATCTCATGATGCACCGCGAGAGAATTCATGAATGGGAGTGAAGCAACGCAACTGACGCGTGTAGGTCACATGATCATGACAAAATGGCAGATGTAGTACGTCAATAGTACGTCAATTCATACTGCTTGCATTCAAACTGTATAAAACATACTTTTCTAATGCTCGAGTAGTACATTTAAATTCAAATGCACTACCTACTAAGTATTTGGCAATTTCAGACGCAGCCTATGTTTTTCCTACTATAGAAGTCAATGATTACAGGTTTTCAGCTTTCTTCAAAATATCTTCTTTTGTATTTACAAACTCATAGTGGTTTATAACCACTTGAGAGTAAGTACATTTACATGTTTGGATGAACTATCCTTTTAAAGGACTTTTAAAATTCAAAGAACCTTTCAGTTTCAAAAGAAGTTTTTTAGATCTTTAGATTGTTCTTTGCTATAAGAAAAAAACTGTTCACTGAAAGTTTGTCTGTGGACCCTAATTGGTGCTTCTATGTCATCACTGCAAACACTTGTTAGAATTATTTTTTTAAAAGAGTAAACAATGGCTGAAAATGTTTTCTTTGTCACTAGTACAGGAGTGGCCACTTCTGTTCCTGGAAGGCCACTATCTAACATACTTTAGCTTCTACCCTAATTAAGCACACCTAACCCCACTAATCTGGGTCTCACTAGGCATACTAGAAACTTCCTGACAGGTGTGTTGAGGCAGGTTGGAGCTTAACTTTGCAGGACAGTGACCCTCCAGGACCAAAATTACTAGATAGTCTACATCAGGGGTGCCAAAAGTCGGTCCTGGAGGGCCGTTGTCCTGCAGATTTTAGCTCCAATTTGCCTGAACACACCTGCATGGATATTTCTAGAAAGCCAAGTAAGAGCTTGATTAGCTAGCCCAGGTGTGTCTGATTGGGGTTGGAACTAAACTTTGCAGGACGCTGGCCCTCCAGGACCGAGTTTGAGCACTCCTACTACATTGTGTACATTAACATGATTCAGCAAATAACATACTAAAAACATAATAAAAATCACACATAGACACAAATGAAAAGCACATCATCAAGTTTGACTGGAATAAAAAAAGATTAAACGTTTGGCAAAAAGTGTTTTTATATTGTTATGACAGATTTTTAATATCTGAATATAAATCTAATTTAAAATAAATTTGTGAAGATGATCATCTAAAAAGACTTATTATATTTTCAGTGGTGAAGGACTGCTCAAGAGGCCAACTAACCAATCACTGACCAATTATGGATATTTTGAAAAGCCTTTTTGGTCCTTTTTGTAGTTAAATGTCCCGTGAAATTAAAAATAAAAATGTTTAGATGTTAGTTTCAGTCTGTTAGTTTTAAGGATATTTATTAATGTGCTCCAAAACAGTGACAAAATTTATGATTAAAAACATATGATATAAACATCCAAATCTTGCAGTTTGTCACTATCATCCAAATGGATCAACGCTTTATTTCATGTCACCTCATACTTCACTTCTCATCAAGTCTTGACCAATCAAATGCTCTCTAGTATCTGACATGCCCCGCCCCCTTCAAGATGCTTCTCATTTGCTTTTCATTTGATGCGCTTGAGCTCAAACACTTTCACTGGCAGAACTGTGAGAAAAACAAACTGCTATTGGCTGTTTTTTTAAAAAGGGGAAGAGCTACTCTGTTTCACCCTCTCTTCATTTTTCAGTTGAGATTACATCAGACAGGTTGTTAACTATCCCTTTAAGACTGTGTTATTTCCTGCCAATAGTCTAGTTGTTAAGTGTGCCAACATATAACACTGAGGTGCTCACGGTGACCCAAGTTTGATTCCCGGCTCGAGGTCCTTTGCCGATCCTGTTTCCCTTTTTCTCTGCTCCCCACACTTTACTGTCTCAACTCTACTGTCTTATTTCCAGATGTTTATTTCTGATTACAAAGCAGTTGCCGCATGATGGATTTTCTCAGATTTTTAATTTTTTTTGTCTCTTGCAGGTGTTTTAGAGGAAGCTGAGTTTTACAACATTGCATCACTCGTGAGGCTTGTGAAGGAGAGAATACGAGACAATGAAAACAGAACGTCTCAGGTATGTGGGAAAAACAACACATGGAGGAACAAGATGGTTTGTGGTTGTTTCTAAGCAGTCAATCACTAAATAACTCATTTTACTGGGATTACTCACTCAAAGGGAGTAGCTCATTCTTCAACGGTGCCAAAAGGGAAGAGCACTGTCTGAGTTCCCCGTCTGAAAGTATTTGGGAACAAAAAGAAACCTTATGTGAATCAGCAATACAATGTGCAGCCGCCCAACCTTATAAAACAAGCACTGACTTAGACATCATTTGAGAATTTGCTTTAAGGAATAGTTTGCCCAAAACCAGAAGTCTGTCTAAATGTATTTACGTTCATGGTGTTTCAAAATTGTATGACTTTCTTCTGTGAAACGAAGAGGAAGATGGTTTGGATAATGCTCGTGCTGCTCTTTTTGAGTATTAATACTATATGCCTCCGTTGTATTAAAGTATGTTTTTTTTAAATATCTTCTTCTGTTTACACAGCTTTGAAAAACATGAAGGTGCTTAACTATTGACAGAATTTAGTTTTAAAGGGGACCTATTATGCAAAAATCACTTTTATAAGGGGTAAGTTTAAACACAGTTATGTGGTAACAGTTTGTGAATATAACAACTTCTAATGGTAAAAATTAATTAATTCTATTTTTTTATAATCCCACTTCATAAAAACAGTCTACAGAAACTCTTTCATTGACATTCGCCCTTTGACATGTCATCAGAGGGGGAAAGTCCTGCCCATTAGTGATGATCTCACTGAGGCACAGGCCTTTGTAGCTCTGCCCTCTGGCTGGGAGCACAGTCTCATTTGGATTTAAAGCGACTGTCACCAAAATGGCACAATTTGGATTAAAGCCTAAAAGAGTTCAAAGAGTTATAATAAAAATAATAATAATAATAAAAAAAAGATTTGTGGGGTATTTTGAGCTGAAGTGTCTCATACACACTCTAGAGACATCAGAGACTTATTTTACCTCTTGTAAAAAGGGGCATAATAGGTCACGTTTAATTTTCTTTTCAAGTCTGTACACCTTGATGTGGACCCTGACAACTACTGAATTCTTCTTTAGTCGTGATTTGAGATTATTATGGTTTGTTTTTTTGCAGGGCCCAGTGAAGCATGTGTATCGTGTATTACAATGTCAAGAAGAGGAGCTCACGCAGATGGTTTCCACCATGTCAGACGGATGGAAGTTTGAACAGGTAGCTTTTGGATTTTCTTAATTTCACCGTAATATGTGGATCTGATGGCTGGTTTCAGTACAGATCCTGTCTGGACATGCCATATTTATTGTAGCATCTCTTAACTCAGATAATATGTGGATAATCTCTGGATAGCCCTTTTAAGTCTAAACAGGCTGTTATAATTTTGCTTTTAAACAAACTAGAATTTACTGATAAAAATGTGCTGTACGTGATGTTTTGAAGAAACAGAATTTGTTTGAGACTTGCAAAATCCACTGTTGCTTATTTCTCTGCTGTGGAACAAACCTGACTCGACTTGTCTGTCTTCAGCTCATAAGCATCGGCTCCTCCTATAACTATGGCAACGAGGACCAGGCCGAATTCCTGTGCGTTGTTTCCCGGGAGCTCAACAACTCCACCAATGGAATTGTTATTGAGCCCACTGAGAAGGCTAAGGTATTAAACTTCTTTTTTTAATATATATTTTTTATATCAATGTTAGTTTAATACTATTACAGTACAAAGATAATGCTTAATAAATTATTATTACTACACAAAAAATAAAAAAAATAAGGTATATAAATGATTAAATATGATGATAATAAATATAATAATTATTATTTTAATATTTATTATTATAATTTTTTTACTTTCATAATAACATACAAGCACAATGTTTTCTTCAAAATCAGAACATTTTATATTTGTAGTCAATTCCAATCTAATTGTAATAACTAGTTCTTTCTTTATATGCATAAGGTAAGATAGTTACATTATTATTGTTATTAGTGTTGCATGATATATCAGCAATTATATCGATATCTGCAGATAAATTTTTTTGTTAATTGTTTTAATGTTAATGTTATATATAACAAAATTAGAGCAATATATTTAAGTGGAATAATTATGAATTTATTCACATTTTTATTTTGGTTAATGTTCAGTGACTTGGTTGCTTTATTTCTGCTTTTTTTTTGTCAGGCAGTAGATTCTATTTATAGAAAAGAAAGTTTGCCATGTAAATGAATAGTTTATTTATAATGTTCAGAAATCAGTTCTGAAACTTTTCTGAGGTTGAGGTTTTAAAATAAAATCAGTTGTTGCCTTTGTGCTTGCCCTTTTGTTTTTGCAATCATGCAGAAAATTTTGAAATATGTATATTTTTATTTATCGACTAATATATTGTCCATTGGCCTTCAAATCTAAAGAGTTATCAGTATCAGTCAAAAATTTCATATCGGTGCATCCCTAATTATTATTATTACATTCTGTTGCAAAAAAATGAATAAGTCTAGAAATAATAATTGTAAAACATTTTACATATACATTATACATTTTGGCCAAATTATGCAGCCATACAAGTAAACACAACTAACGCAGCGTTTTTCTATTATTGTTGTTTAAACTCTGTTTTATAAATAAAAAAGACAAAATATATATATACAGTTGAAGTCAAAATTATTAGCCCTCCTGTCTTCATATATTTTCCAAATGATGTTTAATAGAGCAAGTAATTTTTTCACAGTATTTCCTATAATATTTATTTTTTTCTGGAGAAAGTCTTGGTTAGAATAAAAGCAGTTTTAATTTTTTTTAAACCATTTTAAGGTCAATGTTTTAGCCCCCTTAAACAATATTTTTTTCGATTGTCTACAGAACAAACCATCATTATACAAAGACTTGCCTAATTCACCTAATGAACCTAGTTAAGCCTTTAAATGTCACTTTAAGCTGAATACTAGTATCTTGTAAAATATTATGTACTGACACCATGACAAAGAAATAAAAAATCAGTTATTAGGAATTAGTTATTAAAACTATTATGTTTAGAAATGTATTGAAAAAATCTTCTTTCCGTTAAACAGAAATTGGGGAAAAAATATACAGGGGGATAATAATTCAGGAGGGCTCATAATTTATATAAATAATCATTCATAATTCATAAATAATCTTTTTTTTTTTTTAATCGTATAGCTCATCCTTATCCTCATGTTTCCTTCTCAGATCCTTCAAGAGAGAGGGTCCAGGATGTGAGGAGCCTGTGGCCTGAGCCCACACAGATCTCCCATCCCTCACCTCCTTTCCTCCAGATCCTCGTCCTCCATCAGCCCTCCACCCCTCACCTCACCTCACCTCCCCTTGCCCTCCTCCCTTGTGCCTTTCCACTGTGGGGCGTCAGTCCCCCTCCTCCCTGCAGTGCTGCAGCATTAACCAATCAGCACCACCACTAACTATCACTGCTATTACTGACTAATCAAGAGAAAAAAAAACAACGCGTCCGGGGTTAAGCCTCAGACCATCACATTTGATGCAAGACTGCTCAGAGAGAGGATTACAGGGAAGGATCCATCATTCATCCTAATGCTTATTTATGCAGACTTCATCATCATGATCATCATCGTCATCCTCATATCCCGATCATTATTATCATAATCTTTACAGCTGCTGGCTTTACACGTTGCCCCATTGGCCCGGCTGCGTCCATAAACTCCTCAGGACTTCCAAAATAGACTCGCATCTTCAGCTTCTCATTAACTTACACTGTAAATCATTATCAGCTGTCATTTCTGCATTCATTTCCCATTGGCAGATGGTGCAACGGATAAAAACCGAGACAACGACTTTCGGAACGTGCTGGGGGTTTTTTTGTCTTCAAAGTGGCATGTTTGTTTTCGTTAACTACCCATTTACCCATCTGGAAAGGACCAGGGGAGAAGGGAGAACTCATACTGCCAATTGTCCGCGTGTCTATCGCTGTGAAGATTTGTCTCACATTTCCCATTTGCTACGGTTGACTTTTTGTCATCCTGGATTTTTGTTTTGTTTTGCCTCGTCTTTGTGGATATTTCAAAAGCATCAAAATACAGGATATAAAAAAAGAAGAAATATGTGGTTTAAGGGCATGTGAGGATTATGTATATTACAAACATATGTATTACGAAGAGGCCGAATGCAAGTCTTGTAATTGTTGATATCTGTAACATAGTGGTCATTTTTTGTGTGTGTGTGTGTGTGCGTTTATCGAGATTTGATTTAGGGGAAGGTTTTGAATCGACCCTTGAAGTTTTCTTTTTTCATTCTTTAAAGCCTGGTTGCCAAGATGTGAAATTGTTTGTTTTACCTTCAAACTCTTTGTCGATGACTGGAAATAAGCAGGAGGCTTCTAGTTTTAGCGCTTTCATAGTCCAGGTGCTCCGGGAGACTGTTGATGGACAAAGTGGCCTCAAGTTTTGAGTCAGGGCAAAACTGCATTAGTTTGTCGCATCTTTTTTTCAGATATAGTTTAAATTCAGATATAGCTCTCCCCATAAACGTTTGGCTATTTAAATGTTTAACTTCTCTTTGTTTCTGGTTTAAACAAAGTCTGATAACGTCAGCAGAATGTTTTTGAATGTAAAGGGCTCCATTTGTTGTGGAACGTTCTTGACTTTTTTTTTTTTAATATGATATGTTTAACATTGAAGCCTCATCTATAAAGGCTTTGGTTGCCCTCATTGTTTAAGGAGTTGGTTCACCTCAAAATGAAACTTTTCCATAAGACTTCATTCATCTTAACACAAATGAAGAATTTTTCAATACTAGACATTTCTATCCGTTTATTGAAACTATGTTTGGCCAAAACTCAAAGGCTTCAGAATGTATATTAAAGAGATCAAAACATAAAATAGTTTTATATAAATCAACCAGTTGAATTGAATAAATGCACACAATCACTTATTTAATGATCATATTTTAATTAGTCTTTTATTTGCATTTTTATATTGAACAGCAAACATAAACAGAAGCTAAACCATACCTGCTTGATGTGAATCTCATTGTTTTTTTTAGGAAGCTTGAATATGCTGCGAGACACAAGAATGTACCTGATTGGTTCTCAAGCATCAACCAAGCATCCTGAAATTTGAATTCTGAAAACATTTTTTGTGATCAATGCCTTTTTTATGTAAATAAAAGACTAAATTAAATCTTCCTCATTTCCCAGTACTGGGTTGCGGCTGGAAGGGCATCCGCTGCGCAAAACATATGCTGGAATAGTTGGCGGTTCATTCCGCTGTGCCTACCCCAATCAGGGACTAAGCCGAAGGAAAATGAATGAATGAATAAATCTTCATCAAATAAAGTGATTATGTCCCTTCAGAATAGAGTGAATTAAGCTTCGATTTATGAACATTTCGAAGCAGCAATATTTTGTGAGAAAAGATTTTCAATCGAGAGACAAAAATCTCACAGGTTAGATTAAAAAAAATCTTCATTTGCGTTTCAATGATCAAGTTTCTTATGGTATTTAGATGTTTTGTTTTTTACAATGTGGGTTTTCATTTAGAGGTGAACTTTCCCTCTAATTTTTGTTTATTTTTAGATCAATTCTTTGTGGTTTCTCTGAATCTACTGTGACTACATTGCAAATTGTCAGTATTTGAAAGGTAATCCAGGCTGTATTTTGGTTATTCATATCTGTTGATAAACTTTTGAATCTAGGGATCAGTCTAAGATGGCATCATGTAAATGGACGTTTTTATGGTCTGCAGTGTTTCAAAGTGTTGTCTTTTCCTCTCTTTATCACACTAAATTCGCGTCCTTTAGTTGATCATATCAAGAAGACAAAGTACTTGAGTTTGTGAGCTACAGTATACTCCATTTAAATGGTCGTTGGCTTTTCTCTTTCTTTGGTTGTGTTAATGTTTTCCCCCTCCTGGAGAGAGTTTATTTGTTCAAGCCCACTTATTAGTCACCGAAGCTCCTGTAACGGGACCTCGGCCCTCTCACAGGATCCTGTTTGTACTTTCCTTTTGTTCAAATAGCTTTCAGGTCTGCTTTCAACGCAGAATATTGGATTTAGTTCCAGGTGGCAGCATTAAAGTCTCTCTGTCTGTCCCAATTGTTTGTCTGGTGTTGTGCCTTTGACCCGTCGTGCCCTATTGTACGTGTCTTCGCTTCTAGATTACTCTTTTACGAATACAGATGGTTGAGAAATATTTTGTATTTGTTTTGACTAAATCAGTTCTGTTCCTTGACACAGATACTGAATGTGCCCGTTATCCCCCTGAGATTGTTATTCTTGTTTCAGTGCTTCATCCCTATTTAGCTTTTTCACTCCTACCCCTAAGCACTTTTAAGTTTGCGCCTACCTGCATTGTAATTCACACTGTGTTTGTTCTATTTTTAGAGTCAAACCCCATGTGAGGCAAATGAAAATGTCATGCGCAGTCTCAAGTTTTATTTAAGACGGTTTAGGAAACTGATACGGACGTCACATTGACTGCTGATGCTTTCCGGCACCTGAGACTGTGGGAATTTAGTTTGTCTCCTTATACTTTAAGAAATCCGCCATTCTTCATTAGGTTTTTTGTGGTTTAGGATCAAATGAAAAAGATGTATGGATAAAAAATATATTTTCTTTGTGAAAAAAAAAATATATATATGGTGTTCTGAAAAACGATGAAGTTGGTGGTTTGGAATCCCAACTCGGAAGCATGCAAAATGTGTTGAGTATATATAATGTTATATGCTGGGATGTTGTCATATTATAAAGGTGAATCAGTGCATGGACAGTTGACAGATGGTATCGATGACATCAAATCATAAAATCTAGCCCTGTTTTAACTGTTTGGTAGAAATCAATAAAATCAAATACAGTATTACTGGAAAAACTTGTTTGCTGAGGCAAAATATGCTTACACAACACCCCATGTATTCGATAAAAATATAGCTTTCAAGCTGGCCAAAGGTGCAGACCTCTGTCGTAACGTCTTCAAAATTAAAGCTAAAAACAAGGTCCATGTTTAACAGTTGTTTTTTTTCTGCCATAATAGTTAGTCTACAACACCTGCATGCTTTAATATACAGTACACATACATTTTAACGTGCTGAAACCTGCTCTTTCATCAGATGTTTTGGGTGTATTGTCAACAGTATTGATGTAAAGTGTCAAATATGTCACTAGGCTATGGAGATTGTCAAGCTAAGTGTTCTGGAAATGAATAGTCTTGATCAGACTGTCCTTTTCATTTCTTTTTTTATTTCATTTTTGAAGTTTGATGCAGTTTCTTGCAATGTACAGATTGCAAAATGATAATGTATGATTTTTATCATAAAATGTGTTTGTGTTTCAGACTGCTGTGCTCTTTTTTATGTCTATATATATATTCTGTTACAAAAATCTGTTTATTTTAAAGTTTATTTTCTTTTTGCACTCACATACAGTAATTTCAAAATTACAAAATGTTTTTCATTGCCTTGCTGATTATTCTTACATGATTTATACAGTGTTAGGTAATTTGCCATACCAGGAAACCTCCCTGAAAAAATCCCTGATCTTTCATTATGGGAATCCTGTAATCACATGTATACCATTGAAATTAAACTGTACTTTTGTAGTTTTTCTTCATGGACCACAAAAGAGAAGTTTGTCAGAATGACATCATACACTGGAATCTCACGTGTAGTTTTCTACAAAGAAATTTAAACATGTTATCTGGGTAAAAAGAAACCTCTTCATTCAAAATGATCTAAAATAATGTAGAAAATTTTGTTTTATTTTTTTACTTGTAAATATTTAGTATTGGAATATAATTGTTTCGCATAAGAAATGAGCATTTCACCATGTTTAGTACTTGGTAATGGAATTATAATAGGCTGTGTTTTTGGTTAAGAATGAAAAACATCTTGTCCCACATACTATAGTAATTTACAGTAAATACTACAATGTTTTTAAACAATACAGTAAAGTGTATTATATTTACAACACTTTGTTGATGAATGCCATACTACAGTATTAAGTAAACTGATAATCTGTAATACTGTAGTGTGCTTTCGATTTTACAACAGTAAACTGTAGCGTTATATACCCTATATTTGTGGAAAACTTAATACAGTATTGTTTTGTTTAAATTATTACTGTAGGTGTTGTATTACCACAGCAACTTTACAATTACCACAACAGATTAATTCAAGTACTTTAGCATGGTTGATAAACACTAGTGTTTATTTACTATAAGCTACACCAGTTTTTTCATGTAGGGTGTTTTTTTACATAAGTATTCGAAATACAATTAAGCGTTTCAATTCCATGCACAAAAACACACACACAAAATACATCTGCGTCACGTGTTCAGTAGTACTTAATTCTAATAGAGATTAATCGGATGTGAGTTTGATTTTAATAAACTGTAAGAGTCAGTGTGTTATATTATATTCGCTTTAGCACGTCGCCAGCACTCAGAAACCCGCATATCAGCGCGCCACTAGGCGGATGAGACCGAGACTACTCTGTGGGGTAAAGGCGAAGAGGAAATGCCATCGCCTCTGTGCTCAAATTTCCCTACGCATATACTGCCGTTAAAGGAGCCGTTACCACTTCCATGTAGCCCTCCATTTGTATTAGGCGGTCACAGCAAGACACGTGAAAGAACAGGCTTATACATTAGCCTTTCCTTCACCGGTTGGAGCCTGAAACTGCTCCCACCCGAAGTGTCTCCTCCTCCTGCCGCTGATGTGACAGTCTTCACATCCTCCCAAACACAGAGACGCGAATCTGGCGTGGACCTGAAATGCGAAAAGATGCCTGCGCTGCTTCTTCCATGAGGTCTGTTCAAGCTTTTGACTTCATCGTGTCTGAAC
This sequence comes from Danio jaintianensis, assembly GCA_903798115.1. Taxonomy (NCBI): domain Eukaryota; kingdom Metazoa; phylum Chordata; class Actinopteri; order Cypriniformes; family Danionidae; genus Danio; species Danio jaintianensis. Next base: position 7,254,429 of record CAIGQV010017602.1, on the reverse strand, counting down.
ATGGAAATACTTACACCGTGCTCGGACAGGATGAGGTGTTGACATTGGCTCCCGAGATCCCGGTGATGTGGCCAGTTTCAGGTACTTTCAATGATACTGTTTTCTTACGGGAAGAAGCTGTAGCGCGTCAAACATGTTTTAAGTTTCTTTGTTGTCGCAACTTATGTCGGGTGGGAAAGCATCACACGTACGCATCGTTTTTCTCGTTGTTTCTTTGTTGTTGACTCCTTCCTAAACTGTATGTAAACAAAAATACAGATGTTGAGGATTCATGTCGTTGGAGCAGAATATTTTCATTATTCTGATTATTATTGAATATTGTCACAGAGTTCTTATAGTTACAAAGAGTTACATGCTCGGTTAGGCCAGTAGGTGGCGACACACAATGCGTAATGAATCCCTTACAAAAATTAACCATTTTTTGTTGTTGTAGTAAAATTGTTGTAACAATGTTTATTTTTTGTACTAGACACCAGTTTTTTTTTACTACAATTACTATGGTTAAACAATGGTTAGTGTAGCAATACTACAAATAACTACCCCAAAAATGTAATTGGTTTATTTGTAGTAAAGTCAGTTTTCTTTAGGGGTGAGCAATTAAACTCTTGATTCATTCACTAGGTGATTTGTTACTCAGACTTGGGTGACTAAAAGAAGTCTTTGGTTTATATATTCCCTAAAGTACAGGTGTTTGGTTTTGATGATGGTGTTAATGTATTGTCTGAAGACATTTCATTTTTTACTAGGTGAACATTTAACTAAGGCAGTGGTCACTTGGTGATTCCTAAAATGGAAGTCAAATCACATTTACAGTCAAAGAAATGAATACAAGCAAAACAAAATGAACACCTGTGACCTCAAATGATGAATGAGGTCTTATGAAGCAAAAAGATTTTCAGCCTCAGCAAATAAATGGCGCTGAGCATGTTCACAACAGTATAGGGCATTATGGCCCGTCATAAATACACACACACGCACAAACACACACACACACACATACAAACACACACGCACAAAGTCAGTTATCTGATTTCATATTGCACACATGAATAGAATCTTACTACATAGGTTGCAGTATGAGTATGAGCACATTGATGAACAATACAACAATATGAACAATACAACAGACTACAACACACACATCCGCCCTCAGTTGTAAATAAACAGATCTGCACACATGCTCTTGCACGTGTCATTGTGCGACAGGAAACCTGAACTTCACACCGTTGTGAACATGCTCAGGACTATTTGCAGATGCTGTGGTAATATACAAATAATCTTATGTAACAAATGAATATAAATTATATTGATCCTTGTACAGACGGATTGTTTCACCTTACGTCAATGAATCATCAGAAGCCACAGGTATGGATTTTGTCCGTATATGCTGTTTTTGTGTTCCGATAGCTGTTGACTTGTACTTTATGAATCACCACCGTTTCAACTATTAAAAAAAGATCAACTACATCTTGGATGGCCTGAGGGTGTGCAAATGAACCATGAAATGTAATTTAAGCATGAATTATTGCTTTAAAATGTATTCAAAACACATATTCATTCACAAAAAAAACTATTACTACCACTATTTTTACTTTCAAATTGTTGTACCATACACTGCACTGCAGGATTTATGTAAATGTCTATTTGTTTACTACTTAGTTACAGCTTAGACCAAACAATCTTAAAAATCTCAGAAAGATTGCTGTGTCTAGTTCCACCCTTCCCCCTGGTCAACTTGAACTCGAGAAGCAAATATAGAGGAGTTTAAAAAGCTCATGCTAGAACTTATTTTTGCAGTTCCACCCAATGTTTTGCATTGATTTTTTTTCTTCATTTTTTTGCATTCAGGAAAAATGTTTTAAATGTCTCATTTTAGAATAACGTTATTCTTTTTTCTTCTTTGTATAGGAGTATATGATATATAGATAATATAGAATATGCCAGAATGTTTTCCCTCACTCATCTGCCTTTAAGAGCTCAAACCCTCCTGGATCAAGTACAACAACACGGAGGACAGTGATTTGGTTACCATCAGACAGGAATATATGGCACCTCAGCAAACTTCCAGCATGGAAGAGCAGTCTGGGAAGCTGTGTGAACCTGAATCTGAGGAGCTAGAGAAACAAGGACCAGGACCCCCTTCTGATTCAAACGATCCCGAGAGCTATAATGCTCCAGATGGAGGCTGGGGATGGATGGTTCTGCTGGCGACCATCATTGTCTTAGCTCTGACTCTGGCCTTTCCCTCCTGCATCATCATCTTCTACTTGGACCTTCAGAAAGAATTTGAGGCCACTAACAGTGAGACATCTTGGGTGCCATCAATAATGACAGCTGTTCTGCACGCTGGAGGTGAGGAAATTGTTAATAAATGTACAAAAGTTTGTAATAAAAAGACAAGGACAGGAATTTAGATACAATTTTGTGTATAACTGTTCATCCAAGCCCAAGAAGAAGTGAAAAAGCTTTAATTTGCATAGCTATTTGGGTTGTGATACGATTGAGGTCTCTTGCTCAACTTATTTTGCATGAATGGTTTCAGTGTCACTTGAAGGTTTCAGCTTTCAATATTTAATACAGATGATGGTTCAGTTTTGCAAACAATCCACAGACCACATGCATCCCAAACCGTGAGGTTTCATCCATACAAAATCACAGATCAACTATCCTTTATACATTTTTTACTCTTTTTTTTTTTATGTTTAATTGAACATCATTTCCATCTCTTTGTAAGTGTTTGTGAAAATTGTAAACAATTTCTGAGTTATAGTAATTTCAAAGCCATTTTTTCGTTGTATAAGAGTTTGTTCGGCGTTCAGAACTTCATCACTAGCACAAACTAAACTGCAAAAATTATGATTTCCAAACAGGTTTCCCAAACACTTTGTCCATTTTTCATTACTCAGACAAACAAGTCTCACTTCAAAATATTAAAATTGCAATAATAAATTATCAAGTTATTGTAGCATATAGTCAGTTTTCTCTTTCTGTTTCAAAGTAAAGGTTCAAAAACTTCAAAGTCTGCTTCTTACTAACTCTATCATTGCAGGCATCGAACATCATTTTAAACACAACCCACTATGTTCAGTTTGTTTACATTAACATTTGTAAAATTCCAACATTTCTGTGGACAGAAGTAGAGTTTTTATTATAGAAAGTAGGACTAACATAAGACATTTCTAAATGAAGTATGTTATATTTCAGTTCAAAATACAAATAAAATACAGTGTCATCAAAAAATCCATTAACTCTAAATTATATATTTTAAAATGTTAAAATAAAACAATATAAAACACATATTTGAATTTTTTTTGTTGATATTTTAAGTGCTCACTTCATGTCATCCAACCATTAGTCAACATCACAGAATGTGGCATTAAATAAAATGCTATAGCGGAAACTTTCAGGGCGTAACTTTGTATTACTTAATATTTTATGTCTAAGGGGTTTGGCTCACAAAATGTTTTGGAATCCCTGTGTGAGTCATTAAAGCATAGAGAAATGTTCTGAAGCTGCAGACATACATGAATGAATGACTGTAGTTGTGTCTGGAATTAAATTGGGTCACATTTGATTAAAATTTAACATGTGGAAATTCCAATTCACAGATGTGTAACTTTTTTAAAGTCTGAAGTGTTGATGTATAGCCGGCAATCAAGTATAACATTGACTTTCCAAGACAAAAGTCCAAAATATATAAATATAAATGTTTGAATGCAGTCAAAATGTCTTTATAATTAATTATGAAAGCAATAAAAAAAAGATAGGATATAGCTAAGAAATATCATAAAAGCAGAAGTACTGGTTTCCGTAATACTAGCATTGATGTGATGACAAAAGTAATTTTGTAAAACTTAAATTACTAGTATAAATCAAGCAAATTACATTTAAGATGCAATATTGTCTTTTCTTTTCTTTTTGAAATCCGTTCCAAACAAACCTGGAGCAGTACATCTAAATGTCTCAAAGCAACAAGTGTTTTGTTCATTACTAAATCTGTTTTAGAATCAAATGATTTCATTATAAATTCACAGTCTCTTATTTTCTATATCAATAAATTATTTATAACAAATCATTTGAATGAATGATTAAATCAGTTGGCAATTCTGTGTGGAGTTTGCATGGTCTCCCCGTGTTGGCGTGGGTTTCCTCCGGGTGCTCCGATTTCCCCCACAAGTCCAAAGACATGTGGTATAGGTGAATTGGGTAAGCTAAATTGTCCGTAGTGTGTGTGTGTGTAAATGGGAGTGTGTGGGTGTTTCCCAGTGATGGGTTATGGCTGGAAGGGTGGAAATGCTGGATAGGTTGGCGGTTCATTCCGCTGTGGCGACCCCAGATTAATAAAGGGACTAAGCCGAAAAGAAAATGAGTGAATGAATAATTCAAAGAATCACCAACGAAGACAGGGATTTGTTGCCACCTACTGGTGTTATTTTTATTTATTCATGATATGGCTGAACCAGCTAAGAAGTCACCAACACAAAAACGCATACAGCAAAAAGAACTTAATGATCATTAGTGGAAAGAAATATAGAGATAACATTTTTTGTCAATATTGCACAACACCAGTTATGTTAACAAGTCTATCATCCTTTAGTAGTAAAGTTTTTATTTTTATAGTAAATCAAATTCCACTAATTTGTTTAATAATTATAAATACAGTAATTATAGTCATTTATTATTATACTTATCTTAATCAGTTAATTGCACTAAATGCACAAGTACGTTTAAAATTTATTCAAAGGCTTATTGTGTAAAGATGACTGTATATGCTTGCTGTTTTTTATTTTTTTTAATCTGATTTATCTGACTTAACCAATATATCTCCAACAGAGATGGTAATCAAATGTGTTTTGTTTTTCACTGTAAGTTTGGTGTATAGTGGTAGTCATAGTAGCAGTCATAATTATAATAATAGAAAAAAACAGGAACAGCTTGATCCAATATTTATTACACCCTCTTAAATTGCTATATGTCAGCTACTTGAGATATTTGTGTTGAGCATATTTGAACAAGGCCTTTTATTGTTATATGGTGGCTGGTTGTTGAAAATTAGCTGTAGGATTAGAAAATCTGACTTTTTCCATGTTTAAAGCGAACACTCCACTTCTTTTTTTAGGAGAAAACTGGCTTATTTTACAAGTCTCCTAGAGTTATACAGTTGAGTTTGACAATTTTTAATCCATTAAGCTTATCTCCGGGTTTGGCTGGAGCATTTTGGCTTAGCTTAGCATAGATCATTAAATCTGATTAGACCATTAGCATCTCACTCAAAAAATCACTAAAGAGTAATTATCCTATTTAAGGCTTGACTCTTCTGTGGTTACATCATGTACTAAGACCGATGGAAAATGAAAAGTGGCTATTTTTTAGGTCGACGTGGCTAGGAACTATAATCTCATTCTGGTGTAATAAACAACGAACTGCGATGTTGACTTGCTGTGTCCTAGGGTTTGTTTGCATTGGCCAGCACATCAGAGCAGAGCAGAAACATTCTAGATGAATCTACTCCACAGCAACTGCATACATTTATACACTAACCTTTCAAAAACATTGAACTTGTAAATAAGTGTTTTTCTCCATCATTGTTTGACTGTTGCTTGTTGTTTCTGGAGTGACACAATAGGGTGTAAAGGCTCCGCCCTCTTGTGAAAATTAGCAGCTAATTTGCATTTAAAGGAAAACACCCAAAACTGTGTTTTTTCCTCGCAACCAAATTGGGACAAATATGACAAGCAATAATATATTAAATAGAGAGTATTTAAAGCTGATAATTCATACATTTATTTTACATCTTATTAAAAAGGGCCTCCATTTGTTTTAAACTTTTTTTATTGTTTGCATGTCTCTTTCAGGTCCTCTGTGCAGTGTGCTGGTGGACCGCTTCGGCTGTCGGGCGACAGTGATATTTGGAGGAGTGCTGAGTGGTTTTGGGATGGCGGTCAGCTCTTTCTCTCATTCCATAGTTGACTTGTACATCACCGCAGGGGTCATCACAGGTCAGTGCGTCCCTAGAGGAAGTGATTATCACATCCGGTTTGATTTGTAGACAGAAGATGTTGTAGTTTCCGGCTTTTCTCTTAATGAATCAAACTAAGTCTGGAGGTTATGAATATCAGAAGAATATACTTTATTGGAATATTTTCCAAAAAAGCAGAGACAGCCTGGAGCAAACTCATCTCAGTCTCTCCCCAGGACAAATGCAATCTCCCTCAAATTTACCATACCCTTCATCCTTGCTTCCTCCCACCTTTGTGTTTTAACAGCTGGTTCTTGGTTCAACAGGCCTCTCCCAGCCCCTACTACTTTACGACCCCAATTTAACCCCCCTCGTCTTGTTGGCCCTTATGATGTAAAGATCTAATGTACTCATACCTGTTTTTCTACATACAGTTCACATTTGGCAATCATGACTAGTGTTTGTTTTCAAACATCTAAACTGGACATTTCTCTCCCATACAGTATGTGTCTTTTCAAACATACATGACAGTTTCAACATATGTTGTATACATTTCATGCTTTTCTGACACAGATGGTTCTCATTGTATCCCCAAGTCCTCTCTCATGCTCTTTTATGACCCCTTTGGCTTAACCTATCACCTGTTTTCAAAGACATATTGGGAGATTCATATGGTCCTCCACTCACCCAATTAAAACTGTCTTCACATAGGTTTAGAAAATAAAAATCTTCTTCATTTCCCTCCTCTGTGGCTTATTAAAGCCACACATTAATTGTCTTTACCCATAGTGCAACTTCATGATTCAGCCCTAAGCTATACTACCTAATGACAAAGATATGTCACAGTATTATTACCAATGACCAGATCATGTAATCGCACTTTGGAATAAAATCAAGCCAAACATCTGTGTCCGGTTTTTGACTAGGACCCAGTAAAAGACTTGATTCTATTTTGCTGTTATATCAAAGGAGGTGCTGTTGTATCATTAAGCATGAGCATGCATGAGGTTATACACTTGCTTGTGGAGGTCACAGTTATTTAGCATATCTTAAAGAGTAACAAAATCTAAGAATAACCAAACGTAATCATAATATATGTTCACTACATACTATTCTAATCTACAACAACACACATAATAGTAGAATAAGTTGATCTTCAGCCCAGAAACTTTGCGCATCATAGAGAGCCGCCATTTTGGGGTAGAGGTTGACTAGCACTTACACCCAAGGCATGGATCCTCTTTTTTCATCATCCTCTTCTTCATCTGAACTATCAGAATATTTATCACTATCTGGTTTCTTAATCACAGTCTGATTTTTATTTGCAATTGAATTGTTTCTTTCTTGCCTGAAAAGTTGTTGATAGAGACGTATGGTTGAGAAAGTCTGTAACCTGAAGTTGAGGTGATTATCATACTCAGGCATATTATCAGGCTCACTCTTCCTGCCACACTTTGCATTTTATTGTTTAGAGCTTTGGGATTTTCTGGTTCCTCTGTTTAGCTTTCTCTTGCTGGAGTTTTTTCCTTTGGCACACTTGTGCAGTGGTTCCGATGGTACCCAGTTGATGGCATCCCCTTTGGCAGCTGTTGGATTTGTCCTCACATACAGATATGGTCTTTTCTCCTGAGCTCACTCCACTTTCTCCCGAGCACCCTTAGGTACACACGATCACCTTGAACAATTAGACCTCCGTCTCTGCTTCCTCACATGTCTCCTTTCCGGTTTACTGTACAGATATTGCTTTGCACATGGCAGTTAGTTTCTTCATAAAAGACCAACATTCTTCTTTCCAATGTATTACACATGTTCGCCAAACATTCCATGAGGTTATATGCGAGGTTATATGCGAGGGTTAACCCAATAGCACTTCATGCGGTGTTAGATGCCTGTTTCTGGCAGTTTCCATGCAATCATTCATTAGTGCAAGAGGTAGTTTAGTTTAGTAATTTAGTTTATTACTTTAACATATCTTGTTAAACTAGGCCTTGATGGATCATCTTCAGCTCTTTCAGCCATTCCTTGTAATTGTGTATGATCAATTCACCATTTTCTTGATTTCCAATTCTTCTTTAACTATTTATTAACTCATTTATTTATCTATTTATTCATTTATTTAATCAGTTAATCACTTATTTATTTACTTATCTTATTTCTCTTTAATTAACCTTAATTACTCTATAATTAATTTATAAAGGCATACACATTATTTGAACTTATTTCAGAGGTTATTCCAAATCTGGGACTGACTTCTCTTGTCTTAAATGTAGTAACTGTTCCTTCTTCCCTGCTCTGCTGCTGGAATCACCTTCACTCATCTACCAAACCTGTTATTTCCAAAAGCTTGTATCTCTTGCCCTAAACTAGTTTTATCATATCACAACATCCACAATCAAGTGCATAAATAGCCCCTTAGCTCTATTGCTGTTCTTTTACTCGCACTATACTTTGCACCAATGTTACATGTAAACAACAATTCACTGATCACTGCATTCAAATAATGAGACCACTATCCTTCCTGCTTAATGTTTCTTTACCACTTCACCCTTGAGCAAAACCATATACATCTGCAATGCCAATATTTAGAAATGCTGTTGGCTCAACTATCTGTATATATGCCAAAAATCTTATGTGTCTTGTGATGGTACATAGATTGTTCATAGAGACCCATTTGTTGTTAAATTTGCACTCTCATCTAACTTAGGTTGTGACACTATAAACACTGGTGTTAGAACTGCTATATTATTTCCTTTACTGAAAAACTAATTTCTTATTTATCTTCTTAACTGACATTATTGCATCTGGATTTCATGTTAATAGTATTCCTAATTTTTTCAGTCCTTTTTGTTTTGTAATTTCTCAACTCTTTCTATTGTATTATCCTATATCTAATTAGCACTAAACCAGTCATCCTTAAAGTCATATATCAGAATCAGAATCAGAAAGAGCTTTATTGCCAGGTATGTTCACACATACGAGGAATTTGTTTTGGTGACAGAGCTTCTACAGTGCAACAGAATTACAGAGACAGGACAAAAAACAGATAATAAATATATTTTAAAAGTAATAGTGAATGCAAATATACAAATTGACAAGTGTATGTACAGGAATATTACTATATACAATGTTAAATGGCAGCTGTTATGTGCAAATTAGCATGTAAAATGTGTTGTTAAATAAGTGTTTATGTGTATAAAAAGTGTATAGCAAGTAGTGATGTTTGTTCCATAATTACTATCATTCAAGTGTTCATGAGATGGATTGCCTGAGGGAAGAAACTGTTTCTGTGTCGGGCCGTTCTGGTGCACAGTGCTCTGTAGCATCGACCAGAAGGTAAAAGTTCAAAGAGGCAGTGTGCTGGGTGTGAGGGGTCCAGAGTGATTTTGGCAGCCCTTCTGCTTGCTCTGGATAAGTACAGTTCTTGGAGAGTAGAGAGGATTGTACCAGTAATTCGCTCAGCAGTCCGAACTATTCGACGTAGTCTCCGGAGGTCGGATTTCGTAGCTGAGCTAAACCAGACAGTTATTGAAGTCCAGAGGACTGATTCAATGATGGAAGTGTAGAACTGTTTCAGCAGCTCCTTTGGAAGGTTGAACTTCCTCAGCTGACGAAGGAAGTACAACCTCTGTTGAGCTTTTTTGACAATGGAGTCAATGTGAGTGTCCCACTTCAGATTCTGAGAAATGGTGGTGCCCAGGAACCTGAATGACTCCACTGCTGCCACAATGCTGTCCATGATGCTCAGTGGGGGGAGAGCAGGGGGGTTTCTCCTGAAGTCTACTATCATTTCTACTGTTTTGAGCGTGTTCAGCTCCAGGTTATTGTGACTGCACCAGACAGCCAGCTCCTTAACCTCCTGTCTGTAAGCAGACTCGTCACCGTCCTGAATGAGGCCGATAAGTGTGGTGTCGTCTGCAAACTTCAGGAGCTTGACAGAGGCGTCCTTTGAGGTGCAGTTTCAAAAATATGTTTCATTATTTGTAGCAATAATGTTGTAGTTATGTCTTTTACTTAGCCTGAGCTATATGTACCTGCAGATAACTAAATCCTACACGTTATAACAATATCCATCACAAAATCTTTTAAACCCTTTTAAACCCTTTTGGGCATTCTGATGTATGTATACTTTTTATCAGCCTATGTACTGTAAGTGTAACCAAGTGTCTACCCTCCTCTGGTAATTCCCTGAACAGAAATCAAGTACTTTAACATATTTGCCATCAGGAAGAACATATTTCAGTACAGTGTGTGTCCTGTACTAATCGCTCTTAAATCATAAACTATACAAAATCTACTTTTGTCTGTTTTGATTAATGCTATAATTAAAAATTTAATTCAAATCAAATTCGAATAAAACACATTTTATTAGTCACCTACACAATCATAACCTGAATTGAAATTGAATTTAAATAGAAATGTCATAAACATATCTAGGTGTTTCTATTAATTGCTCCTGTTTTCTCAAAAAGTTCCAATAATACCTCTTTCAGCATCTAGTAGACCTGCATCTGGTTTAATTTTACTTAATCCTCCCTGTTCTGGCTAATTTTGCCTGTCTCTATTCCTGAAATGATAATCGTTATTAAAATTTGACACTTACCTACATAATTTCATTTCTGAGCTATTTCTCAATTTGCACTTTATATTAATTTGTGTTATCCACTTTCAGCTATTACTTCCTGTTCTCACATCAAACTGGTTATGCATACATTTTTGTTATAATTTGTTTACAAGTTAAAATTATTTCTTTCTTTATATGTTCCTCTCTATCTGATCAGATTTTTTATCATTAGTCCTTAATACTTTTTGCTTTTAATTATTTATTACCATATGGTTATATGTGAAACAAAATCTGTTTTCTGTTTTCATAAACACTTTTCTCTTTCAATTATTCTTTTAGTACGTTTGGAACTGTTACTTTTTGACCTATTATGTACATTAAAAAAAAATTCTAGTTCTAATCTCTTCTTTAAGTATAAATCATTTTTTCTAGATTTGAATCACTTTCATGTTTTCAATATCCAATCTTGATTTAGGCAATTCAAAATAAGATTATGCTAAGATATTTCCTTAGTTTTTACTTAAATAATTAATTCCATCTACATTTCTATTCCAAATTATTTATTAAGTTATCAAAAGCTGTCTCTTTTTCTTTAGTCACCACCATGAATTGTACTTTATCCTATATCCTGTGCAAGAACCTTTATGCTTAAACCTATGAAACTGAACCAAATTATTTAAATATCACTTCAACAGTATACATTTAAAGTCATACCTTTTCATATCTTACATTTTCATATAAAATTTTTCTTCAATTTACATCATACTTTTCTTTCTATCAAATTGGCAGAAGTCTGATTTGATACAAGAATGGGTAACTACACTTTTGTTCTTAATTTGCCCACTGAGTGGTCACATTGTATTTAATTTGGACTAGGTCTGCTGCTTTAAGGTGGCCTGTCAGACTCTCCCTTCTCGCACCCTGAGAAGACAGCTGGTTCATAGATTGGTGCTGAAGTCTTTTCTGTGGTGTCCAGGGCCACAGCTTCCCCCTCTCTCTTATTGCTGGCTTCCTTTTTTCACCCAGATGATGCAAATGTCTGGTTTGCCTCTTTTTAGTGTCTCTGAACATAAGTAGCCTTTTCTGGCCTCAGTAAGTTCTGGGCATGCAGTGCCTGCATCACTGCTATCAAAAAACGTCCACAGCCAACAGTTTGTCCATTGTGTTTTTCAAACACCTTATTCCATTTCCCAGTGCACTCAAAGATGTCTGGTAGATTAAAGACTACAGTCCCCCAAAGTCCATCCCTATGTCCTCTTAATTCATATATGAAATTTAGTTAATGACCTAATAGGTCTTTTTTTCTTTCCCATTTTTCCTCCATCAAATGTAGACTCCTCCCATCAAATGAAGTCTCCTCTCTTTTTTTTCTAACAACTTATGTTTCTCTGATATTATAAGCCGTTTTTATCATATATAAATATGCCTAATTATCTATTTCTTAAATGTTCTTCTAATTAATTTCTTTAGTTTCAGATTGTGCTTTACCTTACGTTTGTCCTCCTTATCTATGCTAGTGTTTTTTTACTAGCTGGTCCTTTTTACATTGTATTTTAATTTCCCTAACATTTTCCATTCTCAAGTTTCTATTTTCTCACTGCTTGCATCAAATCTTCCTTCCTTTTGTTATTTGTCATTATTTTATCTTTTATTTTCTCTGCCACATATTTGAGTATTTAATTTCTCATTTCCATACCTGTTTTTACATATCTGTTTTAATTCAACAGTACTACATGGTGGCCTAATATCTGGTATAACTGTTCAAAATCATTACTGCTATAACTCATTAATTGAACAATTATTAATTGAACTCACATATTTAATTACTAAATTACTTTTTTTTTTTTTTTTTTTCATTTTTGAAATGCAATGCATAATTATCAATTTAGCTTCTTACTGCATAAACTTTTAAAATATATATTGTTCAACTCACTCTATCTCGTTCTTTAACATTTACCTAGTTTCTATGATTTTCATCTGAAACACTGTGCTTTACTACAAATAGAGAACTCAGATAACAGCATGTAGCTGACTTTGAAACAGATGATCACAGGCACCCTAAGTCACAACAATTTTAATGCTCTTCAATATAATCTTATCTTTTAAAGCCAAATCTTAGTTTCTTCAAAATGTTACTTTTTTTTTTTTACTCTTTATCTTATGTTTAATACACCCATATTTTAAACATTTCTTTCTTTCTTTTTTATCTATTAAACAGTGTTTGGACTTCTTTTTTTATTCTATTTAGTCTTTATCTATCTGTTTATTAATATATTCTTTTACTCCATACTCCCTTTATCTCCATATGTATTTATTAATATGGCTTCATTTTTATTTCTTAATATTTAATATTTAATATAATAATACTTCTTAATATTTATTAGTATAGCTTCAAATTCCTTTCTATATAACCTAACTGTATTAATAATATCTTAGTCTATTATTGGTATTTCCTTAATTCACTTATCTTACTGTACTACTTAAAATATATCTATTCATTTAATAACTTTTATTCTACCCATTATTATTATGTTAAAGTTTATCTTATTATTTTATCCAATTGTTTGATATTCTCTCTTTTACCCTCATCTGCTCTGTGCTGTAAATAGACAGAATCTATTTATTTTTCACACATGGACACCATAAATCTCTCCCTTACCCCTTCCTGGGGCAGACTCTCTTCTACCTGTTGCTATATCAGGAATTTCAGTCCACTCTGCCTGTTGTTCTTTTCTTAACATATACAAACGTAAAACACAAAGATCATTTCAGAAAAATGTTTAACTAGTATATTCTTCTGCCTTTTCAGTCTGTGTCTTTCAAATACAATATGTTCCATTAGTTTTAATATAGGAGACTCCTCCTTTATATCATAATCTCTTCCCTAAACTGCATCATTGTTCTTTACATCACACCACATATGCAGTACTCCTTTTGTATTATAATCTACTTTAATCATTCTTTTAACCTACTCTTTAATGAAAACATACTTTTAAACACATTCACACTTTTACTCTTATTATTTTTTCTCTTCTCATTCACTCCTCTCCTCCACTCAGGGTAACATGAGCTGCATCCCCCGCTCTCGTTCCAGTCAAGGAGGAGGAAGGGAGCCTTCTCTGCACACCAATATGGACTATTTTGCCTCAACCTCAAGCAGGCAGATACACAAACACTTACAATTAAATAAATACACTACACTACACTACTCTTGAGTGACCTGCCTAAGCTGCCTCTAACCTTAGAGAGGCTTTGCCTACCCATGCAGCCCTCTGCTTCACCTATAACAGAGCGGTATCGTAGGACTTTGCGTGCATCTCTCTACTTTAATCTGCTTTAATCTTTTAACTGTCACCACACATTAAAGACTCACTCTTAAAACTTATTAATGCTCTATGCATATTCTTCATCATTCAAAATTTCCCAAATATGGGTAACAGTTACTAGTTAACGTTTATCCTATCCGTCAAGGCCCTCTTTGGAAAACACAGATCATTTGCATGCAAATGACTCTTTTTCTTCTGGTATTCAAACCCATTTTTTGCTTTACTTTTTTACGTTTACTTTTAACTTTTAGTTCTTTAAAGCTGGAGAAACAGTTCAAGTGTTTTTACCATTACAAGCAGGTCCTGGCAGAAAAAAACAAACTTATAAGCGAAAATTGCTTACCGTTTTTTAATTGTGGCCACATTTGTGTTTTTTTATCCAGTCCAACCTGTACAGCAACACAAGTCCTGCTCGTTTCCGGCCCCACGTTGGGCGCCATTTGTTGTGGTTTCCGGCTTTTCTCTTAATGAATCAAGCTTAGTCTGGAGGTTATGAATATCAGAAGAATATACTTTATTGGAATATTTTCCAAAAAAGCAGAGACAGCCTGGAGCAAACTCATCTCAGTCTCTCCCCAGGACAAATGCAATCTCCCTCAAATTTACCATACCCTTTATCCTTGCTTCCTCCCACCTTTGTGTTTTAACAGCTGGTTCTTGGTTCAACAGGCCTCTCCCAGCCCCTACTACTTTACGACCCCAATTTAACCCCCCTCGTCTTGTTGGCCCTTATGATGTAAAGATCTAATGTACTCATACCTGTTTTTCTACATACAGTTCACATTTGACAATCATGACTAGTGTTTGTTTTCAAACATCTAAACTGGACATTTCTCTCCCATACAGTATGTGTCTTTTCAAACATACATAACAGTTTCAACATATGTTGTATACATTTCATGCTTTTCTGACACAGATGGTTCTCATTGTATCCCCAAGTCCTCTCTCATGCTCTTTTATGACCCCTTTGGCTTAACCTATCACCTGTTTTCAAAGACATATTGGCAGATTCATATGGTCCTCCACTCACCCAATTAAATATGTCTTCACATAGGTTTAGAAAATTAAAATCTTCTTCAAAGAGCAACAGCAGAGATTGCATAAACACTGTGGTGATTATGTAAGTTATCACTAAGCATTTTACCAGCTGACATGACTTGAATAAGAGAATATGAATACAAATCTTGAGCAACAGCACATGAATCCTGATGTGCGAATTATCAGCAGCTCAATAAACATCACAACATGATCACTCAGAAAAGTTGTTGAATGTTAAAAATGCATGTAAGTACATATACATTCAGTAAAAATTAATAAATGTATTATTTATTAATTACTAAATGTATATATTTACTTATATTACTTATACTTACAGCTTAGGTAGTCAGCATATAAACATTTGTTTCGTTGATTGACTTATAATAATTGTAATTAATTTATTAGTTAATGATTATAATACTTTGTTGTATTGTCTAATAATAAATCATCAAATAAATCTATGAATAATATACTATTACTATTAAAAAATAATATTTATATATTCTCAAAATTTACATTTTTAGTAATAATCATTTATTAAATAATGTTATAGATAAGACAGTCAGGTGATGCAGGTAGGTAAGCATTTATTATAATAGAGCATTCAATAGAGTATTCAATAAAAACAAATTATTAAATAATCTTAACCGTTATCAGTGTTCATATCATCTGAAAATTATTATTAACAGTTACAGCTTTGATATACTGTATGTATCATTCACTGGTTGATTATTGTTTATTAAACTAATAGTTATTACTTTATAGCTATATTGTTAAATTATTGTTAAAGGGATAGTTCACCCCAAAACAAAAATATACTCACTATTTATTACTCACCTTCATGTGATTCCAAACCTTTATGAGGTTCTTTATTTTGTTAAACACAAAAGAAGATATTTTGAAAAATGCTGAAAACCTGTAACCATTGACTTCCATAGTATTTGTGTTTCCTACTATGGAAGTCAGTGGTTACAGGTTTTCAACATTCTTCAAAATATCTGCTTTTGTGTTCATTCATTTATTAATTTTCCTTCAGCTTAGTCCCTTTATTCATCAGAGGTCGCCACTGCAGAATGAACCGCCAACTTATCCAACATATGTTTTACACAGCGGATGCCTTTCCATCTGCAACCCAGTACTGGGAAACATCCATAAACACTTATTCACACACACACACACTACGGCCAATTTTGTTTATTCAATTCTCCTATAGCGCATGTCTTTGGACTGTGGGGGAAACCAGAGGATCCGGAGGAAACCCACGCCAACACAGGGAGAACATGCAAACTCCACTCAGAAATGCCAACTGACCCAGCCGGGACTCGAACCAGAGACATTCTTGCTGTGAGGCGACAGTGCTAACCACTGAGTCACCGTGTCTCCCTGCTTTTGTGTGAACTGTCCTAAAAGCTTGTAAAGGTTTGAAAAAAGCGAATGCTGCATAAATGATGATAGAATTTTCAATTTTGAACTATCCCCCTAATATAAATACAGTGATAGATAAAAATAGAGATATGGATTTGATAGTTGGTATGTTGACCATAAGGTAACAAATTCAACGAACTTTAGGCTTTCTTATAGTACTGTTTTTACAATTTTGAATCTGTCTAAATACCCCTTTATTTGCTTCACAGGTCTGGGTTTCTGTTTCAGTTTCCAGCCCGCTGTCACCATTCTTGGCCACTACTTTGTGCGTCGACGTCCTTTTGCCAACGCAATGTCCTCCACAGGCACTGCTCTGGGTCTCTCCACATTGCCCTTTTTATGTGATTTTCTGAAGATTGAGCTTGGCTGGAGAGGAAGCTTTCTGGTCCTCGGCGCTGTGCTGCTAAACTGCTGTGTTTGCGGAGCCATCATGAGACCAATCAGGCCTCGCAAGTCCAGAAAGACCAATGCGATCAGCGACGGTCCCAAAACCTCAGACAAAAAGGGATGCATGCTGGGAATCTTTCAAAGTTTCACGTCATCCCTCAGACAACAAATGGCCTTTGACCTCTTCTGTAGTAACACCAGATTTCGGGTGTTTTCATTGGGCATCACTTGGATGATGCTGGGGTTTGTGGTGCCTCTAATTTACCTGGTCCCGTATGCATCGGCTGACGATATGGAGCCAAGCCGGGCCGCCCTGCTCCTCTCCATCCTGGGATTTGTTAACATCCTTGTTCGGCCTCCCGTCGGAGTCCTCTTCAGCCTACCCTGGTTTAAGGGTCGCCACATTTACGTTTTCTCAGCCGCACTCCTAATAAACGGACTCAGTAATAGCATTTGCTGCATTTCCGCAAGTTTTCCTGTGCTGTTAGTTTATGTGTTGACCTACGGACTGTCCATGAGTGTGGTTGGCTCACTGATGTTCACCGTTTTGATGGACACTGTGGAAATGAGTCGATTTCCTTCTGCTCTCGGACTGTTGTCTATAATGGAGAGCGTCACACTGCTGATTGGACCTCCACTCGCAGGTAACTTGAAAATCTAGTGTTTTGAATTGTATGTGAGGTAGGTTGACAGCACAATGTCTCTGCCTTTAAATGTAGTGGAAATCAAAATGAGAGAAGACTTGATTTTTTTTCTGAAATAATAATAATCATTAAGTAATCTTAATTGTTTGAAATATGAAAGAGTTTAAGTTTTAAATATGCTATGCCTTTGTGTTTTACAAAATAACCATGGCATTTCTGTGGAAAACACAGTGATCGAAATTAGAGAACAGCAATGATTGTAGCTCAAAAAATATTGCAGCTAAAATATCTGAAGGTTACAGCAGTCAAAAAGGAGTAGGAACTATAAAATCTGTGAATTTGAATGACTTCAGCACATTTGATGCTACAGGACATCATTTGTCTTGTCCACAGTTTGCTAACTTTGCTTTGTCAGCAAGGATTTTCCAGCGATTCCAGGTTTAGTTCAGGACTCTGGTCTGGCCATTTCATTATTTCAATGTTTTCAGTTTCAAGTTTTTTTTTCAGTTTCAGTTTTTGTGACAAAGTAAATTTTTCTACATAAAAACTGCTCACTGATTGGGCGATAAAAGCAGGGAAGGAACTGCATGTTGAACTCCTATTTCTGGTCCAGAAAAATCCCCAACCTTGACATTTTACCTCCACCTTTTACTGACTTTTTATATGCTATAGTTTCAATCTTCTTCCTGTTTGAGAATGAACGTAATTTCCGATCAGATCAAAATAAATGAAACTTACTTTCATTGCTAAAGTGAGGATCAATCCCTCTTACTTGAATTGAGTAAGATTGTAAAAATGCAATATTCTAGAAATCGCTTTGAAATTATATGAATTTGAAACCACTTCTCTTGCTATAGCTGAAAGGATCATACCTTTGGCCTTCATTTTGGACAACCTGTTGTCAGAGGGTTTCATTCACTTTTGAACAACTCTCTGTGTTGCACAGTCAGTGAAAACTGGAAAATTAGGCTGCCAGTTTGTCAGATAACTGAGGAATTTACCACCAGGTGCAGATTAACACTAGTAACTGAGAGGTAACTGTTCTCTAATTTTCCTCAGAATTCTTTGTCAAATTTCTCATTAAAGCTTTTATACTGTACTTAAAAATATGAAACCCATGAAATATGCTCAAAAACTGTTCATGTCAGTATAACTTCAAAAGGAGTGACCTCAAGGAGTGACCTCAAAATGTAGAAAATTGTAGGTTGTTCTCTAATGTTGATCTCCACTGTATGGCTCAGCCCTGACAGATCTTTGGGTGTCTAAATGTGGTCTTGCTGGTATTTCAACATTTGTACCTGCCCTAGACTTGAGACAAGTATATACAATAGTGAGTAAGAGCTTGCCTTTCATTTAGTTGGATTTCATTTGCAGTGGATTCAAAGAGCCACAAAAGATTACAACACATTATGAGGTGTTTTTGAAATACAATAGCCAGAAGGGATTTAAATATTACCATCTGAAATCTGAAGCTAGTTTGAAGGTGAAAATGTAAAAAGCACAATATTATCTTACCAGTTCTGATTTTAACACAAACTCACAGCATTTAGCATTGCTTTGCAGCTTTTAGAGTAGAAAGCTGTTGCTTCCCATATAAGTTCTGTTGTCTTCTAATATATACTTTATATATATATATATATACATATATATATATATTTATATATACAGGGTTTGGACAATAAAACTGAAATGCCTGGTTTTAGACCACAATAATTCATTAATATGGTGTAGGGCCTCCTTTTGCAGCCAATACAGCATCAATTCGTCTTGGGTATGACAGATACAATTCCTGAACAGTGGCCAGAGGGATTTTGAGTGATGCTGGTGGAGGAAAACACTTCCTGACTCGCTCTTTCAAAACACCCCAAAGTGGCTCAATAATATTTAGATCTGGTGACTGTGCAGGCCATGGTAGATGTTTAGCTTCACTTTCATGTTCATCAAACCACTCTGTCATCAGTCTTGCTTACTGTATTGGTGCATTATCATCCTGATACATGACACCGCCTTCAGGATACAATGTTTGAACCATTGGGTGCACATGGTCCTCCAGAATGGTTTGGTAGTCTTTGGCAGCGACGCACCCATCTAGCACAAGTATAGGGCCTAGGATGATATTGAAGCCCAAACCATCACTGATCCACGTCCATGCTTCACTCTGGGCATGCAACAGTCTGGGTTGTACACTTTTTTTGGGGCTTCTCCACACCGTAACTCTCCCAGATGTTTCACATTGTCCAAAGTCAAGTGGTTCTAAACGTTCATGAATTTCTTTCTATTGTTAAACATCAAACAAGCTCTTCTGAAGAATGTTGAAATGAATGATCAAAAAATGATCAGAAAATACTATGGAAGCTGATGTTTTTTCCCCCAACATTCTTCAGTATATCTTCCTTTGTGTTCAACAGAAGAAAGAAACTCAAACAGATTTGGAAAAAGTGGAGGGAGAGTAAATGATAACGGAATTTTCATTTTGGCATGAACTAGGAAAATAATAATGAGCTAAATGTAAGAAAGGTGACACAGTTTAGTGGTTAATGCTGGTGGGAAACAAAACAAAGGAACACAAAACAGAGCTGACACATTATAAACTTTACCCTGAAATTCTGATACACATGACATATTAACTTCCTAAAAAACTCTTCGTATCGCATCTTTAAATCTGTCTCATTTATATCAGGAAATGAATGTTCTTTCCTGTCACGTCGCAGTACAATTCATTAGTCATTAACAAGTTCATTCAAAGAAATTCCCAAACATTCTAGTCAAACAGAAAAGAAATGACAGATACAGAGTGAAATATTATAACTGTGATTGTGTAGATTGTGAAGGAGGTGTGTGCCTGTGTTTGTGCTGAAGGAAAGGAATGTCTCCTCTATTGTAAAGGCACTAATCTGGATTTATGTGTTGCTGGTGGGAGCGAAGGCTGTTCTCAGTCTGGTCAAACTGACCGGCTCTTTCTCACACTCAGATGTACATTGTTTAGCCAAGTACAGCTTAGTATACTCGTTTTTGACTTGGCACACATTCTTATAGTAGAAAACCCCTGCACAGTCATGGTTGACTCATGTTTTGGTGGTTATTTTCAAAATAATGATGACAGAGCACTTTTTTTAACGTTAGATGCTATATTATAGTAAACTGCTGGTTGTAAATACAATAATACTGTAAAATACTTTTAATGTCACATGATTCTTTAGAATTTTTTTTATATGCTAATGTGTTGCTCAAAAAATATTTCTTTTTATCATTAGTGTTATAAACAGATTATTTGTGTAAACCATAAACAATGGCTTAAAGAATTGAATACTTTAATTCAGCATAGATACACTAAATTAATGAAAAGTGAAAGACATTTATGGTGTAACAAAACTACAATGTTTTTGTTCAGTTAAACTCTCTATTCTTCCAAACATCTTGAAATAAAAAATGAAATAAAATCATGATTTCCACACAAATATAGCAGCATAACTGTATTTCAACATTGGTAATAATAAGAGCCATTATGAAGAACTAAACACCCATAATACATGTGAACAAGATCAGGATATTCAAATTATTTCCAAAGAATCATGTGACTCAGGACCCTGATGTAATGGTTGATGAAAATTCACATTTATGTCCCAGGAATAAATTTTAAAATTAATTTTAAACATTTTAAAATGTATTAAATCAGAAAAAAAACATTGTTAAAAGTTTGTCAATTTGATAATAATTTAAAACAATGAATTATTTTGCTGCTTGTTCAAACTACCTATTTAAAATGGGCTGAAACAACACAATTCTTGAGATTTCCTGGGACAACTTAATTGTTGTATGTTCAATCCACTTAAATTTGTTAACTAATGAATGAATTGTGTATAACCCTGCATTTTGTATATTTATTTGAGTTTTTAAAATATTTTTTAGCTAAAATTTCTTCATTTATAATATACAATTTAGTAAATAATTGATTCTTACATGCAGTGCAGGCCAGAACCAGTATGTTGTTTCAGTATGTGATTTTATATACATATAATGCTAAATAAATGCAACCGAAGCGTCTTGACTGATTCAAAAATGTTTGGGGAATGTTAAAATATAAGTGAAATATTTTGGGTACCCATATTTTCACATTTTAATTCCCAAACCTATTTGAACCATTCAAGTAGATACTTCAGTTGCATTTATTTAGCTTCATATGTATATAAAATCACTTCAGTGAATTTAGTTTGGTGCAGACATGTCTCACCATTGACCCAGATGCAAAAAAACAGTTAAACTTAATCATTTGGGTTGTGTTACAGGACTCCTTGTGGACCGTACCAAGCTGTACACATATGTGTTCATAGCCTGCACCATCTCCGTGGCCTTATCAGCTCTGTTCCTCATGTTCTCCTTTTACTGGCTGGACTCCCGTGATTCAGCTAAAAAAGATTCTCCAGCCAAACCTGCAATCAGTATCTCCACAGACTGTCAATACAGCAGTGTGCCTACAGATGGAGACAAGACCAATAAACCATCCTCAGAAGCAGAAAACACCACCAGCGTATGAGACCTGGATCTCAGGTTATTTACAGTATGACTTTGTAATTGCGACCCGTATCAGGTACATAAAATGTGCTCTTTAGAACTGTATAATTTCACTGAGTGTCAAACCCTGGTTGTTTTGATAGAGTATGCGGATGTATTTTTTCTACTCATTTTTCCTATGGTGGTTTAAAATATATATATATATTTGTTAAAAGGTTATAAGCCATAAACCAAACCAATCAGCTATGAGGTGAATCACAAAATCACAAATACAAATTAGAAGCAAAGACGTATATGAAAATCAGACAAAAAGTACAAGAATTACTTGACGGCATTAATGAAAAAAAAACTACAAACAATTGCATCAAAAACAATGGAGATATAACTGTTTATCTTACAAACAATATATTTTTTAATAAATAAGTTTATTGCAATAAATGCATACACACATACACATTTCATGTATTTTGAGAGCATACAGTCAGAGACCAGCCAATCAGGGAGATTCTATGAAGTGGGTGGAGCCAAAGATGTTTTTTGGCATGCTGTGGTCACTGTGACTGATTGGTGGAATTTTCTGTGCAGCATTATAGGTAATGTAGTTTTTAGAGGATGAATTCTACTATTACTCTTTAAAAATAAGCCATTAACAACCTCACAACAAACTGTAAAATGTAATTAAAAAGAAACCGATTGCCTTAAATTGAGCAGAAACTGAAGGAAACTTAAACTAAGCTTCCTTAGTTCCATCAACTTAAAGATTTTAATGCTCCGAACTTAAATAAAATCCCAAATCCTAATGTTTACATTCCTAGGTAAGCATGGGGAAATTGAGTAGTAATTTTGAACTTAAAAAAACAAAACTGTTGAAATATTGAGTTTAAAACTGAATTATTGAACTATACACTGTAAAAAAATATCTGTTAATTAACAGTTTCCATATTGTTTTTCGTTTATTTACGTTTGTGAATTGCATTATGGGACCTTGCTTTCTGCTCTGTCAACTTTTGATGTGAAAATTCAACTCTACATTTTAACAAAGGAATTTTATTGACATATTAGTAGTTTAAAATAACATAATGTATAAGAAATGATATAAAGAGGAATAAGTCTGTAAAATAACAAAATACAGTTTATTACAAGGTGTTTGTACTGTAATACACCAACCCAGACAATAAATCACTTTAAACTATTAAAAATATCACTTTTTAAAATTATTTCAAGGTTAAAAGATGTTGGAAGAACGATCAAGGTCCCATAATGCAATTCAAAAGCATAATTATACAGGAGAAATAAAAACATAAATCACAAAATACTGAAAATTGCTAATTTATGGATATTTTTTCAGTGTAGTTAACCCATAAATGAATATACTGTCATCCTTTACTCACCCTCCACATGTTCCAAACCTGTTTCTTTCTTCATTTTAACGCATAAGAAGATATTTTGAAGAATGTTGGAAACCAGTAGCCCTTGAATTCCATAGTCTTTTTCCCACTATGGAAATCAGTGGCTTTTAACTTGTTTAACTTATAAAATTTAAGTTTGAAACATAATTAACTTGGTCTAATTAACAGTTAACATCAAATCATATGTTGTTATGATCATATAATTTTTTCACACTGTACGTCCACAAAAGGCTCTTATTAAGAATTAGATTTTTTGAAAGTAGTCTGTAGAAGTCTGTAATCAGCATTGTAGTTATTAGAGTTTGCATTACTTGGGCTCATGACCCTTGACTTTTTAGCATTAGTAATGCCACAACTTGTAAAACTTGTTACTCAGCTTGTACTACTCAACTTTTAAAAATGAGTTGCTAATACTCAAGTCTCTACGTAACCCAGCCAGTTTTATTAACTCAAATATGATGAGCTCATTTAGTTGCTAAATTTAAGGCGATTCATCTCTGCAAGTTTCTTAACAGGGAGAGTTCACCCAAAAATGAAACTTTCCTCACCATTTACTCACACTGAGGTGTTTTGTTTTTTTTGCTGTTGAACACAAAACAAGATGTAGGAGGAACAAAAATACTGAGAAAGTCAGTTTTTTTTCCCCCAACATTCTTCATTGTATCTCCTTTGTGTTCAACATAAGATAGAAACTTAAACACATCTGTAACTAGGAGGATTAGTTAATGATGACAAAATTGTGATTTTTGGGTGAACTAACTCAACTAGTTACATTTTGCAGAGGGTCTGTCTTTAGAGGTTTAAAATGGAGAAAATGAAGGGAGTTTACAGTGTCTTTAATAAATTTCCTAGTCTCAAGTTACTGGTTTGCTTTAAACAGTATAATAGTGCCATGGCACAACAATTCCATCCGTTAATGCTGTCTTTTAAACACTTCATTATTTCTGTCCTGAAAAGTTGCTTTACCAGGAAATTAAGCTATTTGAAGGCAGGAAATGGTTCACCTCATGCCTATAATATCCAGTTTCCTCAATATTTGCCAGTTGCATTACGTTTGAACAGTTTGGGGTTAAAAAAGGTTAACATGTATTTAATCCAAATACAGTTGTGTTGTAATATTGTGAAATATTTGTTTATAGAGAATACTAGAGAACTTTTCTCAATCTTTTGATACATTTTAAAATGTAATTTATTCCAGTGGTGGCAAAGCTGAGTTTTCAGCTCTGGAATCACAAAATTATCAATGTTGAAAACAGTCTTGCTGCCTAAGATTTTGTAGTAAGTGGGATTATTAAAACAAGTTACAACACAGCATGTATTTGAATTTTTTTTTTTTTTGTCTTTTCTAACATCATAAATGTCTTTATAATCACTTTAATTTCTAATGTGAATAAAAGTGCTAATAACGTACTGATCCCAAACTTTTGAAAGGTGTACAACAATGGGAAAAAAATAAGAGACCACCTAATATTTGTTTTATTCTATGAAGGTCTGACAACATTTCTACCTAGTTTGAAATACAAATACTGTCATTTAAAGCCTTTTTTGAGCGTAAAAAGTGCCTTCTTTTCAGACATGTTTATATCCATTATATTCATATAAAAATTTGTAATACATCTTATCAAAACATTATAGAATAACCCGAATAACATAATTTTACCCAAACATAATAAACCTGGTAAATATTTCATATGGTCTCTTATTTTTTTCCATATCTATATCACACTGTGTTGTTTTATACACTATTAGTGCACTGAAAGACCTGTCACCTGACCCAGTTGTTTCCAAAGGGTAGGAAAGGTACTGTATAATAAACTGCTTTGCAATTATTGCACATGGGCTACAACAATACCAATATTCTTTAACCAAGATGCATTTAAAACAGTGTGCTTTTAGTATGAGAATATTTCAATATGTACCATTTGGGTTGTTTGCTTCTTTGTTTTGGATTTGTATAAGTGTCTGAGCTGAACTGAAGTGTGCAAAGGTGTCATGAATTGTACTTTACTGCTGAATACAGAGCAAGCGTCACATTTCATTTGCTGATTTTTGTAAACTCCTCATGTAAACTGTTGATGGTCTTGCCATAGTTGCTGTGTTGTTTTTGTTACTTTGCCAAAGCAAATTTAGAAGCAGAAAGAGCTGTGAGGCCACTGACAGACTATCATTTATATCACAATCTATAATACAATATATTACTACAAAAAAAAAAACAACATAAAGGTTTATTTCTGTACTTAGTTACATTTAATACTAAAGATGAATAAAGAAAATATATACTGAAGAAAAGTCTATTATTTATTCCACTTGATGTCAGTAAACAAGAAGAATTATAGTTTTGGTAGATTTTTTTTCTTTTTCTTTGTCTAGGTAAATTCATGCTCACTTTCTTGTTAACATCTCTACTAATCTGTTAATGGATTTTTAGGAGAAGTAATATATGTATATGGACAAATCTAAGAAAGCATTTAGAAATGATTGGTTGCTGCAATTTATGATTTCATGTTTGAGTAAAACTTAATTTTGGTTTTGCAAACTGTTGATGACATTTCTTGTGAATTACAATCAAAACGGTGACGTTTAAAACAAAACTGGTCAAATAACAAAAAGATATTAATGTTTAGACAACACAACACCAATGTTTAAACTTAACAAAGACTTTAGAAATGAGTATTTAGTGGAAAAAACCCTGGTTTTCAATCACTTAAAAATTAAAAGCATTTGTCATTTTTTTGACTGTGATTTTGTGAAAAAAAAAAAATAAATAAAATGAAAATGGAAACATTAAAATTGAAATCAGACCTTTAAAATAAAACAAAAATAAACATCTTATTCCAAAATACCTATTATAGGATGTGTGTCCATGTTGTGTCCATGTTAACTACTATGTGTGTGCACTTGGATGGGTTAAATGCAGAGCACAAATTTTGAGTATGGGTCACTATACTTGGACACACGTCACAACTTTCCTTTCTGACAATTCTTAGTAAATCCAGAGACATAGCGGTAAAGTATTTATTAATTTAATTTCAAATTAATATCAATATTACAGTGACTATTTTTTCTAAACTAAAAAGATGCAATGTTTATGATATATATATAGCTACTATGCATCTCTAGTGTTTCTAATCAATATTTGATGTATAGCCCTGTTGTGATCAGAAGCTTTGTCCTGACTATTAATTGTCAAATAATTGGATTATCTATTTACATATTTTTTAATATATTTTGTTTATTATTATTATTATTATATATATTTTTTTTATTTAATGGTTTAACTTGTTAGTTGATATAATTAAATTGGATTGTATAATTTTCCTTAGTGCTGCAAAAATTAAGGAACATTCTACAATTAAGGATTATGTAATATTAATAATATTAATGTAATATAACCATGAAAAAAGACCAGAATTTATGACACTCCTAGTGCGAAAAAATAAATCAGCTCGGCTATGATGTTTTCGGCCATCCATCCTCGTTTTGTTCACATTCCAGAGGTTTTTAATGGCCGCGTCAGGGTCTCGATCTGGTGTCATGATGTTTTGTTCTGTCCCTTTAAAGCTGAAATGACATTCAAGACTCGTGATGTTTGTCAGTGAGCGCGCTCTGCTGGCCGCTTGAGGAACAGCCGCCGTTGGTTCGACGACGGAAAATATCGTCATGAAACGTCATACGCAGTACATACAGAAATAAACGTGCTGTGTGCAAACGGTCTCGTTTTAAGCAAACTATGAACCTATTATAAGTCGTTTTTAAGTAGCCTCTTACTATTTAACACATAGTGAAGCTGAAAACGGATCTGACGTCTCCCACAGCTGTGAAAGTGAAACCAAAAGTGATCCTGAGACAAAATGCAACGAGAACAACAGATGGTAAGCAGACTAACTCTACACACTGTTTATTGCTTATATCTTCATATTTATAGCAGTTCAAACGTTTCATGCTGCTGAAAACATCCTTCAGCAGCTTAAGCTGGTTAAACAGTTATTAATTGGTTAAAAGTTGGTTGGTTTAGTTGGTTTTTTTTTCAAGTGGTCTCAGAGACCAGACTGTCCAATGTGACCCATGAACTGATTTACATGGGGATTTTTAAACCATTGTAATGGCTATATTTTATTACTACCTTATACCTTTGTTGTATCATGTCAAAAACGTAAAATATGGAAGCCCATGAACACGAAAAAAGTCGACGCTTTGCTGGAAACAGTGAGGCAAGGAGAAAATGAAAGCAGATAGGTTTTTCCAGTTTCCATCAATTGGCGATATGTTGATATGTTGTTGTAATTGTTTTGATATCCTGGACAGGACGCCACTTTTTTTTTACTGAATTGTGATACATGAGATATGTATCTTTACTTGCAATACATTACTTACATTACAAATACAACAATACAGTAATTATTTTTAGCAAAATGTGTACTGTAGTTATATTTTTCACTCTTATTGCGCTCTGCCTGTTAGGTGTGCAACACATCAATTTTCACATTTCACTTTAATGTTTAGCTTAAACTTTAATAGTCGAAATAGATTTTCGAAAAAGATGTAGTTTTTGCCTGCTTATCTTGTATTAATATTAATTTTTGTTTTGCCACAACAAGCCCCTGGTAGTTTCCAGCCCTGTGACTTAACAATGTTCCCAGTAAACTAGACTTGTTCATGGTTTATCTTTTGCATCAGGTTTAAGATGACTTCAGATCAGGCTCATGTCAGCGTCTCCAGAGTTGTCCTGGTCCATTTCTGTCTGCTGTTCTGTGATCTTCTCTTCTGGGCTTGTGTGTGGGCAACACTGCTGTGGCTGGATGGAGAGGGCAGTCTGGATCTATGGTGCTTGTGGGCTCTCAGGACCATCACCTTCGCTGGGCTTTATACATTGAGCACACTTGTCCCAGAAAGCAGCCTTAAACCTCTCCTGAAGCGCTGGGTTGCACTGTTGAGCTTCTTACCTCCAGTGTTCGACAGTATGCAGATAATGCTGGACGGGACCCTGAGGGGTTTCAGTCCTGTTCCTGATCCTGGTATGGTGATCCTGAGCTCTGCTACCTCTATCCTCATTTATATGGTGTGGGAAATGGCCTTCCCACATGGTGGATCATCTAAGGGTGGCAGAAACCAGAAGAAAGACGAAGAGGCCAGAGCACTTTTAATGAGGGTCATTTGCTACTCCAGGCCTGATTATCTTCATCTAGGGGCTGCCTTCCTCTTTCTCAGCTTGGCGGCACTTTGTGAGTCTTTATCCTAGTTGATCTGAATGAATCCTTAAATTTAAATCCACAAGGTATATCTTTTAACTACATAGAAGAAGCTATATTACAGCCCATTTTCTGATTGGCTGAGTCGATTGTTGTAAATTTCTCTATAAAAAACTATACACCTGTGATTTTTGCTTCGCAACCATGCTGCTATCAGTACTGAGCCCAAGAAGCGGGTTTATTTGTTTTGTTTTATTTTGAGAACCTTGCAGTGTATATATGTTATAACAATTTTATAAAATTAGTAAGTTCTGTGAAGCTGTGGTTTACTTAAGAAAAAATGGTCTACATGCCATTGGACTATTAGAAAATAATGCAGTTTTGCACACCCAAGGTAGTGATGTGGTCATAACACAAAGTGGGTGTGGATTATTTTCTAATAATTCAATGGACCAGAGTCAATTATTCTGCATATCCTATGGTTACCAGTACCAGGCCTAAAGTCTTTGCTCAGATGTTAAGTTTGTAATTCAGGCTGTTTTTGTTCTCAAACCACTTCTGTTTAGGTCTAGTTTCTTACACATCTCATCTAAAGCCTTTATTGATTAATTAATTGACAGTTGTAGGCTATGAAATAATAACTGAAATAATTTGGTGTAGTGTACACTGTAAAATAACGCTGGGTTCCACACAAGCGATTTGTGTTGGAACTACATGAAGGGATTAAGTTGATAAATTTTTACAAATTTAAGTGGATTGAACATAAAACAATTAAGTTGTGCCAAAAAAAAAAAATCAAGAATTGTGTTCATTCATTCATTCATTTTCTTTTCGGCTTAGTCCCTTTATTAATCTAGGGTTGCCACAGCGGGATGAACCGCCAACTTATCCAGCATATGTTTTACGCAGCGGATGCCCTTCCAGCCGCAACCCATCTCTGGGAAACATCCATACACACCCATTCACACACATACACCACGGACAACCCCAGCCTACCCAATTCACCTATACCGCATGTCTTTGGACTTGTGGGGGAAACCGGAGCACCCGGAGGAAACCCACGCGAACACGGGGAGAACATGCAAACTCCACACAGAAATGCCAACTGACCCAGCCGAGGCTCGAACCAGCGACCTTCTTGCTGTGAGGCGAACGTGCTACCCACTGCGCCGCCCCAAGAATTGTGTTGTTTCAGCTTATTTTATCTAAGTATTTTGAACAAAAAGCTGTGCTTTTTTCTGAAAATAATTGCGCACTTTTAGATCATCAGCCAATCAGAATCAAGTATTCAAAAGCCCCATAGTATAAAGGAAACTAATAACTTAAAGAACACCTCTTGGCTGTTATAAAATCATAGTAAACCATGGCTTCTTGGGGCTTATTGCTTTAATAAAATGGAATGGACCTAATGGAATGTGATGGCGTTATTTTATAGTTGAGACGTTCATCCCATACTGCATTGGAAATGTTATTGACATATTGAGTGGAAAATACCAGCACAGCAAGTTCTCTTGGGCCATTTTACTCTTGGCACTGTGCTCACTTGGAAGGTTAGTGGGCCTCATTCTTATGAACATTTATAAAAATACTAAAAGTAAAGTCTTCTTGCACAGATTGGTTGTCTTTAGGAATAAAATGCTCATGTGTTGTGTCTTTAAGCTCTATGTTCAGCGGTCTCCGCGGAGGGATGTTCATGTGTAGCCTCACCAGACTGAACAAGAGAATACGAAATATGCTGTTCCAGAATCTCATGAAGCAGGAGATATACTTCTTTGATGAAATCAAACCAGGTATACCAAGGAGGTCTAATTGTGTGATGTCTTTTTTTGGAGGATTCTCGACAGTCAAAACACAGTATTCTAAATATTGACAAATTATATTAATAATATATTTACCTATTTTTTATAGCCATTTTTTATTTTGTAAACTAGAAAATCAATGTCAGCGTCAGTTCTGGCACCACTTTATAAACTTCTGATAAAAAATCTGATTATACACCACCAGACTGGCCTAAAATTTGACACATAAACAAGAAGTATGAGCTAAAGTACCTTTTGAGGTTTAACATGTACAAAAATGCAGATACACTAAAAAAGTAAAATAAAAAGAATCTAGAACGTTTCAAAATGTTAAATCCTTCGAAAATGAAGGTTAAAACTTGGCACATTGCATTTGTCGGCGTGCTTGAGAAATATTTTAAAGGGATAGTTTACCTAAACATTTTAATTTACTCACTATTTACTTGCCTTTAAGTGGTTTCAAACATTTATGAATTTCTTTCTTTTGTTGAAAATTAAAAAAGATATTTTGAAGAAAGCTACAAACTAGGGCTGCACAATGTATCGTTTCAGCATCGATATTGCAATGTGCACATCCGCAATAGTCACATCGCAAAGATATGCAACGTTAAGTCCTGATTAGTTGACCAGAAGCTACAGAATTGTATTTAATCACTGCATTTTTATAAGGAATTTATACGATTTATGAAAAAAAAGGTCTTTGTTTCTAGTTCTTTGAACTAGAAAAGAGCGGCACTGTGGCTCAGTGGTTAGCACTGTCGCCTCATATAGTGCCTCATTCAATTTCTGTACCTGAATACTGTTAGACTCCCCAGAAAACTGTCAAAAGGTGCTATTCAAACCGTCTTATAAAACTGTATTCATATATCAATATTTATCGCAGAAAAATAAAATATCTCAATGTCAGATTTTTCCAACATCGTGCAGCCCTACTACAAACCATTGCCTTCCAAAGTAGGAAAAACAAATACTATGGAAGTCAATGGCTACAGGTTTCTAGCTTTCTTTAGTATATCTTCTTTTGTGTTCAACAGAAGAAAGAAAGTCAAATCGGTATGGAACAAGTAAAGGGTGAGTAAAGGATGACAGAATTTTCAGTTTTGGTTGAACTATTCATTTAAATGTATCCAAAGCTTATTTAGCATGACTTAGGCATAATTTTAGGGCGACATGGTGGCGCAGTTGGTAGCGCTGTCGCCTCACAGCAAGAAGGTCGCTGGTTCGAGCCTCGGCTGGGTCAGTTGGCATTTCTGTGTGGAGTTTGCATGTTCTCTCCTTGTTCGTGTGGGTTTCCTCCGGGTGCTCCAGTTTTTTCCCACAGTCCAAAGACATGTGCTGTAGGTGAATTGGGTAAGCTAAATTGTCCGTAGTGTATGTGTGTATGTCCTGGTACTCCAGGTTGGGGGTTGAGCGTTGGGCTAACAACCCACCTCATAAAAACTAGGTGTTACGAAACACCAATATGGTGCGGCTAAATATCAACTTCGATATAAATGGCCCTGGTAGTAAGTAAGTAGGAATAATTTCATTATCTCTTACAGGTAATCTCGCATCCCGTTTGATCTCCGACACTGATAAAATGGGACGTGCTGTGGCCATGAATGTGAATGTGTTACTGCGGAGCCTGGTGAAGACTTGCGGCATGCTGTACTTCATGCTAGGCGTTTCTTGGCAATTAACTCTACTCACCTGCATCGAAATGCCACTTCTTGCTTTCATTCAGAATTCATACAACAGCCTCTCCCAGGTAGATTGTCATTTATTTATTTTTCCCCCACAAACTAATGGGGTAGAACATAACAAATTCACTATGTCTCTCCTCTTTCTGATCAGAAAACCTCCAAAGAGCTCCAGGACTGTAATGCAGAGACTGGAGAGTTGGCGTCTTCTGTCATTGGGTCAATGAAGACTGTTCGCAGTTTTAAGGCCGAGTGTAAAGAGCAGCAGCGATATGAACAGACTATCAACAGGAAGCTCCAGGTTTTGAGGCGTAAAGGCTTTTACAGTGCCTTTTATCTCTTAATACGCAGGGTAAATCACATACACTATCATATACGTTTTCAAATGATTTTATTTGATTTAACAAGTGCCAATTTCACATCTGTCACGAACCCCTTTTCCTCATATATGTTAAATAAAATGAATACATTTTGTTCTATAGAGAACCAACTCTTATCCTTTTGATTAATATTATTTCTTTTGGGTTGAGCTGTTCAATTCAAAGAATTTCTACAAAGTATGTTGTATACTGTAAACTTAAAACCATATGGTAACTAAAACAATAACGCATGTTTATTTCCTTCAATCAAAATATAAAACACTTTTACAAATTGATATTTTTCTGATCCCTTAACTCTGTGGAAAATAAACATGTTTATGATGATGTACTGTTAACATATGCTGTACATTCTCAGTGATTTTATGTATCAGATTTTGATTGCAAATGTCCCATCCATAACACTGTAGTTAAACACATTCATAGATTCACACATATAACATTGTAATTGCTCTGTAGTTTATTACAGTGGGCTTAAAGGTAGCAATGCTGTGCCAAGGCCGAAATCTCATCTCCTCTGGGCAGCTTAGCAGTGGCAGCCTACTGGCATTTGTGTTTTACCAGAAGGACATGGTGACCAGTATGAAGGTAAGACTGGCAGGTTAAACTGTAAGAAATACCTCTATTCAGATGAGATGAAATTTTGCCCATTGTAACATTCGCAGCACCTTGTATATATCTATGGAGACATGCTGAGTACTGTGGGTTCATCAGTGAAGGTGTTCCAGCTGCTCGACAGGAAGCCACAAATGAGAGAAGCAGGCGATCTGGCACCAGAAAAGCTTAAAGGAAGAATAACTTTGGAAAAGGTCACCTTTTCCTACCTTTCCCGCCCTGATGATACAGCACTAAAGGTATGGTTTTGTTTATACAGTGGAGATCATAATTAGAGGACAATTTCTTAATTTTTGAGGCCACTGCTTGTGCTTGGTCCTCTTTGAAGTTATCCTAACGGGAATAAAAAAACCATTTTTGAGCATTCCTCATGAGTTACATATATTCTGCACATTTTTAAAAACTTAAATTAGACATTTAAAAAAGAGCACTGGTCAAAATTAGTGAACACTTTCATATTCTCCAGATTCCTCTCAGTTGTTATTTTGGTACCTGGTGATCAGTTAAATAAACTTAAGTGTTTATTTAGTTGTTCAAGCGTAAAACGAGATGAAATACTGGGGTAAAATAAATGTCCCTATTTTAAAGTCATGGCGGGGAAAAATGGAATTTAATGCAGTGCTTCTTGTCCTGTCTGAAACCCACTTTATATCGTATATATCTATCAGGCAGTGAAAATCACAGATTTTTTTAAAAAAAACAGATCTTAAACGTGGCGACTTTGTAATGGAATGACAGTTCACCGGAAGCACTTGGGCTGGCTAAATGAAAATTAAAAGTCTGTGTGGATAAACCCATTGCTCATCAGTTAAATACACTTTAGTGATAAAGTCTAGTTTATTTTTTTGGGTCTGATGGGAAACATTGTTCATTGTCAAACTGGGGAAAGACTGAAGCCACAGTGTATAAAGAAGTCAGTGAAAGGTGGAGCAGGAGCTGGCAGCCCAGAGTCCTGACCTAAAGCTAAATAAAAATCTTGAGAAATGAAATGAGAACTGGATCGAGCTCCCGTGAGACTTTTGATGTCCTGTGAGATATTACTAGTGTCCTGTTCTCTAATTGTGATCAGCGTTTTCCACAAAATATAGTATTTTTGTTGATGTGCTTTTGTTATTTTGTAAAATATTTTACTAGCATGGTAAAGCCATGACTAAAATGTTCAAATTTTAAACAATCATTACATTATTTAAAAAAATTTAAGTATTCATAAATTGTTCACTAATTTTGATGTCCACTTTGCACAATCAAATAAATAATAATCATGTATTGATTGTTGAATTAATGCAGTCTGTAACACTGGAACTGAGTCCAGGGAAGTTGACGGCATTGGTAGGACCCTCAGGAGGAGGAAAGAGCTCTTGTGTCAGCTTGCTGCAGAGGTTTTATGAGCCTAAGGAGGGTGAGATGTTCTTGGATGGAGAACCTCTGTACCGCTACCAACACCAGTATTTGCATAAAAAGGCAAGAAACCATACACAGGCGTTTACAATTATGTAACTTTAGGAGATATGTGCAAAACAATGACACATTGTTCTTCTATTTACTTGGCTCAGGTGGCGATGGTATCTCAGGATCCTGTGCTTTTCTCTGGCTCCGTGAGATATAATATTGAATACGGTTTGCAGGACTGCACACTCGAAAGAGTAGAAGAAGCTGCTCGAAAAGCCAATGCACACAAATTCATATGCAATCTGGAACAGGGATATGACACAGGTACAGTAGATTTAACTAGTAAAGTGGCAACAATAATAACATTCTGAATGATTTTGATGAAAAATAAATATTTTTCATAAATAAAATTGTTGTTAAAATATTAGTTTTATATATCAACTATGTGAGAGCAAGAGCAAGGCGGTCTAGTTTTATATTTTAATGATATAACTAAAACAGTTTTTAATATACAGATGTGCTATTTTCTTTCCTTTTTAAGAAAAGAGTTTACACAGATCTGTGGAAATGACTAAATACACTGTATTATGCATGTTATGACAGTAGTTGGTGGTTTCTGTGCACATCTGATTCTGCAATCCTGCAGTGATGTTTTGGTACTCATGCAAGCAAATGACCCAATATTGAGTGATAACAAAAAAAGATATCCAATCTTCTATCAATATTTAGTGAATCTCTTGAAATAATATACAAACTCGGCAACCTTAGCCCTTGATATGCACTTACTGTAGTAGTAACAGTAAATTATTTGTAATTACAACCTTATTAATTACTACTGTAAATGCATGTTCATTAATATACTTAAATGTACAAATACATTGTAATTTGGACACTAAAAAGTAAAGTGTAACCCAAAAACTCTATTAAAAGTAGATTTAATGTGGATGCTTTCTCCACAGATGTTGGTGAGTGTGGCAGCCAGCTCTCTGCAGGGCAGAAGCAGTGCATTGCCATAGCCAGAGCTCTGATAAGAAACCCTCAGATTCTCATCTTGGACGAGGCCACCAGTCACATGGACTCCAGCACACAACAAGCAGTGAGAATATTGAAATCCTGAGAGATTTTATTATTCTGATCAATTCTGAGGTTTCCCCTATTTATAGTTTCTATTCATGACCTCATATCCCAGGTTCAAGATGTGCTCAATAGCATAACGGATCAGACGGTTCTGGTGATAGCTCATCGTTTGGAGACTATAGAGAAAGCAGACCACATTATCTTCATGGATGGAGGTGAAGTCGTGGAGCAGGGAACACACCAGCAGCTCATGGACAAGCAAGGAAAATACCATCGGCTCAGAGAGAAGCTCTTTAACTTGGAAACACAACAGGAGACTAAAGTATGAGATGTGTAGTTATATTTCACACTCTACAGAAACTTTAGCACACACTCGCAGACTTTTATGTAGATTTAACAAATACTAGAAATTTATATGTTTTGATGAATTATGCGCTTGAGGTAGGGCGAAGTCCAGTGAAGAGGGTTTTTATGTTTATATACTTTTCTCAGTTTTTATAGAACAATGTATGAGACAGTCGGGCCTAAAAAGTAAAACCTTATGAATTAAGAACATCTACTGTATTAACTTTTTATTTTATACATTATGAGTGTGTGTCGATTAGAGAATGACCAGTGGGTTTGCCCTAAGCTGCAGAAAAATGTGGAACAGGACCTCAGATCTCTGATTTGTCTTCATTGCCCCACCAAGAGCGGTTTGATTTTGAGCCTCCTGAAGATCTTTATAAAGAGACTGACACAAAAAAATGTATGTTAGTGGTGTATGGGTTTTGTGCAACACTGGGGTTTGGGTTTTGTAAGCAAACTTTTACTGAGCAGTGGTTAATGTGATGGCACCTTAAAACTCAAATTGCATGCAATTAAATCATTGAAGAGTAAACAAATACAATACCTCAACATGCCGTATAGCTTCACACAAGCTCTGTGCTTTTAACTTCTTTGTATGACTACATTTTGCAGCCGAGTCTCTGAGCAAGTCCTGAAAGTGTCAAGATCTGTAAATCAGCTTCAATTAGAAGTACATATTTGAAAAGCAGAAAGATTCTTTGTTATAAAAGTACCCGTAGGCGCCTCAGAATGGCATGATGGAGTCCACACACGGCTGCCACGGATGTACTTTCCACACGAATCTCCAGGGCTTCAAGAGGTCCTTCCGAATAGAAATCTCCCAGTGTTACCTAGCAGAAAGATATGGATAATTCATACTAAATACAGACTTCATGATCAGACATGAGTAATCTGTGGTGTAAAACGAGCACCTCTTTGGTCATGATCTTCACAGAGCATCCATCTGGACTGTAGGCATTAACCACTGGACTTTTCACAGATCCTATTGTCTCAGGTGATACCAACCAGTTTAGCACAGACATGCTCGTCTCCAGACTACTGGTTGCTGAGAGGTGCAGTTTGCTTTTTAGAAGCTCGATTGATACCCTCACTGCAACTGCAACGGGTCCCGACTTGGAAGTGTTATCAGAATCTTTTGTAAACACTCCTCTGGAATGCAGAAAGGCTTGGATGCCATCGGAGACAGTGTTGCATCTGATGTTATTGTGAGAAAATGATCCCTCGAGCCTTAAAACATCAAGCCAGTCTACTGTTAAAGTATTCAAAGGTGCACTGATGGAGCCCGTCTCTTTTAGGAGCTGGGAAACACCAGGGGAAGATGCTTCAGGGCCAAACAGAGCAGAGAGGGAGAAGGTGAGAGAACAGTAGACCTTCACTGGCAGAAACAGGCCACCATTGCTTTCAAGAGGGATAGTCACATCTAGTTTCTGACCTGAATCTAGTTTCCTCAGTGGGAATGAGTACGAGCTGGATGAGCTCTCCGTATTTGGATGTTGGTATAATGGATGGACCTGAATGTACAAAGTCCAGCCATGTTCAAGCGTACAATCGCTTGAGTTTTCAAGCATACATGTAAGAGTCAAAGAGGTTTTTTGAAGCAGTGAGCTCCATCTAGCTGCACCATGACAGCTGATTAAATGTTTGGTGTCCATGTTAGATTGCATTTCATTCCCATGGCTGTCCAACAGAAGGCTGCAAATATTCACGACTTGATTAAGTTGTTTGAGAGACTCGTTTTTCTCCTGAAGCTTCTGTTTCAAGGATTCTGCCCTGCAGAAACATTAATAACACTCATTTATGGCTGCTTTAATAATGCATTTTAAAAGCGAATTAAAGGTGTAGTTCAGCCAAAAATGAAAAGGACCTCATCATTTATTCTCCCTCAACTAATTTTGAGATTCATTCTTCTGTTGCTGGTTGATGGTACCCATTGGCTTCCATATTAGGAAAAAACAACATTATTATAAAAAAAGAAGTTGCTGCAATGACTGTAGATCTTTTTTCTACATAATTTCTAACTTTAGGGCACACTTGACACACAATAACGAGCACTGCTGTGTTATCTTGCATTCTTTAATAAATGTCTGATGTTTGGAAACTTGAGTACTTGAAAATACATGTATGGCAACAGCTATTCACTCAAAAAGTGCTATTTAGCTTTCAGCATTGGACATTTTTTTCATTAGATTGTTTTCTTTGGTTTTTCTTTTTTAGTGATAAAGCATGAAACAAACCTCTCCCAGACATTTCCAATGGAGGCCAGGAGGTCTTTCACTCTCTGGCCTGCCAGCGATGAGGACAACCTGGACAAGATTCCCTTTTCAGACCCTTGAGGAAGGTTGACTCGCAACAATCTTCCACTTGAAGATAAAGCCAAAAGTTGAACGGCTCCTTAAAATTTGAAATCAAAACATTTGTGTAAGTAACTTAATTTTTCTAACACTACAAATGCCAGGTAAACAGCATAGAGAATTGTGCCATACCTGTGGGGTTTGTATATGGTCCAGCAAGTGCTATAACCCTGCATACACCAAGACTGATTGAGGTCAGCACCTGCTGTTGGGACTCAGTTCCCGTGGCTTCTGATGATGATGATGATGATGTGGTGAGCTGAAGAGCGTGAAGGTCATTAAGTGAACTGTAGTACAGCTGTTTATCATCAACACAGGCACAAAGCACTGGTCCTCGAACACTATTCTCATTGAAGCCTGTAAAAGTGAATTTAACAGATTAACAAAACGAATCTATCTGTTGTTCTGTAGTTTTAGGACATCTTCAAATGTTGACTACTGTGTGTGTGTGTGTGTGTGTGTGTGTGTGTGTGTGTGTGTGTGTGT
>CAIGQV010017602.1:7130020-7207044 GCA_903798115.1 Danio jaintianensis | reverse complement strand
GGGGAAATCAAATGTCCACTGTCAAAAATGAAAGGGATAGTTCATCCAATAATAAATATTTTGTCCTAATTTAACCCTTGTGTACTGTTCAAATGTACTACTATTTCGTTAGGTTCGTGGCTGTTTTTGCCCAATTGACTTCCATTATAATGACTTTTTTTGATTGCAAAGCCATGACAGCATATAATCGTACATTCTTGATTGTTGGTGGTTTTCCCTGTTGGGAAGAGGTAAAATGTGTAATTTTTACCATTGATCATCAGTTGGCAGCATTAACCGTTTAGATAGGCCTGTGTTAAAAAACGTTTCTGGCTTTTATATGGAGTTCTATTGGCTTAAACAGCAGATTATAGTGTGTGTGCATAAATACACTTACTATGTTTACTATGTTCTGAGAGCTGAGCTGCTTATTTTGATTTTCTCAGACATATAAGTTATATAAGTTAAGTGCACAAAGGTCTCTCTCTCTCTCACGCACGCACACACACACACACACACACACACACACACACACACACACACACACAAACACACACACACACACACACACACACACACACACACACACACACACACACACTATACTCCATATAGAAGGCAGAAACTAAGTTTTTTTGCACTGCAACTTATGATTAACTGTAAAAATGAAACATTTTACCTCTTCCCAACAGGGAAAACCAGCAACAATCAAGAATGCATGATTATATAGTGTCATGGCTTTGCAAAAAAAAAAAAAATCATTATAATGGAAATCAGTAGGGTAAAAACAGCCACGAGCATAATGAAAAGGAGGTAAATTTGCTCAGAGTGTATTGTTGAATGTTTGAAAATTTGCAAAGCATTTTCCCAAAATGGGTGTAAAAATAAGGTTTGTCACCAAAAATCATGCCATTTGCTGTAACACAGAGAAAGTTGTGGCCAAATTAAGACTCAGAATCACCCCAGACTGAATAAAAAAATATCCCAACAGCAGACAAGGGTTAATACCATCCATGGTGTAGGTGAGTTATTTTTTTCAGTAGAAAGTTAAACAGTTCAGAGTGCATTCACAGCAGTCTAAACTCCTGTTTTGTTTGTACTTAAAAAAAAAAAAAAAAAAAAAAAAAAAAGTGCTGGTTGTCATTGACTTGCATTTTATAAATCACCAAAGACAACATAGTCAGCTAAAAAAACTTCTTTAATATTCTATTGAAGAACAATTAGCATCATTTTTTGATTGATTTTTTTGATTGAAAGTCACCATTTAGATATGTACAATCACACTGTGAGATTAAATCATAATTTTGAGAAATAAAAGTATGTCTTCATTTATACTCAGAAAAATAAACAAGCTTTAATAGTATTAGCAAAGTCCCTATATTCTGTAGTCTTTGGTATTAGTCTGAACTATAAATGGACAACCGTTTTGTACTACTAATTGCTGAATGCTTCTTTTAGGTGCAATGCAATGCAGTTGTTTGCCCAACTAAATTCAAAACCCAACATTACTGTGACATGTTAAGGCAGCTTTGTCCAGAGATGGAGACTGCTTCACCTGGAGGAATCAAGAGCTCAAGGTACCGGTAATGTAATAAAAGACAGATGTACATAATCCATATTGAGGACCAGAGGGTGATTGAGCGGCCATTTTGTTGTTTTCTTTTCTTTTCTTTTCTTTTCTTTTCTTTTCAGACTACCAGACTTGCATACTGTGATCGTGACTGACAGTCAGCAGCCAGGATCTTTCCTTTTAAAAGATCTGATGCAGGCAGGAAGCAGCCAACACTATCAACAACTACAAGACCTGCAGAAGAAACTTGTTTGCGATGATCCCATAAACATTCAGTTTACTTCGGTACTTATTCTATGCTTATCTTTTTTATTTCTATAAAGCTGAAGTGTGTAATTTCTGTGGCACTAGATGAAAGTTGCAAAAAATAAGTTATTACAGTATATTAAAATTATTAGTTTTAGCGGTTTAGTTTAAACACTCAGACGTCCTTTTTGTGTGGCAATAAAAAAAATTTAAGTGTTGCTTTTGTGTGGATGGGACAGACAAAAAAGTGTTTTGAGTAATAACATTGAAAGTTTTGAGGGATATTACCTAAATGTTAGCTCTGCAAATAAAGCAATTTTTTTACATAAAAAACTGTACATTTTAGCTTTATATCTTGTTATACAGTCTAGTGAAAAAGGACAGTTCACTCAAAAATTTAAATTTGCTGACCGATTTCTCACCTTCAAGTGGTTCCAAACTTTAAAGTGTCTCCTTTTTCAGTTGTACACAAAAGAAGATAATTTGAAGAATATTAGAAACCGAAGCCATTGACGTCCATAGTAGGAAAGCTAAAAAGACTATGGAATTCAGTGGTTTCCAGTTTCAAACATTCTTCAAAATATCTTCTTTTGTGTTCAAATGAAAAAAAAGAGACACATTAAATGGGTCGGGGAGGGGTGGGCTTGTATGTTGTAAATGTAAAATGTTGACAGATTTGTCTTTTAGTTAACTGTCCCTTTAAAATACCATAAATGGAACATTATACATGTATTGTAATTGTGTTATATCTTTATGATTCTTAGGGAACTACTGGAAAGCCCAAAGGAGCCACTCTATCTCATCACAACATTGTGAACAATGCTTATTTTACTGGCATGCGCATTGGCTACAACTGGAGGGTGGGTGCTTGTGACCAACAAACACTGACAATACAGTGAAAGCAGTGTTTGTTTCTATAAAATGGCCTTTTATCTAGGGGGGTCTGGGAAAACCGATCTTTACATGATGCCCTTTTCTCTAGTCTAAGAAGAAAAAATGCAGGATATTACTGTTCACAGAGGGTGTTATATAGCTGTTTGTGAATGTGCACAATAAGTGTAATTATAGTTCACCGAAAGAAAGAACCAATTTGATTTGTGAATTTCCTGAAACGAGTCATCTGTAATTTCAGCCATATTTCCTACACAAACCTGATTAGTTTCGTAACAAATTTGCTTAATTCCAACCTATGGTTTTCACTGGCTGCCCATAAACATCTACTTGACCTGCCTTCAAACAATATAATTGTATCCAAAGCTGTCTGGAACTGACACAGACCACTATAGTTGTGTCGTGTTGTTGGCATGTCAAGAAGATGCTGTTTTCTGTGCTCATGAACATTTCATGTCCTAGGGATATTTTTATTTATTTATTTTTAGTCTGACTCGAACTGATTTCAATCGGCCAATCACAATAGACTTGTCCATTTGACTAATCAGAGAGGCCAAAAAAAGGTCTCAGAGAATTGGATTCTTTAGTGAACCGTTTAGACATTGAAAACTATGTTTTAATGTGTTTAATATGTATGCAACTTCATGTATTTACAGAAAAATGTGCGGATATGCTTGCCAGTGCCCCTGTATCACTGTTTCGGCTCGGTGGGTGGTGGTATAATCATGGCTTTGTATGGCACCACAGTGGTTTTCCCATCAACCGGGTATGATGGACGTGCTAACCTGCGGGCAATAGAAAAAGAGAAGTATGCTAACATGAATTATGAAAGTGTTAATTAACCCTTTGAGGTTATATATACCTTTATTTATATATAACCCTATATATATATATATATATATATATATATATATATATAACCAAAACTAATTCGTTTAGAAATTAAGTTACATGTAATAAAATAATAATAAAAATGATACAGGGAAAAGTATGGAACACATGAGGAAAGGGAGGTGTAAAAAGGCATGGAAGGCCCAGACAGCAGCTGAAATCTCTCAGTAGTAAGAAAGCAACTCTTTTCAGATACCAGTGTAAATTAACATAAGCTGCTTCAGTCTGAACACCTATATTACCAGGATGATGAAGATGAAACCTGTTTGTGTTTTTACCAAAATCTGGGTCAATTTAATGTCAACAGTTCTATAAATATATTTACCAGGAAAAATCATGACATGTTTAAAACATATTTTATCCACTGTGTGTGTGTGTATTTATATATCATATATATTTTTTTCTTCCTTTAGAATTTATTAATTTGTGATAATTCACAACTGTCATACATCTGTCCTTTGCCATAGAAAATAATGATAAATCTTGGTACTTGGTGCCACTTACATCAGACATACTGAATATATATTGTCATAACTAAATTACAAGTAAACCTAAAGTAGACAGCAGTGCATAATTTGGGTAATGTTCAAATGTCATGCGTGTCATGCATAAATGAAATGTATATATTTGGATACAGTTTATTTAATACCATTGGCACAAAATGTACTGTTTACCCAGGTGTACGTTTGTCTACGGTACCCCTACTATGTTTATCGACATGCTCGGACAGCCGGACCTGGCCAAGATTGATATGTCATCAGTTGTGGGTGGTGAGTCATTCAAATGTTTTTGTAAAATCTGAGTGTATTGCTGAATGAAAGTTGTTATCATTTACATTCTACATTTTTTAAGGAGTGCACTTCCATCAGTCTTTTGCTAAGATTGTTTTCTATCAGGTATTGCCGCTGGATCTCCTTGTCCTCCTGAGGTCATGCGTAAAATTATAAATATCATGGGTATCAAGGAAATAGTGGTAAGTAGTTATTTATAATAAAAAAAGTGATCGCTGTTTATACACAGTGCAAAAAATTCACTGATAATGATTGTCCAAATCACTAGAGGGAGACAGAGATTTTCACAGTACTGGTTTAGCAGCAGTTTTGCCAATATTTTCTGTTATGAATTGAATGAGCTCTTATAAAAATCACTCAGAACTCTGTTTACTGCACTTTTATTCTAGCATTCATAAACACATTCATTCTCTTCTGAGAAAATAAATGTGTTTAAATTAAGAGGTTCAAAACACTAATTTGATTGAAATACACTTTAAACAGTAATTTTGCATAATATGCTTAAAATAGCAGTTTTCTATATTACTATAGTGTAATATATTATATTTTAAAACCGAAATCATTATAATTAGCTAAGTTTGTGCTCATGAGCCATTTCTAATGATTATCAGTTAGTATGCTGTTTAATAATGTTGTCCAAACTAATATATACTCTGTGATAATGCAAACATTTATTTCACACATATATTTTTAAATATCTGCTGATCAGTAAAATGCATCATAAAAAAATGAACCTATTT
Source organism: Danio jaintianensis (assembly GCA_903798115.1). Taxonomy (NCBI): domain Eukaryota; kingdom Metazoa; phylum Chordata; class Actinopteri; order Cypriniformes; family Danionidae; genus Danio; species Danio jaintianensis. The sequence continues at coordinate 7,201,936 of CAIGQV010017602.1, read as the reverse complement.
TAAAAATCTCCAAACTTCTGAACAGTAGTATATACACACCCATTGTTCATTTTCAAAGTCATTGTTAAAGGCATGGTTCAGCAAAAGAAATCATTAAAATGTAGGTGTCGTTTACTCATTAATCCAAACTATACAACTTTCATTTGTTGGAATATACATCTTTCTTACATACAATGAGGCTGTCAAGCTCCAAAAAGAACCATACATGTACACTCTTTAAAAATAAATGTGCTTTATTGTGATTGATAGTTCCATGAAGAAATTTTAACATTCACAGAACCTTTTAAATTGCACAAAAAGTGTTTATAGTTGAAATAGGTTTTCTAGATTATTAAAACTCCACACTAAGAAGCAAAATATCTTCATTTTTGCGCAAACTATACCTTTAAGAAGAATAATGGAGAAAGTAACAAAATACATTCCAGTATTCATTTGTACTGATGTTTTGTTCCAACTTGTTAGTGGATGCAGTTCTCATTCTCTTGAAAAGCATTACTACTGGTGCTTTATATGTGTTTTATTGAGCATAAGTTCATTGTAATAACAAATTAATAACAGTAGACTGGAGAATATCCATTTGCCTCGTTTTTTTCTTTTTTCATTTGACCTGCTCTTTGTAAATCCTCTTCTTCTGTGGCAACTGCAGCATTCTTCACAGCTATTTTAGATACAGCTAATCCTATAATCATACTGTGTTTTTGACAATGACTGGCTGCATATTGTACCTTCGTATAGTCTTTACATTGTCTTATTTACCTTTACATGGGTATAAGGAGTCCATGTTTTTTGTTTGGTTTTTTTCCTGGCCTGTGTTGCATTTGACTTAGGTCAGAGATGTAAGGAAGAGGTCAGGTCATGTCACATCTTGAATATGTGTCAGTTTTAGTCACGGTCAGTTTGGGTTTATGTTTACAAAGGCTGAAAAATTCCTTGCAAGAAGTCATGATGAGACATGTAAAGCGAAGGATGTAGAACTGTATATATAATTTAATTGAAATGCTTTGTCATGGAGTTAGAAATAGTTTTAAAATTGACATTTGGTCAGGATCAGTTTAACAAATCTGTTGCCAAAAAAAAAAAAAAAAAAAATCCATTCGATCAATTCCCATTTTAAGGCAACTTAAGTCAACTTTTTCTGCTTTGTAGAAACTAGTTCTGTCATAATGTTAGATTTTTCACCAGGATTATTATACATTACCATAACATTGCATACTGAGAGGTATATTTTCTTTGCGGGGTACACCGTTGCTCCTTCAGGGTGTTTGTCAATGCCTGCGAACACATATTTATGCTATTCACGTTATATACTATGAACTGAGTCAGCGCATCTATATGTCACACGGAAAAAATATGAGTGAAAGAGGAAATAGACAGTCCCAATGTTGAAGGCAGCATTGCTTTCCTTTTTCTGCACATTGAAGTCTTGACACCTGGACAGGCTTCTTCTCCTGTGTCCTCCTGAGGGAACACACAAATAAAGGGTGCCAAGTTCAGTTTTGGACTTCTGATGTTCTGGCCAAAAATGGAAAAGTACAAGCAAACCAAAGGACAAAGAGATCAGCAGAAACATGAAGGATAGGTTGGAAAAAGCATAAGAGACAGTATTTTACCACAAGGCAGTCAGCCAAACCCATATCCTGACCATAATTATAGTATTACCATTGGCGCTTTCATGTTGGAGGGGGTATAAACACTTACGGTTAGCATTAGCCTCTCAGTTCTCTGTGCAAATATGCAACTTTAATTTCTCAGAGAAGTTACGGGAAGTTCGTGTTTTTAGAACGAATTGTTTATTAAATTGTATTATTATGTAGAATTCAGAAATCCTTGTTATTAGCGACACTAGTGTCCATTAAGCGAACTGCAGACTCACTTATTTCTTGCACTTGCACTCATGTAACGCAAATGAGACTGTAAAAAGGTAAAAGTTGGAAATGCCTTTGCAGCGATATGCCAATAACAATCATTATTCACTCTGCTGAGAGTGACATTTAGATGACAAAATGTGTTGCATGCTTTTCTCTCTAACAAAATAAACACACAATAGAAATGACAGCAGAAAGAAAACAACGGTTAAGAAAGTATCCAATCATAAAAACTGATAATCTGATTAAAATTGTAATCAGTGTTGGGGAAAGTTACTTTTGAAAGTAATCCAATACAATATTGAGTTACTCTCCCAAAAAGTAACTAGTTGCGTTACTTAGTTACTTTTTATGGTAAGTAATTTGTTACGTTACTTTTGTGTTACTTTTTCTTACCTGGCTGAGGCTTGATTGCTTTCAGAACTTGTAGTTTTGTTTAGTTTTTCCCTAACACTGATTATAATGTTATGTTATGGTTTAATCCTAAAGTATAATTGATGAATAATTGAGTATAATTGACACGTAAAAAATGGCCTTCTCATAAAAAAACAATATATAGACTTTCATAGATAACCTACTGTAGGAAGTCAGGGGATGTATTGTTTTTCAATGTTTTGTTCGAAGCTGTGCACACACTGGCAATAAGAGTACAAGAATACATTTACAACTTTTAATGTAGTATAAAGACTTTAGTGCATAGTGTAATTCAAAACATTTATATTTGTTTTTGATAAGCTCTTTAATAGCTACATAATAAAAGGTATGAGCACCAGTGATTGGTAAGGAACCTGGCTTTTCAAGTCTCAAGTCAATTTGCAGACCTGTAATTTCATAACCATGTGACTTATTTCAGAATTGCAGGTACATTTCAAGCATTTCCCATTCATTTTCCTTGAATTAGAATGATGTTATAGAATAGATTTATAATTTACAGTTTACTAAATTGATTATTGGTGTAAAATAATGACCTTTTAATAATAAACATTTTAAACAAAAATAGAGTTGACAATAACCACCATTTTGAGCTTTAGCTTTAACAAAGATGCTAACCTCAAATGAGAGACCACATGGTGTATCTAAAATAGATTTGTATGTATTTCCATCATATTATTGTTTTTAAAGCATGAATGAGAGATTTGCTGAAATATCACAAGAACAGAGTTGACAAATAATTAATCTGCTGCTATTGTTGTATCCTAAACATTTTGCACAATATTTTTTCTGGAGGTGAAATCTCTTTGGGCAATTTACAGGCTATTTCTATCCGTGCTTTAAAGATTGTTATGCCTTTTTATAACATATGTAGCAGAGTTGACCAGAATGCAAGGACAGACACAAAATAAATAGTATTATTACTGAAATTAATGAATACAAATCATACACAAAATATAGACATGTTATGTAATTGTTTAACTTGGTAGTAAATGCACCAAATTAGGATTAATTATTTCATAATTGAATGTCAATATATGATTGCGGATTCTGAGTCTTTAAGTTAATATTTTCAAGAAAAAATGTCCCCATATGCACATATAAGCATGATTTATTTAGAGATAAATTGATATAATTTGTATTATTATTCAAATACATTTTATTAAAGTTTTCTTTTTGAAATATAATATAAGGTTTACCTAGGAGACACCAAATGCACTCCCAAGTACTGTTGTTTATTCCATCCTCAATGGTCTCTCAGGGTTTTTGGTAGCACTTGAGCAGGGAATCTCATGAGTGTCTCGTGATGAAAGAGCCTTTCATAGAGATCACGGAAGAGCAGTGCATGATGTCTTGCTCCATTCACCAGAGCCCTTGAGACTACTTATTTACCGTTTTTTTCTTCATAATTTATTTATTTTTGCAAATCATGTGGAAAGAGACTAGTTGTCATATTAAGGCCTTTGATTAATGTCTCGGTTTTGTTATTTTAGCTGCAGCCTTAATCCTGTGGTCTCATTAATAAGACTTCTGTTGACCACATAAACCATGTATGGGTTTGGATGTTAGCCCTCAGTTTTGGGTGTGGGTCTAAAACCTGCAAGACTTTGTTTGGGTCTGGATTATGGTTTTATAGTTTTGAATAAACCGGTCTGGGACATTGCGTTTAGTAAACAGTTAATAGATCATCATTTTATAGTTTCACTTCTGGTTTCTGTCTTAAACAACACTAGCTTTAGTCTCTGCACTCTTGCAAATATTTTAAAATAATGATTGTTTTTGAAAAATGTTTTATTTTTTGGAGCAGTGTAAGCGGGTTGTAGACCTGGATGTAAACGTCCACTGGTATGGTTGGCAAACAGTTTTGCACATTTGCACATTTTAAGTGCTTTGCTTCTACAAATAGATGCCAAAGTTTAAAAGGACAGCTGTGTGCTCATGTAAACATCTGCATGTGGTTTGACAGCATACATCTTTCATAGATGGACACTGCAGTTATCTATGTTAAAGTGCATAAAAATATAAATATCAAACAATTTATGGACAAATCAAATCTATTTTAAACCACAAAAAAACAAACTGAAATTATTCTGGTGTGATTACATTTGTGCCAAATATAATCTGCAAAGCTTTGTTATTTAGTATCAATCTTTCTGAAAATCCTGCCCACTATGAATCCATGTAAAAGTTCTTATTGATGTGGTCTGGAACTTTATTGAAAGTAAAATAATTTTTTCAAGTTCGGTATTAGTTTTCCTTAATGTTTGAAACCAGAAGGAAAGCAATGTTTTTCCTGAATATACACTCACTATTATGTAATAAAGTGCCTCATTCCTCAACCTTGTCAATTTGGCAAATTTGCTTCAGTATGAGCTGTTTTAGACAATACAATTTTGAGTACAGTGACCGATGATTTTGTGTCATATAATTTTGATTTCTCAGTTCACGACCCCTTTAAATTATAGAGTAAAACCAATAACCTTTCTCAGGTGAGAATGTGTTGGCTTGTGTTTTCACATGTATTGATTTAAATTATACACTGGCAAGTTTTTAATGTTGTTTTAGCTAATGTCCATATTTTTTATTTTGTTAGTATAGCTAAATCATCTATGGGGTCTATTGTGTACATAAATATTTATACACACATACAACTCTGGTTACAGACACACAGTCAACATACTTATAGTGGCCCCTAGAAACAGCCACTAATAAAACGTCCACTGTATGTACTATATGTCTATGCTCTTGAGGACATTAAGAAAACTTAATGTATTTTTTTTTCACCTTTAAGCTCCCTTAATTATGATCAGAATATTTGGACTCTACCTTTTTAAAGTTGTCAATCTTTAGTATGTGCGAGTGGAAGTAGCAGGGTAGCTCACCATCTCAAAGTCGTGTCACCTTCCTGGCCCTCTTTGTTTTTCCCTTGCAGCGGGTGAAAGCAGTGCTGTCTCTTATTTGCTTTCCTTTTTGGTTAGCAGGTGAAGCGCAAACTGCATCTGGGCGATTACGAGTAGTGTCCATCCATCTGCAAATCCAAGCATTTAAACCAAATCTCGTCAGCTGCTGTTTGCAAACATCTATAGTGAAAATATATAGGTCTGGACTTTTTTTCTTTACAAGAAGTGATAGGATAGTGGAGTGAATGCAGATATTGTACAACAAAGACTAAATAGATATATGGCTATTTGTTAATGTTATCTATAGAGTGCATTAGTGCACACATACTTTTGTTGGCAGTTCTGATTTTAGAAATATATTTTCCCATTCATTTGCTCATAGGTATGTAAAATAAGGAGTCTTTGTTGAAATGTTTTAAGCCCAAAAAACCCTAAAAACAAACTTGAAAACAGTCCCCAGCTCGGTAACTTGGTAACAGTGCTGCATAATTGTGCCTACTGCAGCTATGGTACAGCAGCAAAATTCCCTGATTATTATGCCAGATTGAGACTATAGTTCCTAGCCATATCAGCCTAGAAAATACCAACTTACTGCAGAAGAGTCCATCATTAAATTGGAAAATTGTGCAAACTGTTTTTTGAATTTTTTTTAAGCAAGATGCTAATGGTCTAATCCAATTCAATGAATTGTGCTAAGCTAAAAGTGGTCCAGGTAACTTGTAAACTGAGCCTATTTGAGCCAACAAAAGTGGAGTGTTCCTTTAAGTATTTTAAGAGCATAGGAAGACTTGATTACGTTATTCATAATGTTACATGAAAGTGGATGGAAGTAAAGATCTATTGGCACACTTTGCTCACTGTAATTCTCTGATTGGTGGAATTTTTATATGTAGAGCACAAATTCTGATTGTTATAAAGTCATTGTTGTCTCTTACTTTCTGAGGTTTGTTAAGGGGCAGGTGCAGCTCCAGGGGTTGTTAAACAGAGTGATGTTCTGGATGGTGCTGAACTCAAGGCTGTTTGGTAGTGACCTCAGCTTGTTGTTCTCCAGATGCAGAGATTTAAGAGCCGTCACTCCCTCAAAGGCAGCATTGGAAAACTTGATAGGGAGAAAGGACAGATAGATGGGTAAATATTGTGTTCCAACTTTACAACATCTGCATGCAGTGTAGAATATCCTCAGAATTAACATTAAAAGTCACTTTTAATATCTGAAGGAGACACGTGACGGCTGAACTGAGGGCTTTTTTCCCTCATGAAAGGTCTTTCTCATGGCGTCCAGGGCTTATGTAAACCTGTCCGCGCTCTTCTTGCAGCCCTCCATCAAACTTCATAAGCATTTGTAAGACTGCTAGAAACTTCACCAAGGTGTTAGATCTGCATGGTGTCTGCTTTATAGGAGGACGACGACGGTTGAGGGGCTTGAGACAATGTAGACACAGTGTGTGTGGGTGTGTGTTATGCAAGCATAGAAAAGATGGACTAAAGGGACATTTTGGAAATTTCCACTCAGAAGGCAAGAGACGTGGAGAGTTTGGTAATTTGAGGCGATGGATTACTACCAGCGTAGAAGGGTTGATTTCACTTTTTCTGTCTGTCCACTTCTCCATCGGCCTGCTCCTCTGCCAGAAATGCTCGCAAAGGGCTTAATTGTCCATTCAAGTGAGGCAACGACAACCTAAAAATACTTCTCTTCATGGGCCACAGAACACCCTGTGACTGTTTACCCGTCTGCTACCCCTTACTGACCTGTTTACATGGTGCTCAGAGCAAGAGGAAAAAACACGGGACTCAAAATAACATTTTTCAAGCAAATAGGCCCTAAAATATCCACACGTGAGGGGAGAGGGGTTATTTTTTCCCTTTTCTATCACAGAAACAGCATTGACCAACTTCATGGGGCTGAGGCGGGGTGATGTGTTATGCATTACATAATATAAAATCAGTTTTAAATAATTATCATTTCAATGCAAATTAAAATGTTATTTTTTTTAAATTATATAACTTTTATTGATGTATAAATGTAGTGTATGATGGAATGGGTGTACGAATTGATGCATCAATGCAGTGTATATATCAGACTAGCATCAGTCCATGTGCAGTGTCTTTGGAAGTCAGATCAAAGACGAGGAAAAGATGAATGTATCTCTTAAATGCTTTCATTAGCCATTTAGTAGTCCACAGAGAAATATCCTGCTGACATACCACATGTGCATCCTGACATAAAGCACATGCGATGTTATTTAAGGCCTGAAAGTATGAAGGGAATGAACAGAGTATCAGAAAGGTCTTATTGAAGAAAACAGGTGAAAATCTCCATCACCTGGATATCACAGTTTTTCAGACTACATAGTTGATTTATTCTGAATGAATTGCAGAATATTGCCATGGTCTGCTCTGTTGAGATGCAAAGTTTGTTTGCCAATGCTAAGCTTCCAAAATATCAAACACAAACAAGCATTTATTTAGCCAAAACTTTACAGTCCAACATTTTATTCGAGTCACTGCCAGCATCTTGATTTCTCATGTTTGATTTGACATTTTTAACAATACAAAATAATTGCAATGTGAGTGACAGACTTACCTTTTCCAGGCTCATGTCATTTAGATGGAGCTTCTCCATGTAGCGTCCGAAGCTCCGGAATGCATGGTCCGGGATGAGGCTGAGAGGGTTTTTGGACAGGTTGAGTTCCTCCACAACACGCAGCTTGCTCATAGCCAGGAGAGGGTAGGTGGACAGTTTGTTCTGGTCCAGGGTTAGAATGGCCAGGTTCTCCACTTCATCAAGAGAACCAGGCTGTATGGAGCTCAGCTCGTTTCCACTCATATAAAGCCAGCGGAGATCATTAGCACCTTTGAAAGTACCAGGCTGCAGCTCTTGAAGCTTGTTGTTGTTGAGCTGCATGATGAACAGGTTGATCATGGGAGAAAAGATGCCCTTCGGAAGGCTTGTGATTTGGTTGCCGTCCAAGTAGAGATAGGTGAGTTCAGTTAGGTCCTCAAAAGCACCGGGTTTGATGGTGCTGATCTCATTATCAGACAGGTAGAGGTAGATGAGCTTGTTGAGCCCTTTGAAAGCCTGGCCAGAGAGCTCTCGGATCTGGCAGTGCTGCAGGTGTAGAGAAATGAGCCCCTTCATTTCACTGAAGCCCCCGGTTGGTAGATTCCCCAAGTTGTTGCGTTGCAGGTTGAGGAGACGCGTAGCCTCGGATATGCGAGGGATCTTCTTTAGCCCAACGTTGTCACAAATAACATGTTGCAGGTCCCCATGGCAGTGGCACTGGCTTGGGCACTGAGTTGGAGCTGCAAATGCAATGGGAGCGCAAAACTGTAGACACACTAGCACCAGTAAGACACGGAAACTGTACATGTTGAGTTTATTGCTGTCTGGATGTTTGGTCTACTTTCTGCTTTACTCCGAAAGACTGGCAGCAGGAACATATACAGACAGCAGAAGTGGTCCACACAGCCTCAGAGTAAAGAGAGGGAATGTGTGGGAGAGCAGAGAGAGAGGGCTGGAGGTGAGCAACAGAGAGAGAGAGAGAGAAAGAGAAAGAGGTATGTGAGTCAGAGACAAGGAGGGAAGAAAGCTGAATGCAGTAGTGTTTATATTACTGTTCTGCTCTTGACTTGATGTTAAAGTTTCTTCCATTTTGACTTTTCTTAAAAATCCACCTAGTGCTAGTGATTCTCAACTCTAGTCCTGGGGAACCATTATTCAGCACATTTTTTGTCTCTTATTTGACTCAAGCTTCAGTTCAAGAGCTGATAATCTGAACTGGCCTGAAACTGGGAAACACTTGTAGATGGTCCAAGATGGTTTTGACTGATTTTCAATAAAACTGGCTCAGATCTTCTATTCAGACCAAACTTGGGACATGTGAAACTAAGCATGGCCTCAGATTGCATTGGTAGTTTTGGCACAGCACCCCTCTTTTCAATTACATCTTTAAAATTTGTGCCCATTTTTTCCTGTCCCAGTTTTTTTTGTGCAAGGTCCATTTTTAACTTTATTAAGGATAGTTCACCCAAAAATGAAAATTCTTTCATCATTAACTCACTCCAACCTTTTTTATTCTGTTGAACACAAAAGGATATATTTTGAAGTATGTTGGAAACCTGTAACCATTGACTTCAGTTGTAGAAAAAAAAAATGCTATGGAAGTCAGTGGTTACAGATTACAGTGACAAAATTTGTGTTTAAAAGATATAAACATCCAAAGCTTGCAGTTTGCCACTATCAACTAAATGGATCAACAATTTATTTCATGTCACCTCATACTTCCGTTTCTCATCAAATCTGGACCAATCAAAGGCTCTGTAGTATCTGCCCCGCCCCCTTTTCATTTGCTTTTCATTTGATGCGCTTGAGCTCAGCCACTCTCACTGGCAGAGGTGTGATAAAACAAATTGCTATTGGCTGATTTTTAAAAAGGGGAGGAGATACTCTATGCCCCACCCTCTCTTCGTGTTTCAGTTGAGATTGTCAAACATCGAATAAAACATGCACATTTCAAAGCACTTCACAGGACCTTTAAATGTTCTTTTTGTTTGAATCTTTAAAATTTGAATCCTCTTCATCACAGATCCACAGAGAGTTTAGACTACTTCATTTAGTATCTTTATCTTTAGTTTTTTTCTATCTGAAAATATACGAGCATGTTAGTTGTAAGTGACTTGAGAGATCTGAAATGTGATTGCTTTGGGTCTTAGTCTCTCATTTCACAGGCTTGTCGTTGTGCAGCCAAATCTGCTGAGGTTAAGGTGAGACTGTGTGTCGTGCCAGACATTTCCATTGTTTTTTAGTCAGCAGAAGGAGGAAAAGGAGACACTCTCATGCGGCGGGTGTTTTATAACATATAATCACCGCCAGATGTTTGGCTGGTAACACATAACGACAATGGAAATGGAGTTTTTTTTCTTCTTTTGTCTGCAGAGGAGCGTTTCATTTAGAGAGACGCATTCCTCCGCATAAATGGCCCCTTTCGTTTCAACTATGTACAGTATTTAGTATAAAAAAGAAAAAACAAGTGCATTCTGGAGTCACCTGTTGTTGTCTTTTTTTTACTAACATTTATGTAAGTCAGTCACACTTTTATCCTTGCACTCCTTTGGCTCAAAGCTCATGTGCGTCTCACCTTCTGTCAGGATCGGCGGAATCTAGTGTTTGCTTAACAAATTTAACATTTTATCGGGAAAGTCCGCTTTCACACCTTACAGTTTACAAATTCAACCCAAAGAAGCTAGTGTAGCTAGTTTGGCTAATAGGAGCATTGACTAGTTATTGATATCTGGGTAACTTTCACCTTACAATAAGGTTTCATTAGTTAATGCATTTACTAACACCAACAAACAATTCATTGTTGCTCATGTTAGTTAACGTTAGTTCAAGAAAATACAGCTGTTCATTGTTAGTTCATGTTAACTCATGGTGCATTAGGTATGAATTTGGATGTTAATAATGCGTTAGTCAATGTTGAACTATGATTAATAAATGCTGTACAAGTATTGTTCATAATTAGTTCATGTTAGAAAATACATTACCTAACATTAATTAATGAAATCTTATTGTAAAGTCTGACCGATATCTTTAATAAAATAACTAGTAGTGATAATAATAATATTAATAAAGTAATGAATTGTAGGTAAGTTATGATTAAGAAATTGCATATGGGAAAATGACTAGGAATAGTAAAAGTCAGTAAACAGTCAAAATACTTGCTCTACAAACAATTCTGTTTATTACAATACATAAAAATAAAAATATAATAAGAAAATACAATTTGCAACATCAAGCAGAATAATGAGCTGTTTTCCTTCAGTTAAAAACCAAGGGAATTGAATGAAGTGAGCTGGAAGTCTCAAATTTAGTGCTGCTTTATAGCGAATAAACTGATAATGTGAGAAATGTTGAAGGTGTCTGAATAATTTAGAGTTTGACTGTATATTGTCAGATCAGTGTTGTTGTTGTTGTTGAAATAAAACATTTATTTAACATTTAAATATAGAAGTGTCAAGTAAGGAACAGTGAGGTAGTGTTTTTCACTGAAATCCCAATAAGGCAGTACTGCAAAAGGTCATCAATGATAATGTGTACATTTAAAAATATACGGTTGAAGTCAGAATTATGGGCCCTCCTAAATTATTAGCACCCCTGTATATTTTTCCCCAATTTCTTTTTAACGGAAAGATTTTTTCAGCACATTTCTAAACAATACTTTTGATAACTAATTTCTAATAACGGATTACTTTTATCTTTGCCATGACAGTACATAATATTTATTATTATTTATTATGTTTTTTCAAGAGACTAGTATTCAGTTTAAAGTGCAAAGGCTTAACTAGGTTAACTAGGTAAGTTAAGGTAATTAGGCAAGTCATTGTATAATGATGGATTGTTCTGAAAAAAAAAAATTATTAAGGGGCTAATAATATTAACCTTGAAATGGTTAAAAAAATGCTTTTATTCTATTCAATTCAATTCATCTTTATTTCTATAGCACTTTTACGATGTAGATTGTGTCAAAGCAGCTTATCATAAAAGTTCTAGTAAATTGAAACTGTGTCAGTCCAGTTTTCAGAGTTGAAGTTCAGTTTAGTTAGATTTAGTGTGGTTTAATTTTCACTGCTGAAAGTCCAAACACTGAAGAGCAAATCCATCGATGCGCAGCTCCATTAGTCTTAAAACCAAGCAAGCTAGTGGCGACTGTGGCGAGGAACAAAACCTCACCAATTGAAGAAAATTGAAGGAAAAAACCTTGGGAGAAACCAGGCTCAGTTGGGCACGACCATTTCTCCTCTGGCCAAACTTCCTGTGCAGAGCTGCAGTCTAGGCGCCGAAGGCTGGAGAACATTTCTAGCCAAAATAAAACACATAATACTTTCTCCAGAAGAAACAATATTATAGGAAATACTGTGAAAAATTCCTTGATATAATTGACATAATTTGGGAAATATTTGAAAAGGAAAAAATGTTTTTACAGGAGGGCAAATAATTTTGACTTCAACTGTTTATGCTTATTGAGTTTAGAAGCTTGTGACTCACATAAAATATTCCACACAAACATCATGAATGTCTGGCACATCAGTGAGTCTCTCGGAAGCTGGCAGCTTATGTTTTTGAGTTTAGTAAACACAGATTGACATGATGAGGTTATGTCTCTCTGTAACAGCTGAACAGATGAGGTGTTTCCAGGGCACCTTGAAAGCCTAAGTGTTTGGGAGATTTGTTTTAGCCTGAAGCGGTGCTGTAAAGTGAAAAAGCTACTGTGCCAGTTTGTCAGATGGGCACCACATACCTCACCTGCCTCCTAGACCCATCCCGTTCAGATCATTCACTCAGCCCATTGCTTGCCTTTTGGCTAGTTTGAGGAAAACATGTTAGCTGTAGGTCTTTACCACATTATGCTGTACAAAAAGAGTAATGCAAGAACACAGGCTGACATTTAAACTAGTGTTTCATAGCATAGATGTCAAGAGGTTACTTTCACAAACCCTTACGACATATAAAGTAGAGTACACAGTCTCACATTTCAGAACTTTATTTATTACTATTATCAATATTAAATGATAAAATAAGGTATTAGAGGTATGTGCGTATACAAGCATACAAACATGCATGCATACATACACACATTTGTCTATTTTATGACCTATTTTATAAATTTAATAAGATCCCAAATCAATTATAAATTAATAACAGGTTATAAAACGCTAGATTTAGTAAAACACTACATTATAATTACATATATGTGCGCACACACACCTATATGTTTGTTTTTGTTTTTTATTTATTTGTCAATTCAGTACCATTTAATATATATTTTTAGGATTAATAAAAAGTTTTTTTTTTCTTAAATATTAATACATACACGTTATATAGTAATGTAATGTTTTATATTATTATTATTATTATTATTATTAAAAGGGACTAAGCCGAAAAGAAAATGAAAATTATTATTATTTTTTTTTTTTTTTTTACAATCATAATTATAATCATTAATTTATTTCAAGAAAAAAATTTGAAATCAAGTTATTGTTAATCATTATTTAATTTAAACCTTCCATATTCGATATGATATTCATTGAATGGAATGTTTATTGTTGTTATTATTATTATTATTTTACAAATTCTATAATACTATGTGTATGCATTTTCAATTAGGCAATATATATCAATTATATTATTATATTGATATTATATATTGCATAATTGAAAATGCATACACATAGTATTATAGAATTTGTAAAACAATATATATATATTATTATTATATATATTTTTTTTTTATTGTTTAATATTGTTTGCACAATGTCATTCCTTGTTTGAAATAAACATTTTACTTAATATAATTTAATGCTAAATTGAGGCACTTTCATTTCTTTTTATCCCTGTGCAACTTCCAGAAATTACTGCTTGAAAATTGTCATTTGAATATGCGCATAATTAACAGTTATGTTTTAAAGTGCTTCACTCTCATTGTGTCATCATTGTGCTTTTGAACAGATTGGGTACGGCACAACTGAAAACAGCCCCGTGACATTCTGTGGCTTTCCTGTGGACAGCGCGGAGAGAAAGATAGAGTCTGTTGGGTGTATTTGCCCACACACTGAGGTTCACTTTCAAACACCACCAGATGAAGATGCTCTGCAGGTGTCTGTTCTAGCACACTGAATGATTGTTTCTCTATTAGGCTAAAGTCGTGGACCCTACAACAGGAGAGATCATGCCTCTGGGGGCTCAGGGGGAGCTGATGATCCGAGGGTACTGTGTGATGCTGGAGTACTGGCAGGATGAGGAGAAGACTCGCGAGTGCATCACGAAAGACCGCTGGTACAAGACCGGGTGCGTGTGCTTGATACTCCCTATTACATTATTATGAATTCATTACCAGCTGTCTTGACTGAGCCTCTCTGCTTTGTGATTTGTACAGTGATATTGCCAGTTTGGACAAGTTTGCATACTGCAAAATAGAGGGACGCATCAAAGATTTGATCATCCGAGGAGGAGAAAACATCTATCCTGCTGAAATTGAGCAGTTTCTGCACACTCATCCCAAAATTCTAGAAGCACAGGTCAGCAGTGTTTACCAGAAATGTTTATATATATATATATATATATATATACCTTTAGCACTTCATAATTCTCAGAAACAAATTATTAGCTTGTAGTCAATAATGTTAGCGGGAGAAAGTCAATATACACTCTAAAAAAAAAGGTGCTAAATAGCACCAAAACTGTTTTTTTGGCTCGTAATCATAGGGGAACATTTTTTAGTGCTATATAGCACCAGTCTTTTAAGGTGCTATATAGAACCTTTGTCAAATGGTGCTGTATAGAACCATAAAAAGTGCTATATAGAACCATAAAAGGGTGCTAAATAGAACCACTAAATAGAGCCAAAAGTGGTGCTAAATAGCACCAAAACTGGTTCTTTGGCTCGTAATCATAGCAGAACCTTTTTTGGTGCTATATAGCACCAATCTTTTAAGGTGCTATATAGAACCATAAGTGCTATATAGAACCATAAAAGGGTGCTAAATAGAACCACTAAATAGAGCCATAAGTGGTGCGTTGGCTCGTAATCATAGGGGAACCTTTTTGGTGCTATATAGCACCAATCTTTTAAGGTGCTATATAGAACATTTGTCAAATGGTGCTGTATAGAACCATAAAAGGGTGCTAAATAGAACCACTAAATAGAGCCAAAGGTGGTGCTAAATAGCACCAAAACTGGTTCTTTGGCTCGTAATCATAGCGGAACCTTTTTTGGTGCTATATATATAAACAATAATACATACCAAGTACAATATTTATAATGCAGTTCCATAGTCAGGCTGTTTGAAGAAAAATAAAATATACATTAACATATGCTTTTTTTAAATTATTATTTATGTTATAACAATGTTCAATATTCACAATACACTTACATTTTTAAATGCACCTACATTTTTAAACTAATTCATGTCCTTTATAAATAACATCTGATGTATAAACTATGGATTATGACGGCCGGAATGTCTCCACAGTGGCCAGCCCAGCGATGTCCACTTCTCTGCAGAGATAAAATACACAAGAACAAGCTATTCAAGATATCTAGGATTACCGAGAAGTGATTGTTTGATCAGGGTTGGGGCTAGAAACACCACGAAAGCGAAAGTCGGCGAACCAGCGGAATAAACTTAAGTCTGCTTAGTGCTTAACGTTACCATTAAAGCAGCGTGCACGCGCTTCATTCACGCTGCGGCTGCTGTCGCGAAGCTCGTCTTCATATAACAAGGCTGTCTTATTGTTTTTGACACTTTAATTAACATTGACGAGCAAATAAAGGGATACTGTAAGTTAATACGTATAAAAAAAACGAGAAAAATCAACCCACTGCAAACAAACCGACGGCTGACGAGGCCCGTCAGTACTAACGTTACCAGCACAGTATTTATCCATATCAGGCACATTTTAAGTACAGGTATTTACCATTATTCAACACCAGGGCTTTTCTAACAAATAGAAACATTACCTGATGATACAAAATATCTCTGTAATATGATTTAAAAGTGTAATAACGTACCTGAATGTATGAAGAGCTGATGGAAAGATTAACCGTCACTCGAGGCTCGTCGCAGTCGCCAGTCCACCAATAGCAACGCAAGAATGGCGAAACTCATGTACGCCACCAGGGGGCATTGTTACCATTATTTGTTTTTAATGAATAAACCATCTAAGCATTGAACTGATCAGGTCTCTGAATATTATGTATACATATATAACAATAATATATGCCCCAATAAAGGTTAAAAATAACCCAACAAAGCATCAAATATTTTTTAACTCAACCATTGGGTTAAATAAATAACTCAAAGTTTCATGCTAATTTACAAACTTGCATGACATTTTTTTAATCATTTGATTCGTATATAATAATTAAATATATATAATTATATAATTATATATATATATATATATATATATATAATCAAAAAGGTTATTTGCTCTTAAGGGCTCTAAATATCATTACTATATTTCTATGTATTGGCGCTGGTGCTATTTAGCACCTTAATCACCCCAAAGAACCAGTGAAGAACCACTGAAGAACCTTCATGGTGCTTTAAAGGTTCTTTTCGCAGTAGAAATGCTATATAGCACCTCAACCATTTCAAAGAACCACTGAAGAACCTTTTTTTTTAGAGTGTAGGCTACTGCCTAACAACTAACAGTGTATGTAACAGTGTGTTAAAACATGCTAACAAAGAGCGTAAATGTGCTAATGCTAGTGTAATTTTAGTTCAGGCTTGTATGGTGTTAAAACTTTGTACCAACGTGTTAGAACCATTACAGCAACTTGTAAAATCAGCAAAGAAAGCTGTGCGCAATTTGTGGTAAAATATGCTTGCATTATGCCAACTCATTCAATTTACATGTCAAATGTGTGAAACTAGCGTGCTAATTCAAGTTAGCAATATGTTGACATGATAGTGACATGTTAATTCCTGCTAGTAAAATACTTAACATGTTAACAAAGTCTCATTTGAAGTTGTCAGTGTGTTAAATCTTTTAGCAAATTCACATTAGCCACATGATAAAGGATAATTAAAAACATGTTAGCAAAAAGTGAAATGTCTTATCTGTTTGCTAGTAATTAACACACTGAACAGTTAAAACTTTATTACCCATGTGTTATAAATACTATCAACCAATGTTAAACATGAGAGAAATGGCTAATAATTGCTGAAAAACCAGCATATGTTGCTAAATTATGTTTTGATGCTGGATTGCTAGTTTATGCTGCTTCTTGCTGGTTCCTTGCAGCTCATTACAAGCAAAGAAACCAGCAAAAACCTTAAACCAGCATTAAAACATGCCAGCATATGCTGTTTTTTCCATCAGAGATAGAAACATGCAAGCAATGGCTAATGTTAGAAACATGCTAGGTCATACTAGCATAATATTAGACATGCTAGTAACATGCTAATTATTTCTATCAACGAGTTAAAACATTAGCCGTGTGTTAAAACATGTTAGAAATGTGTTAAATCATGCTAGAAACTAATTCTTTCTAGCAGTGCTAGCAACATATAACCAGCATGCTATTTCATGCTACCATAGTGTTAAAACATGCTAACAGCATGTTAGATTTTTCAGCAATGCTAACTGCATGGTTTCCACCTATTAAATAAAGTTATCAATCTGCAGAAATATTCCAGAAACATTACAAAAACCTGCTAAATATGAAATATGTCATGATAACAACAAGGTTTTTAAACTTTTTAAAACAATTTTTAACTTCTAGTCTAGGCTTTCTAAACTGAACTGTCTGGTTTTCATTAACTGTTAACCTCCATTTTATAGTTAGCAAGGTTGTTTGAGCATTTTAAATGTCTGTTTTTTTTCCCCACACAGGTGGTTGGTGTGAAGGATGAGAGGATGGGAGAGGAAGTTTGTGCTTGTATTCGACTTAAGGAGGGTCAGGAATGCACTGTAGAAGAGATTAAGGCTTACTGCAAAGGAAAGGTCAGGAAATTTGGATTCTCTCAAGCTTATGAGTGTTTGCTTGCACGTGTACACACTTGTTCGCCATTAAAATGTTCCTATATGTTTTTTTAGATTGTGAATTTACAGTGGAGTAAATTTCATAAGTAATTTAAACATAGAAATACACAAACAATTGTTTATTATACAAATATAAAGAAAATCTAAAACCGTGTTAATTGTGTCATTTAGGAAATCTATTTATTTTATATAACTAATCCATTACTTTATAATTAGCTTTATTCCATTATACCCAATAATCCATTTTTAAAATGAATAATAAAGTAAGTTTTAGGGTGAAGCACTTCAATATACTTTTTTGTATGTATGAATAAATGTATTTTATTTAATTGTATTTATTCTATATTAATAAATTCAATTTCACTCAGTTAAAAAAAAACATTTATCAAATACATAAAATAATAATTATAAATATGATTTAATAATAATAATGATACACAACTGTTAAAATTCTGCTGTTATTTTTGCAGATTGCCCATTACAAGGTACCGCGCTATATATTGTTTGTTCAGGAATATCCACTGACAATCACAGGCAAGGTAAGCGATACGACATGATACTAAATATTCATATTATTGCTTACAAATGAACATTTCAGATAATTCTTTAGTCCAGAGAAAGTCATTTCACCTTCGTCTTCACAGAATCAATCTCTTTTTACTTACTTACCACACCTTTCAGTGGGTACATCATGTTAAAAAGAAAATGTAGAAACTGTGTTTTCTTGGGCCGATTCACATTCGTCTCTAGACAGAAGAAATTTAAGCAATTTCCTCGTCTGCATCGAACCCAGTGAAGTGGTTACAGGCGTTGGAGGGCTACTGTGACACCTTTGCTTTTAAAGCCTTGTGGTTTGCTGTTGACAGATTGAACCCTTTAATAGCACTACAGCTGTTTCTTTTCTTCATCTCTCTCAGATCCAGAAGCACAAACTGCGCGAGCAGACTGAAAAACAGCTTGGACTGTGATGATACCTTTGGGATTTTGTTTTAAACCGTTACAAGCAGGAAACTATGCTAAGGACATTACTAGGTCACCTCTGTGATTTCTACATTTATAATTAGACATATCATGTTATATATGTGCATGATATTACACTATTAAGTCACCACATTTCTTGAAAAAACACCAGTGGCATTTCATCATCTTAAAGGAATAGTTCACCCAATTTATTTTACATTTGCTCTTAATTTACTTACACTCAGGCCCCCCAAGATTGTGGACGACTTATTTCTTCAGTACCAGCTCACATGTGGGTTTGTATCCGCAAAATCTCAGGAGCCAGATATTAATTTTGTTTATTTTTTCCACTCATAAAGTGCTGGTATCTGTTGAGTTACATTTTAGGAGAAGTTTCACTAAAAACAGCCACCATTTTGATGAGGTTGAGTAAATTAACAGCTACTTTTAGCTTTAGTGTCAACGGTCTCTTTAAGGATCATGTACTTTTGTTTTTATTTTGTTATGGATTGCATACAAATGATTCATAATCATGGGAAGTAGGATCCAAATATAGTCGTAGAAATTAATTACTCGATATGCATGTTTATATTAAGTAAATGTCTTATTACATGTCTAATAAAATGTACCTACCAATTATAATTCTCATGAAAAAACAAAAAAGACAAAAACAATGTGTGTGTGGTCCGTTATCTTGTATATTGGTTTCTGTGTGCATCTGCTCCATATTCAATCTGTTTTATATTTGAAATTCCCAAAATACCCTAAAATAGTGTATTTAAGGCATTAATGTGGTCTTTTTGTTGGCTGCAGTGTAGTTTGGCCTGATAGTGATGTCAGGTGCGGCGTGTCGGTGTTCATTTAGGCCTCGCTGCTTTCCTGTTTGGCTTGTGATGTGAACATTTGGATGCTGGTATTGAGACCATATGGAGAACTAGGTCACCTCTCAGCTTTCTAATGGGTCTGCTGGAAACTAATGGCCACTCTGGTTTGGACTAACACAGTTTTTTGAGGATCATTTAGGTTGAGACTTTAAAAAAACCCAAAGCACTGGACAAAACCCCAGACATTCTTTGAAAATTTCAGTGCAGCTCATAATGGAATCATTCTCCATGTGTTTCTTGAGGTCATTATGGGATGCATTCACTGGGCTGTGTGACGCATTTCATCAAATTAACAGTGATTCATTACTCGCAGTGAAAGGATCATCTAATTTGGAATTTAGCATGAGTAAAACTCTTGAAAGGAGCTGAAGTACAGTGATGTCTCCCCCATGTGTCCTTTTGTAGAATAGCAATACTAGGATCTCTCGCAGCTTTTTCTACATTTTGGGATTAAGAAATTGTGTAATACAAAAATATACTAAAATAGAAAACAATACTAAAAAATCATTTATCTAATCTAATTTAGTGAAATAAACAACTTGTTTCACAATATTAATAATTTTACAGTACGTCCTGTATTTGACCAGAAAAACAACAACAACAAAAAACATTTTTTTTATTTTCATTCATTCATTTTCCTTCGACTTAGTCCCTTATTTATCAGGGGTCGCCACAGCAGAATGAACCGCCAACTATTCCGGCATATGTTTTACACACCAGATGCCCTTCCAGCTCGCAATTTTTATTTTTATTTTTCCAGAAATTACTAATTGGTCAGAATGCATTAAATTCTCGTGGCTTGAAAATGAGGGTAAATAAAACAACTATTAAACATCTGTATTGTGCTGTCTAAAAATCAATATAACATCTGATCACATGGTACCTTTTTGTTATTTTATGCAAAACGTTAAGTTCATTTTAAATTTGGAAGAAAGTCTTACAGAATTAAACTATAAATTCTGTAAATCCCAAGAAATGGATATTATCAGTGTAACAATAGACCATTTCAATGTGGCGATGTCACTGGCCAATGAACATTTCCTGCTTGTTACCAAACTATTTCATTACTGTAACAAGAGGCAATTTAATCATATCTTAATGTTAAAACGGCTGCCATAACATTATCAATATGTGGACCTTTTTGGATTCTTGGAAGCTATGGTAATTTAAAATGTAATACAGGAAATACATTAGGACCATTGTTATGGTTTACAGCCCTCAAAATGGTCCATAGTTGATATCATTGTATAAAGTTTAAGTGCTTAAAACCCTTTTCAGACATACAGTATGGATATGAAAGTCTGATCATCCCAAAAATACTGATTATCATTTTAATTATCAGTTTTTTTAAATGCTTAATAAATAATCATTTAATATGATTATTACTTTAGATTATTACACAAGTCAGATTAAAGAGTTAGTTCACCCAAAATGATTAAAAAAAAAACAAAAAAATGATAATGATTTTGTTAATTACGCATTCACCAGAGTGCTGATGAATGTTGCGGTAGATCACGCTGCTAACATACACCTTGAATGTGCCTGTTTTTTGTTTTTTTTTCACACAAAGGAAGTTGCAAACAGGCATCAGAGTTATACATCAGTGCACAACACTTGAAATGTGAGCCTTATACTGACACTGAGAAGAAACTGATGAATAAAATTGTTATTTTTGATTTATGTGAATACAGAAGTTTTTTCGTAGCTTGATAATACTTTGTTTGAAGGCATATGATGTGTTTTGACAAATATTTTGAACGAGTCAGTACTGTTGCTGTCTATGGAGGATGAAAGAGCTCTCTGATTTTATCTAAAATATGTAGTATTGTGTTCTGAAGATGAACTAAGGTCTCATGGGTTTGGAACGACATGAGGGTGAGTAATTAACAGCTTTTTCATTTTGAACTAATCCTTTAAGTTGTTTGATTTTTACGTAAATATCCTGAATGACAATAGAACATAACTTTTTTTTTTTTTTTTTTACAAAAGTGACACTTTCCTTACATTTAACATGCTTTTTATCCATACATAATGTGTATTTTTTTTGTCAATTTAATTTGATGCAGCAACTACAATAGGACCCCTATACATCTGTGTTCATGTAAATCATAAACACAGACAATATTTATTAAGAAAATAAATAGACTTTTATTTATTTTTCTAAATAATCTTAAATGGCATAATGTAAACATTTACAGGCTGTGTTCAGTCTTTTGGCAGTGGAATCCCGACTGCTGATTGGCTCTGTCCCTGCAGTGCATGTCTGGCTGCGTCCACCTGTTTGTGTGTGCAGTGCTCCTGCAGGAAGACACAGGCCAGGTTCCGGAGCCGTGGATTCTGTGTGAGGGAGAAGCGCAGCATACACTGCACCACAGAGCTGTCTGTGATCTCAGAGCGAGAGGACGCTGTGATGAGGTTCATCAGTGTGGTGATGGCGGACAGAACAGTCTCGTCTCTGCTGCTGGACAGGCACGAGATCACCAACGGGACTCCACCGCTCTGCAGGATCTGATCTCGAGACTCCAGCTCCATACTGAGGTTACATAAACCACCTGCAGGGTTTCAAACACTCTTGGTTCACGTGAATGGATTATGATATACAGTGGTACATGCTAATATTGGCAGCCTTGATAAATGTGAACAAAATGATATTGAAAAAAACATTTTTTATTGTTTGATCTTTTGCTCAAATTATCGTGGAGTTTGTTTTTAGATGAGAGTAGAGGCTTTTTTTTTCTTGAAATCGCCTTGTGGTGATGTAGATGTCAGATTGTAGTTTTGGAGAATTTCAGTACATTTCTGCAAATCTCCAGCTGTGATTCTTGGAGATTTTTTAGCCCCTCAAATCTAGTCAGGCTCAAGCATTACACTTCCAGTTGACTGAAATTGCTCAATTATTGCCCAATATTGGAAATGGGCATTTTCAGGGTTTTGCGGTTTTCTTACACCCACTTACCATTTTATAAATCTCAGCAACCGTCTGCTGCAAATCACAGCTGTGTTCTTTGGTTTTACCCATTGTGATGAGTGAGTTTAGCCTGTATTTTACTAATAATATATATTTATATACAGTGCCTATAGAAAATCATCATAGCCCTTAAATAATTAGTTTATTTGTAATAAACTAAAGCCTGAAAACATATTCCAAATAACTTTTCCACCATTTGAAATGTTTTTGTAGCCTTCTCCTAACCTGTGCCTTTCTACAACTTTAATCCCGAAGGTCTTGTGAAAGCAGGGCATAATGTGAGTAAAGGTATAGACTTTCACAGGGTATGATCATTTTCTATAGGCACTGTATTTTTATAAAACTGTGTGAAACTCAGTGAGAGCAAGTTTTTTTTCTTAGAGCAAAAGATCAAAATGTTAAACAATGATATTACAGCTATACGAACCAATTCCAAACTCCACAAAGTTTTCGTTCTCTTCTGTCAGCATGTCCAGGAAGAGCTCGGTGACCTGCAGTGTTCGCAGAGCCTCCATGTTGGATGGATCGTACGCAAAGTTGGCCAGATTTGCCAGCACTTGCTCTTTAGCCTCTGTTAAACAAGAATTATTATTATTAAATTATTTACATTTATTAATAAATAAATTAAGTCCATTTTAATGTTATTCTATATCAATCAATTCAATGTCATTGCATTTAAAAAAAATACATTAAAAAAAAAATATATAAAAAATTGTGCATATAACTGTGGTTGCAGATGCACAGGCAAACTGCACCTAAAGTTTACAAACCGGCACTGACCATTCCATTGTGGCAGCTGACTAGTGTTTATCCCTAATGAGGCACCCATGTACAGTTTAACACAAAATGATTAGCTTTCCTGTAAAATTTGAATGCTTTTTCAATCATTTGTTAAGTGATGTTTAACAGTATCTCCTCTTATATTTTTCTCTGGAGAAAGATTTATCTATTTATTCATTTTTACTTTAGTTTGGCTGGATTATTTTGGAATTATTATTATTTTTTGACTACAGAACAAACCACTGTTGTCCAATGACTTGCCTAATTAACCAAACTAGCCTACCTAACCAAGTTATACTAGTATCTTGCAAAATACTATATACTGCCATCATGGCAAAGACTAAAGAAATTAGTTATTAGAAATAAGTTATTAAAAATATTATGTTTAAAACATCTTCTCTCCATTAAACAGCACTTGAGAAATATTTGAATAAGAATTTAAATTTCACAGCAGGTTTGACAATTTTATCTTCAACTGTATACAGTATATCTTATTCAGAATGGCTGTAACAATTCTTACACAGCATTGTTTCCCACTGATTGTCACTCCAATGCAGTGTTTACATCACAACAGCAGTGTTAACTTTCTTTTTCCCTGGAGCACAGGTTCATAACTCCAGGAAAAAAGTAGTGATAACCCTGCTTCTAAATGAGAGTAACAGCATGCTGCTGAAAAAAATGTGATGGTCGCTTGTGGCCTGCTGTTGTCATATTGATGTATTAAAACCAGTCAATTTTAATGGATTATGACCCACAGCACAATGGAAACCATTCAAATTTAGTGGTTGATTGTAATACATTCAATAGTATTCCTAGTGGAAACCATTAGGAATTCTTTGATGGTTTGAGTGGTTAATTCAGAACACTGGTGTTGGTTAAAGGACTGTAATATGTAATGCATCTGCAGGCTTTGTCATACCCTCACTGTCAGTGTCCTGAAACTCTGTGACGAGACCCTGCAGATACTCAAACCTGTCAGATGCAGAGAAGCGGTTCTTTCCTGCCATCACTGATGAATCATGGGTAACATGGGCTCAACACCTGCACACAGAAAGATGATTTTATTACAATGTAAATATACGTTACAAAACGTGTGTGACAGACAGACAGACAGATAGATAAATAGATGCAGCTTTATTACTCCATGCAAAACTATAACAACAATATATTTTAAATCGTTCGCGCTAATGTTATATCGAAGAACGACAACAAAACCGTCAATAAAGACATTACATTAATACAGAAGAATTGACTTACTAGTGCAAACTCTGTTGTGAAGTTACTACAGGCTTCTCTTACTGTTTTATTTACAGATAAACTTAATCAAGAAAACCTGTTTGAAGGCGATGCTGCAGCACATCTGTTCCGTCACCAAATAACTTCCCCGCTTTAACCGTCATCTGCAGTTCCTTTGATTTAACGTTCCCTTCTCATAAATCTGCTTATCAGCAGAATAATATAGCGCAGAATTATAATGGGGGGAAAATAGTAAAGAACACCCCCCATACTTCGTACAACAAGATAGCAAATACATTTCGTAAACTATTTAATAAGCCTCCAGCCGGAAGTAATGCTTAGGGTTAATATGCGCAGTATATATTCATCCGTGTGGCGCTCAGAAATAGTTTTCGCTCAGACTTTTGCTATTCACTACATAACATTACTTACACGAAGACTGAACATCTCCACAATGAAACAGCACAAACTATCCACTAGAAAGCGCCTTACAAAGCCGATACTTTTTGGGACGCTGCTCGTAGGTTTGGCCACAGCATTTATGAACAGGTGAGAAAACAAAACACACTTACGCACACCCCCTTGACATTGACACCGTTTGTGTCACTCTGCTTACAATCACAAAATATTGTGTATGAGAGCACTAGTGGATGAAATCAAATTGCGTGCAGACATATTGTGAATGCTGTACGTTCTAGCAGAGTACGTCATTGTACAAACATTGTGTTCTCATTTAAAAGTAAAGTTTCTTTATCGGCGTCACTGAAGAACCTTTAACATCCGTGAAACCTTTCATTCCAAAAAAAGGTCTTTATAATGGAGTAATGTTCTTAAGATTATTAAAATGCTCTTGTCACACACACACAATTTGTTTTCATTTTAAATAACGATGTTTTTTTTTTGTACAACCCAAAACGATTTCTCTATGACATCCCAAATCTTTTGGAATCTACACATTTAACCCATGGCTCCTCCAAATGACCATTACATGGAAGAGAAAATATGAAATCTCACAGAATATTGTGGTGATGTTAAGAACAAATCACTATACCGTTTAAAAAACAAGCACCTTATTCATGATATCTTTTATGCAACAAAGAGTTTCCATTAGTGTTAAAGGTTCTTCATGAGCCAGTATTTGACCATTGTTGTAGACAAACTATATGTCATTAAAAATCCTTTATTTTTAATAGAGTACCAGAGTCTGAAATTACAGAGAAAATAAAGTTTGAATTATTGATGATAATTGCAAGCACCAACAAAAATATAGGCCTAATGTAGACTTATAAGTGATGCCTACGAGCATTGAAAGTAAACCTCTGTGCTGTGATGTCTGATCTTTGATTGTGGTTTGTACATGAAGGCATTTGTTCATGGAGGACGTGACAGATCTCAGAGAGCAGGAAAGATCCCGTCATGAGGCTAAACGCCTAGAGGTGCTGCAAAGAAGGCAGAAACAAATGGAGGAACTTGCAAACAAGAGTGCAGGCGGCAGGTGAGACGACTGACACACACCTGCAGGAAACCACCACTCAAGAAGAAAAACACCGGACATTTTTGCCAATATCATTTCGTGAAGTGTTCTTTGATTGCTCTGTTGTTGCTAAAATTGGAGTGATATAGAAAGTCAAATATAGCCAATATAGTATTGTACAGTATATATACATGTTTTGCTGACAATGATGATTTTAACTGGTTGCCTTGATCATATTAAATTGTAAGATGTGAATAAGGCATGGATAAGATGCAAATAGTGGGCCAAATATGTACGTTCCTAATCTGTACGCCACTGACAAAAACTATGTGGATTGTATTAGAGGGAAAACATTGATTTAAAATATTGATTTCTTCAAATAAAAAGCCTACAAAAATAATATTTGATAAATTAAAAGTTGTTACACTGTACAGTTGGCAATAATGTTAATGTTATTGTTGTCTAAACCTATACAAATGTTTTAAATCATTGACATAAAGCTAACATACATATTAAACAAAACCTATATATATATATATTTTACATGAAAAGGTTACATAAAAATCTGAAAAGAATATAAACAAAAGCTAAAAACAGAAATTAATAGTTAAATTCAAGAGTAGTATGAAGCATAAAATCAATAAAATAAAAAAGAACAATAAACAAAAACATGCGGGGTGGTTGGGGCAGGTGCAAATTAATATCCTGGTAATAAATACAAAGATTAGTATAAACATTTACTTTCATAAAATATTAAAGGGGACCTATTATGCAACAATCACTTTTGTGTGGCAATATATTCAATTCTATGAATATAACCAGCTTCTAGTCATAAATTTTTTTTTTAATCTTATTTTATATAATCACACTTGATAAAAACAATCTGCAGAAACACTTTGACATTCTCCCTTTGTACATGTCATCAGAGTGGGAAAGGACTGCTCATTAGTGATGCTCTCTCCATTAGCATAGGACACTAGTCTTGATTTGAATCTGCCACTAGGCTGACACATTTGTATCATTTGTAGCTCCGCCCTCTTTTGAAAAGAGGGCTAGGAGCACAATCTCATTTGAATTTAAAGCGACAGTCACCAAAATATAATGGGTATTTTGAGCTGAAACTTCACATACACACTAATTAGAGATGTCAGAGACTTATTTTACATCTTGTAAAAAGGGGCATAATAGGTCACTTTACATTTCTTTTTGGTTGGGTACATATAGTTATGTACAGTATATAGTTTAAGTATAGCATTGACAGATGAATAAATACTGTACAGAATGTATTTCTCATTGTTAGTTAACACATTAACCAGTTTTAACCAATATAACCTTTTAGTACAGTACTAAAATAGCACTGTTTATCCTAAAGTTCTTCCATCTGTAATATTTTTCAGCGGCAACACCATGCAGTTTAACATTTGTGACAATAACACAGACCGATGAGAACACTACAATTTATTTGAGCAGCAAATAAAGTAACAAAAGGTACTTTTGGGAACACATTGCACTATTCAACGCAAAACGAGTAAGATTTCTTATTCACATCAAGGAAACAAATAAGGTATGAAAATCAATACAAACACTATGAGGCTGGGAAACCAACCTGAGACTCGATAGCAAATGTATTATACAGTATTACTACAGCAGTCGATTGTCAGTATGACCAAAACCAGTGTTCCAATACAAACCTGCAGAAGCCAAAAACCAATCCTTCATGTGCAACTCCAAAGACGCTTCACACCAGGCCACAAAAATACGGTAAGTTCAACTATCTGAGGCACACATTAGCACTTAATAATAAAACAAAGTATAACTGGGGATAAAAATGACACATAAGTGCACATGTAAAGTCTAGATAGTCATCCTGTTTCCATCAATTATACATTATATCGTTATATATCAGGTCTACCTTCTTACACCCAAACAGGTGCAGGTGTTGCACAACATACATTAATACCATAAATTCCCTTTTGTTTTCAGATTTCACATACATTGCGATCCAACACTATAGCAATAAACACATTTTTTGGACTGTGTTAGAAGACATCACATCCATAAAGAACCAAAAACTAACTTAAATATGTACATGAGTGCTAAATGAACAGTAACCATAAATATATTAGGTGAGGGTATATACTGTACATCTTTAACAACTATTAACAAGTACTTCATGTAGTATATTGCGAACCGAGACTATAACCGAGTTATGAGGTGCTGCCACAGTTGGGCTCCCGTTACTAACCTTGTTGTTAACCCCACTGTAGGGTGGACTCAGCTACAGTAGTGTATTATATTGCTGTATAGTGGATGTAAATGGAGTCTGAGTGTGTTTTATACGCTGAGGACCAGGCCGGATGAAGAGTTGGAGCGTGGCGGGGCTGTGATGTTCGTCACGTTGCCGGGGTCCAAACCGTTCACTGTCCTGCTGTGCTCAGAGAAAACATGAGATTTCAGATTGAGTCCTGTATGATACAAGCCATCAGACCATTCAAACTGCTGTCAAGACCCTTTCACATCAAGAGCGATAACGTTCTGTTTATTTTAACAGTGCGCTGTGGTTTTGTCATCTATTGCTTTAAATATTTTAAGTCTTTTAAGGTCAGGTGGATTCTGATTGGCTGTGAGAGTTTTGGTGTTGATTGGTAAGATTAAAACCAATCTGAAGGTGATTCTAATGATACTGTTCCTCTGTGGTGGTGTTGTGATGTGGATGTTTACATTCTTCATTGTTGTAGTTATCCTTTGTGGTGTGAATGAGCCTTTAGAATTGTTGCAGTTAGGGCTGGGTGATTTCTCTGACTATTCATTCTCAAAATTAATGTTTTTAAAAAACTTTTAATTGAAATTTTAAATAATAAAGCTGAGACAAGCTGAGGACACTCTACAGTTTGACATTTTACTGCTGTTGGGCAACATAAAGTACTTTTGAGGCTTTTTTTTGTTGAGAATGTAGTTGTTTAGATTGTAACTATGCAGTTTATTTATAAGGATAGTACCTATTTTAAAATATTTATAATTTCTGAGAGGCAGCTCGTTGGCGGCCATTAGCCTGCCATACAGAGCAGACCAAAGACGGGTGACGTTGTCTATCCACAAGATGGCGACAGGACCGCATAATAAGCCCTTAGAAGATTAAAACAGAGTAATTTCTAACTACAGCTGATCAAATCATTATTAAACTGGCAAGTGATATTCTAAGTCGATCTCTCTCTCTTTTGTATGTTGTAGTGCTGTATTTATACCATATAATTGTAGTGTATTAACTGTGAGATGGGACTCGCATATCAGTAATGTGTGTTGTGCTGGCAGAAAGAAAGAAGAAATGCCCGCATGTGTTTAGCGTTTTTCCTTATCGCATTCAATTATAATTGTTGTGATATCCCGATTGCAACAGAGAAATACTGTAGACTGTTATAGACTAATACTGTAAGGAGATATCTCTGTAGACGGATGGCATTTCATGTCACGTTCAGCCTTATAATCTTAAAATGTCAGCAAAATCACCTGTTTTGTCTTCACTTTAGACATTACGCTAGAGGAATCATTCAAACACTACCTCTAAAGTGACGTTGGTGAATCAGTAACGGCTTCTGCTGTTCTGACGTCAGCTGCAGATGTGAAGGAATGGCGGAAGAAAGTAGTTCCTAATACAAAAGGGGTTTTAGACTCTCCGAGTTTGATTATTATTATTTTTTAATATATATACACGATTATGCCGTCGAACTGTTGTATAAACGCAATATCACACTCGATATGGCTGTATATCAGCACTGGTGGGACGCTAAGGCATGAGGCTGCACGCCTCCCACCAGTGGTGATGTACAGCCACATCGCACTGCTACATAAATATATATTTATCATTACAAAAGCAAAGTTGGAGACATATTATTTAAAATAATAAATTTGTTATAAAAAGCTAACATTTAAGAGGAATTTAGGTGTAAAATTAAAAAATAATGTATGTGTTGTTAAAAAGCAAACATATTTATAAAAAATTTGATTTCTAGCTTACTGAAGCCTTAGGTCAGAAAGTGAGAACACAAAGAGGCTCTAAAACACTTTCCAGAACATTTTAATATTTTTTTTCTTTGGTATTAGTATAATTTAATGTGAGTACTGTCTGATTGTACAGTAAGTGGCTTTAGATAGCTTTGAAACTGGACTTTGGTTTGTAAATGGAGAACAAGTAACAAAATAAAACAACAGTAATAAACATATCACATTGTACCACCCTTAATAAAAATCATTAGAAATGTTGGAGTGAGCCTACACACAAAAATCATTTAATTAAAGAATTTAGAAGAAATCGAAAGAATTTCAATAAAGGCTCATTGTATAGCATGAGCAGTATGAATGCAAAAGTTCACATTATTTTACAATGTAATATTTCAGTAAAGTGAAGATTATAATTGACTGTTATTGTATTGTAACATTATTTCTGTATTCTACCATATCACCCAGCTCTAGTTGCTAGTACATTTTTCAGTCCCCACCAGCAGGATACAATAGACAGAACCTGGCTTGATAAAACTCTGTGAGACAGAAACAGGCTTTTAAAAGCTTTTTCCAAAACCAAAAGGGCCAGTTAATATGCATAGCAAAGCCCACACGTGAGTGAATTGGTGTAGAAGCAAGCGGAACAAAACTCTGAAGCTCTGAAACTGTAGATTTTCTCAGGCAAAGGCCTCAAACAGCCCAGACCATTCAACACGGCCCCCAGAGACACGCCAGACACAAACACTCCACTGTCCATCAGTGCAAAGGTAATTTGATGACGGCCTTCAGCTATGCATAACTGTCTCTGTTTTTGTTACCCTGACATTCTTGAAAATATTTGTAAAGTTATATTATAAAGTTACCGGATTAAAGCTTGTTATCCTGATGTAAACTTCGTAATGGCTCATGTATAAATGCGATAAGTCTTACGCAGCAGAAACACAAGCTTTGCAGAAAAAATGTCCTCACCGTAACCTTTATCATCTATTGATCTACTCGAGCCACAGCTGAGACTGATTCAGCACTGCGGAAAACTGCACTATAATAGACACACTGACTCTTCGGATGACTCCATTTGTCTTGTCAAATGAATTAAATCGCAATAAAGCTTCTTAATCGTTAAACATGCTTAAAGTCAACATGAAATTTAAAATGAAAAGCATTTGTTTGTGGGATAGCATTGAGTTCCTGGATTAATGTGCGCTGGATGCATGCTAAAAAACTGCCTCTAAAAACTCATTGTAGCTTATTGTAGGTCATTTTTGTTGAAGAAATTGTTCGAGTTTTATTAGAGAAAGGAATGTATTAAATTGATTAAAAGTCAGCGTAAATCAGTAATAATGCCACAAAGACTTGTATTTCAAATAAAAGCCTTCTATTCATTAGCATATCCTGAGATAGAAAAAGATCATGATTTCCACATACAAAATTATAATAATTTTTCCTTAACTTGTGCTGTTGGGGTTGTTTTCATCCACTCTGGGGTGATTTTGAGGCTTAATTTGGCCACAATTTTCTATGTGTTACAGCAAATGGCATGGTTTTTGGTGACAAATATTATTTTGACACAAATTTTGGGAAAATGCTTTGGAATTTTTCAAAAACTCAGCAATATACTTTGATATATTACAAATATATACAATATACAAATTGACTACCCTTTCGTTATGTTTGTGGCTGTTTTTGCCCCATTGACTTCCATTATAAAGATTTTTTTTTTTATTACAGCCATGACACTATATAATCATCCATTCTTGATTGCTGGTGGTTTTTCCTTTCAGGAAGATGTAAAATTTATGATTTTTACTGTTGATCACCAGTTACAGTGCAAAAAAAAGCTTAGTTTCTGAGTTTTATATGGAGTATAGTGTGTGTGTATGCGTGTGTGGATGTGAGTGTGTGAGAATGTAAGAGAGACCTTTGCGCACTTATCTTGATATGTTTGAGAAAATAAAAAAAAAGCACCTCAGCTCTCAGAATATAGTAAGTTTATTTGGTGTAATGGCTTTGCAATCAAAAAATGTGGTTATAATGGAAGTCAATGGGGCAAAAACAGCCACCAACATAACAAAAGGGTAGTAAATTTGAACAGTATAAGGGTTAAGCAGTAGTTAGCATATATGAAATATTTCTTACGTACAGGTAATTCTGCATTCCAGACAACTTTGAATTGGGAGTTTTCCTACTTGGAAATAACGGGGCAGATTGAAGAACCCCGAGACTCATCATTTGAAGTCACTTCACAGACGGCAACTTGTTCTGCTAAAATGAGATTAGCGCAGAGCTACAGTACCTTATGTGAAACATATAAATAAATTTTCAAGTATGTTTACTGAACAAAATGAGTGGTTTCTTATGATTTCTGATGATATCAGCTTAGTAGTGCAATATATGTTTTTTTTTGTTTTTTGTCAGCTGTATCCGCTTGCTAAGTCGCAACGTATGGAATACAGTTTCCGAGTCCAAGCTGCTACTCATTTGAATTGAGAAAATATTCGTTTATGACCCCTTTTTAGTCATATCACACATTAAAGTGAATTTTATATAAAATCATGGTGTAGACACCAGTCTCTGGACTTGCTGCATCATAGACACCAAAGTTTGAACAATTTATAAAAAATGTATCACTTTCTGGCCAACGGATATTAGGCATGTATGTATGTATGTATGTATGTATGTATGTATATATATATATATATATATATATATATATATATGAGCAATTTCACACTCGTAGCAGAGCGATGTGGCTGTATATCGGCACTGGTGAGAGGCGTGCATTGATATACAGCCACATCGCACTGCTACGAGTGTGATATTGCGTTTATACAACAGTTCGACGGCATAATCGTGTATATAAAAAAGAAAATCAAACACGAAGAGTCTCAAAACCCTTTTGTAAGAGGAACTACTTTCTTCCGCCATTCCTTCACATCTGCAGCTGACGTCAGAACAGCAAAAACCATTGCTCATTCACTAACTTCACTTTAGAGGTAGTATTTGAATGATTCTCTAGTGTAATGTCTAAAGTGATGACAAAACAGGTGATTTTGCTCACATTTTAAGATTATAAGGCTGAACAGCATGAAATGCTATCAATCTACAGAGATATCTCCCAGTATTTCTCTGTTGCAATCGGGAGATCACAATATTACTATGGTATAAATACAGCACTACAACATACAAAAGAGAGAGATCGACTTAGAAAGTCATTTACCTGTTTAATAATGATTTGATCAGCTGTAGTTTGAAATTACGCTGTTTTTATCTTAGGGCTTTTTATGCGGTCTCTATCGCCATCTTGTGGATAAACATCGTCAACCATCTCAAAGACAGGCTAATGGCCACCGACGCGCTGTCTCTCAGAAATTATAAATATTTTAAAATAGGTACTATCCTTATAAATAAACTGCATAGTTGCAATCTAAACAACTACATTCTCGACTAAAAAAGCCTCTAAAGTACATTATGTTGTCCAACAGCAGCAATATTTGTCAAACTGTAGAGTGTCCTCTGCTTGTCGTTGTATGTGAGTGGAGTAATACACAAGGGTAAAGGGTTAAGAGGCTGGACGAGTAAATATATATATATATATATAATTGCAATCGTGATTTTTGAAAGTATTACATCGCTTTGTAAACGTTATTTTATATTATTACCATTGGTTGAGTCTCCCCATACAGTTTGATATAGCGCTTGGACCCAGAAACTTCGCGTGAAGTCACACTTAACAAGTGGATTCAAAGGACAGCATTTTGTTTTAGCCATAATTGGCACAATAACATGAAATTTTATGAAATATTGAAAATGCGACTGTGACGTATGATTGAGTGCATTGAGGTCTGACCGAGTTGTCTGGAATGCACCATAAGTGCTTAAAAAATAAAAATTTTACCATCACAGAAGTAAATTACATTTTAAATTTAAATCAAGCAAAAAACCCAAAACAAAGTTATTTTGAATTGTAGTAGTGTAAATAATCCCCACTTTCCTCACCCCATAGATAAAAAGAAGCACCATGCTATATTTTTGAATATATTGTTTCACTCATAAATGTCAGATTATGAAAATACAGCGAGTTTGCAAGTGTTATTTCATGTTGACATTAACAAGAAAATTAACATGATCTAACTAAAGACTAGAACAGTCTAATCTTGTAATGTAATTTATACCGACAGACAGATGAGGAGAGAAACTCTATTGAATTCAGCATTCAGATGAACTCCATACATTTTGCACTTTTTTCTGAAGCTTTTGAATCTTCAGCAAAGAGCCCAATCCTTTCACATTTACTTAAAACACATCTGAGCAAACCTATGGAGTGCACCATCACAGATTTAGCCACCACCCAAGATGTTAGTGTAGATGATGTGGTCTTAACCTAGTGGATTATAGCACTCTCTAAATCATTTGCAGGGGTTATTAACCAGCATGCATGGACCCCATCATAAAACTACCAGTCGGATCATTTACCAAAGAGTAACGCAGGGAAAATGACCCTCTCTCTTCTGCTGAGGAGAGAAACACATAGAAGTCTGAGAGAATTTCATCTCTGATGTCAATTACACTCATTACTACAATCATACTTTCTCCAAGTCCTCATATTAAAGGGATAGTACACCCCAAAATGAACATTTCCTAACTGTTTACTCGCATTCAAGTAGTTCTAAACTTTTATGAATTTATTTTTCCTGTTGAACACAAAGGAAGATAAACTGAAGAATTTTGGGGGAAAAAAGCAGCCATTGACATCCATAGAAGGAACAAAACATAAACTGAAACTGAATTCAATAATTTGTCTCCAATATTCTTCAGTATATATTTCTTTTGTCTTCAAAAAAATAAAGAAACTCGAACAGGTTTGGGACAACTGGGGGTAAATATGTGTAAATAAATTTGGAGTAAATATTTCATTTTTGGCTGAACAATCCCATTATAAACTACACTAGAAATTCATCCAAAAGTCATTGATTAATCTCCCTCATGTTGTTTCAGTCCCAATAAGACTTTCATTCATCTTTAGAATCAGAGTTTTTTGCCAGACCATTTTGAGTTTCAAAATGTTTCGAAAAATTAAAGGTACTCAAAGCGACTCTAAAGATTTAATCCCAGTTTGCACGAAACAATGCGAATGATTTGTCTGTGCCAATAAATAGATAAAATAAAATGTTGTGCATCATTAAAAAATAAAAAAATAAAACAAGTCACAAAAGAAAAAATAAAGCTAAATCATCTTAAAATATAATGAATGAAGCTCTGCCATAAACAGCATCACTTCCATGATGTTTGTATTAGAATAAGGTCTACATTTGCATCAAAACACATAAATGCTACCATCTTTACAGCAGAATGATTCTGCTTTGGGTCGTCGACTATTTGTTTTAACATGGGGCATTAACAACTTTTAAAAATAGGTGCAATGACCTCATGTGAAGAGGGCTGCACAAAGGACGAGAAGCGCATCGCCATGCCACATCTTTAAAATTCTAAACATTGTTTTCTATGAGTGTACACACACTGGAGGCACCATTTGGCATCTGTCCATGGCGCCCAGCTACAACTGGATGCTGTTCAAATTCTGCTGCACCACAGAGCGCCATCTAAATAGTTTTATTTTAAATAATGTTATAATGCTTCTCAATTGGTGTGCGAGCAGCTTAAGAGCACATTACTGATTCTCCTCAACACAACATGCATGGACTGTGATGCTCTCATAAACCTGTTTGATATTCATGTAGACGTGTAGATATTTTGTAAATAAAGTCTTTAATTTGAGCTCAAACGAATTCAAAGCAATTCATAAACCTGGGATTAACGCAATAGATTCCTGCATTGTTTCTCTGAATATTTTTAAAGCTTGAAAGTCTACAATTTTCAGGAGATAACCAAGTGTTTTATGGTTTTTTTAGTACAACATGAGAATAAAAGATGACAGGACATCCATTTCTAGGTGACCAAACCTGAACTTAATAGTTTATCCTTATTTATGTATTTTTTTGTGAAACATCAGAATCAGTAGGAAAGTGTATTTATGGGTAACAGATCAAGTCAAGTAACTGCTCATCAACATCTAATGGTTTATTGACTGGTCTTTCTGAACTGTGGCAGAGCAAAATGGGCAACTTACGCTTTGTCGAAGTACGATGTGTGGAGCGAATGAGAGTAATTTGAAATGTCGCCATTAACCAGATTGCCGTTGACGTTGGTGACATAGTTCTTCCTGGCTGCCTGGTCCTTTGCAAAATTTCGACAGGCCGCAAGCTTAGACTCCAAAGCCTAGGAAACAGAAGCAACACTTAAAATTACGGCCAGTTCACACCAAGCACAATAAATATAAATATAACAATAAATATATTTGTGTCCAGTCTGATGAACAAAAACAAAATTGGTTTATTCTTAGTTTATGCTTTTCATTCGGTATGTTTTACACCCTCCTGTGACCAGCAGATGTCCTGAGTGTGCTACTAGCGCATCTGAGCATCTTTATTGTTATTGTTGTGGTCTGAATTTTGCTGTTGTTTTAAATTTAGAATGATTTTTAAAACTCTATCTTCATCATTATCTTTATAGTTATTGTCCTTGGTGTGAATGGGTCTTTAGTCGCCAGATTCCTTTATGTAATCAGTAGGGGTGCAATGGTTCAAACTACTCACGGTTTGGTATGTATCACGGTTTTAGGGTCATGGTTTTGGCACGGTGTGTGCTTTGTTTAAAAAAAATGGCAACAGACAAATTTAAAGAACAACATACCCATTAAAAAAAAAAAAAAAATTATTATAAAAAAAAATAAGCAGTGGTTTTTTTTTCACCTGCAAAAATTTTAACTAAAGACCCGTAAAGTAGGTGTACATCTAACAAATATTACTTTTCAAATTGAACATGAAATAGCTTATACTGGGTCATTTTTTACATTCAAGGCCATCTAGGCTATCTTTAAGTTTTTTGCAAGAAATTCTTCATTCCTTTATTTATTTTGTGTCTGTCTAAATTTACATTGAGTGTCTGTTGAAACACTGACGGCTCACCTGCACTTTATCTCCTTTACTTGCCATGCTGGACTCTCAACACACCGATATGTGAGGAAATGTCAACAACAGATTTACATACTAAGAGGCGATTGGACGCACACATGTGAAAAGTAATTGTAAGCGTACAAAGGCGGACCTTTTTTGCAGTTGTTATTCTCACCAATTTAATAATAATAATAATGCATCTTCTGAACCGTGGATCACAAGGTGCACCTAACCATGGGAGGACAACAGGACCATTAACTTTTTAGGTCTGTCTAGAACCATTTCACCCCTAGTGATCAGCAAAACAAACCATCAACAATTATTTGTCTCTCATTCATACAGCATTTCCTCACCCCAACTTTGCGCAGTAAATCGCCCACAATATTGAGCGCGGATATTCTAGCAGATGGTGTGAGGGCTGCGTTAGTGGAGCCATTGGCCAGAACTGAAAAGAAAAGAAGAAAATGAGTCAGTTGAAGTTGAACAAGTGTGACATTGTGTACATCTCAGAGACATCAATCAACCTGTCTGACTGGTGAAAGCATTGTCCAGGTTCTTGCTAAGAGGTGTAGCGGGCAGAGAGAGGGATGCCTGGACCGCGGAGTCTGTTTTGTCGTTATCTGGAGTCGGAGAGCTGGGAGCCGACATTCTCGTCACCTCTGACCTGGTGTCTCGCACCGCAAGCTCTTGCCGCAAGTCTATGAATGCATAGATATGTGCATGTTAAGATAATGCATACAGTATCGATCCGTAAGTTTCACTCACAGACAATAATGCTGATCTGAATATGTAACATCATAACTTCATTCCACAAGCAGGCAGGAAAAGCTTTTTACTGACAGAACAGGATCTGTAAACACAGCCTGGAATGAGGAACTATCTGTAATTACACATGACCAGATTACTGAGAGCAGAGTCAGTAAATACCTCTGGCTTCATCTTTTAGTCTCTGCACAGACACAAGGAGAGACTCTTTCTCATCCAGTTCACTCTCCAGAAAAGCGTTCCTCTCGATGGCCTGGTTCAGCCTCTGCTCAAAGTCCTCCAGAGATGTTATTGTGGCTCTGTGGTTACAGATCATAGCAGCATACAACTCTCAATTATAGTAGAACAGTGGGAAACAATGCAAACTACAAGGGCTAAATCCTTTCAAGAAAACATGTTACTAAAATCAACTCAGTCATTTTTTTTTTTTTTTTTCTACTGTTCAAATGTTTAGAATCCCCAAGGAAGATGACAAAAAAATAAGTAAAATCTATCACTTAGCACGGACACATTAATATAATTGATATAAAGTGATAGAAATAAGTGCTGTTCTGTCAATTTTCTTTATTTATAAGACAATTCAAATAAACTTTACTTTTTCACAAAAAATATTAAACAGCACAAGCTTTTTTTTGAGTAATATATTTATTGCATTAAAATTAATAATGGCTACTGTTTTTGGATGTTTTAGCACATTGTAAGAATGTTACTAGCATCTGCAGACATTACGTATTTTTGGCTAATGGTTGCAGGCTTCGATTTGGCTTTGTTTTAACACACTGAAATCACAGTACAGATATTTTAGTACACTGCTGGCATCATGGCAAATATAATGTTAGCATGAATTAGCATGTTGCTAACATGTTTCCAGCATGGTTAGCGTATTGTTACTGTGTTACTGTTAACTGTGAGACAAAACAATCTAATATAAAAACAACACCATCAGGAACGCCATGACAGACCCATTAAAGAAACCTAAGAGGGTTTTGTCAGAGAAAGCAAAAAAAAGTGATCTGAGACTGATCCACACAAACCCAAACAATGATTTGTATTGGACTTATATATACACTTAATGGCGCGAGCTGAAGGGCCAACTGGCTGCCATGTAATGATATTTGTTGGACAGTGTAGTGTAACACAGGCTATTTTACCTGGTTGCTGGACATTTCCAAATGATGTGTCAGCTCACGCCGGTCCTGTTAGGTTAGTCAGCAAACGCACGTGAGTTGCACTGCCCACTGGGAAGCGCAACAATAGTTTTACCACACTGGCAACCAATTGCGCTCCCACAAGGGGAAGTTGCTAGAGAAATTTGCATGGTGTGGCTTTTATTTACAGATATTTTCGAACGTACAGAAAATTTGGAACCAGAAAATGTGTTCCGGCAAATTTCTGAAATGAGAGGTTGTAACAATAGCAGTAAATTACAGTAATTCTGCTGTGTTTGAACAAAGTAGTAAAATTGCCTGTATGAGCACATACAATTTCAAAATGTGCTGATGTGAAACGTCTATGCTGGGCCAATGAAAACATTCTGATGACTCTTATGCCGGTTCTGTCAGGTTAGTCAACAAACGCACGTGAGTTGTGCTGCCCACTGGGAAGCGCAACAATAGTTTTACCACACTGGTAACAGCCAATTGCTCTCCCACAAGGGGAAGCAGCGAGACTAATCTGCATAGTGTTGCTTTTATTTACAGATACATGCAACCTTGGTGATCATAAAGGACATTAAACATCAGACCAATTCCAAAACGTTTGAACAGCAGTGTAACTTCCCCCCAAATATTAATTTCATTGGTGTCCTCTTCTGGTATTTCTGGCTGTGATGCAGCTAATTGTAATATATAGTGAAGGGTAAGATGATGCCCTCTGACCTCTTAGCTCTCTCCAGGTCGTCATTGGCCTGCTCTAACTCTCGGACATATTTATGCAGCTGCTCCTTGATGCCTCGAGTCTGGCTGAGGTCATCCTCCAGCACAGAGATCTGTTTATAGCTCTGAGCATACTGATACTCCAGCTTCTCCTACAGGACAGAATATGCAAAACACACTCACATTAGTCCTATCCTCACTTTAATGTTCTTCACACACACTCAACACCTCTGTTTAGCTCACACACTGTCACCTTGAGCGAGTCGAGCTCATGCTGCAGTCTCTGATTGTCCGCCTGCAGGTCTCTGGTGCGATGCTCCGCTTGGCCCAGTTGTGTCTCCAGCTCGGTTTCCAGCTCTCTGCTTCCCTCTTGAAACTCCAGCAACTCCTCCTGTGCCTCCTTATAACTGAACACACACATCAGGATATAGTTGAACACCCTTGAACAAATGAAACATGCATAAAGCAATTACATTCTTAAATAGAGTTTGCCTTGTACTATAGACTATTGATGTCAAAAGTATTGACTTCAGTACCAATCAGTTGCTAATCAATCAGTAACCAACCATTTGCAACTAACGTTTGAATGCAGTTGAGTGGATTCTTGAACATCGCTGTTTGGCCATTGTGTTCACGAGCTCAACAGATATGACTGTGATTGGCTCCAGTGATCATTGCTTGACACTTTTTATGAAGCCCTTTCACATATACAGATTTTTTTGAAAATTACTGCTAAATTGCTATAAAGAGATCATGTGTGAATAGGCCGTTTTGTTTTTTTTAAATACCAGAAAATTTTCAGAAATGAGAAGTTGTAACACTACCAGTAAATTACTGGAGTTCTGCTGTGTGTGAATGCAGAAGTAAAATTACCAGTATGAGCATGTTCAAGTTCAGAACGTGCTGACGTGAGACGTCTATGCCGGGCCAATCAAAACATTCTGATACCAACGACTCATTCACTGCACGCTGTTTATGAAAATAAAAGCCTTTGAATCCATACACATTTAGTGGCACATTTAGACAAGGGTTCTATTTTCCTTCTTAGTGCCAATTGTGGGAAAAAAAACTAATAAATCGATAGAATGCTTATGACATATTGCTGCATGTTTACCTGCAATCACTTTGTTTAACTGTGTGATGCGTGAAGGAGTGTGTGATTTACCAATCAGCGAGTTCGATTTCGGTTTTAACGAGATTGCTGTATCACTAAGTATAATACATTTATATTAAAA
Organism: Danio jaintianensis; assembly: GCA_903798115.1. Lineage (NCBI taxonomy): Eukaryota > Metazoa > Chordata > Actinopteri > Cypriniformes > Danionidae > Danio > Danio jaintianensis. Next base: position 7,161,004 of record CAIGQV010017602.1, on the reverse strand, counting down.
TTCATGCTAATTAATGAATCATTCAAAGTGATTTACTAATGTTAGTAGTAGTCATCTTACTGGTATTTGCCTTATTTAAAGAGGGTGATTTAAGCTGAATGAGTCTGGCTTCATGGGGCAGATCTGCTGGTGCAGTTTTGTTTACAGTGCACCAGTGACCGGGAGAACGCTGCCCTGGGCCTCTTTATGTAATCACCAGCCAGCATTATGGTGTGGAAGGATCTAAAAATGGCACCAGAGCAATATTTTTGTACCTAGTCATGTTACACCACGTGAACCAAGAGATGTAGCAGAACGACCTGTTTGTCCAGGCACAAGGAGACCACTAGAACTGCACAGGGAACATAATGCCCAAGCAGCACAGGAGGGAATGAGAACATCTGGGAATCATTTTTGCATAGTTTCTGGTCTCTGAAGTGCCGATTAGTGTGTTTTACTAGATGGTCAGAACTGGGCAGATGGAGTTATCATGTCAGACACAGAGGAGTCTGTCCAATCATCCAATCAGATGCATTTTTGACTACTGGAAAAAGTGAGCTCGCTTAATACGTTTCAGAATCTGTTTACATCTGTATTTAGTCTTGTCCACTTAAAAATATGTGTCCACATAAAAAAGGATCTTAATACCAGGTGTAAGTATTTTTTTTTTCAGTTCATCTTTAATTCTACAGCGCTTTTACATGTAGATTGTGTCAAAGCAGCTTAACATAGAAGTTCTCGTAAATTGAAACTGTTGTCAGTCCAGTTTTCAGAGTTGAAGTTCAGTTTAGTTCAGTTCAGTGTGGTTTAATTTTCACTGCTGAAAGTCCAAACACTGAAGAGCAAATCCATCGATGCGCAGCTCCACAAGTCCCAAACCAAGCAAGCCAGTGGCAAGGAACAAACTTCACCAATTGACGAAAGTGAAGGAAAAATAAAAACCTCGAGAGAAACCAGGCTCAAGTAGGCCATAGATTTAAAATTATTATTATTATAATTATAGAGTGACAATTATTTAGTTATCATCATTTTGTAACCAGGGTTAGTTAAATTAAATAAAAATTAACTGAAAGAGCATGAATAAAAAAAACACCAGCAACTGATTTTTGGCTTTGGTAGATGCACATAGATAAAACAATGCAAATTCTATGGTTGAATCCCAAAACATTGGTAAGCAGTTGAGAAAGGAAAGCTGAGTTAACACTGGTAAGCTGAGTTAAGTCCTTGCTAAGATGTTCTATGTGGTTGTAACCAGCTCAAGTAAAATAAAAAAATAAAATAAAACACCACCCATATCTCTATAGCCTAATTCCTTCGTAGTCCTATGGGATTTTAACCCCATCTATGAGGCAAAATAGACCCACTGCTTGACTATTAATATCACAACTCTACTTAAAAAGCTGCCCAATCATATATTTCAGACTTATTTGACATGCAGATGCCATAATGCTAAAAATAGTTCACACACACACATGCATACACACAAAAGAACAAAGCAGATTTGTAGATCAAATCTCTGATTCATATTACATGAACGGATTTATTGGAGCTACAAACCACCATCATAATAATTTGTTTGTTTTTTACATAACCAGACGTAACATACACAAACCATTGCCAAGTTTGCCATGGGATTCCAAGTAGCCTGAAACTCTCTGGGATTGAGAAATTCTGCTTTGGGATACAAACTTTACCAAGCAACAAGCTTGTTCTGTAATATTTTTAGAATTTTAGCAGCAGGGGTCTATATCAAATCACAAAGGCTAAACCCGTTGAAGGAAATTCCCACTGTGGTGGATTGCATACGGTAAACAGACTAATTGAGAGGAAGTCCTCAAACATGCAGAAACTTCCTCAACATGGCGGTAATAATGTAAGGGAACACACACATTACTGCAGGGCAAGCTAATGTTGTTCTTTTAGAGACAATACTGAAGGTTGAAAACAACATGAAAGAAAGCTCTCAGGTGTCAAGACTACAAAACCGAGACCTGAGCTGTGTCTGAGTAATGTTCAATGCGCTTACCTTTTTTTGTACTTGAGTGAAAGAGCCTTCCAGAAGTCAATTTCCTCCTCTTTAGTGGTGAATTTTGGTATCATGTTTGCATCCATGACAGATAAACCTGGTAAAATAGCACCAAAATCAAATGCCATTAAAATCAAATCTTTTAAAATGTATTAATATTCCCATAAACTAAATAGGAGCAGTGTTTTGCTAAATATTATGGTTTTTGAGGCTGAAGGCCTGTCAAACAACCTGTCTAAGTTGGCGTTCACCAAAGTTGGCTGTCTACCGAGTCACAGATGAATGTCTGCCAAAATACTGAGTTTTATTGGATGCACGCCTGTTCTTCAGCCACTCTTATGGTCCCAATCTTATGGGAACTGTTTTTTCCCCTTTAAAAGTGGTCTTCGCTACTGTTTCGCTACTTGTGTTTCATGTTGGTAAGGTGTTAGAACATTTCTTAAGCTCTCCATGACCAAGCTCTCCTTATTTGATTACAACATTATGATAGTTTTACCATTTAAAATATCCATTTGGTATTTTAATATATTAAAAAGAAACGTATTCCTGAGATGACAACATTAATTTTCAGCAACCATTACTTCAGTGTCACACAATCCTTCAGAAATCATTCATCTCTGCTGATTTGGTGCTCAAGAATCATAAAAACAGTTAAAAACTGTTTGTGGAAATGTTGTTTTATAGGATTCTTTGATTAATAAAAGTTCAAAAGAAAAAAAGTCATCAAGTCTCATGAAATGAGTAATGTCTTTACTTAATTTTTAAAATATATAATACTATAAATCTATTTTTGATTATTTACATTTAGCATTGAACTGTGACCCATTTTTCAGTCATGACCCAGCAGTTGAGAACCTCATAAACTGAATTGCATCTTCCATACATGTTATCTAGTAGCATGTACCTCAGCTCACCTCTAAGCTGACTGCTGTTGTCCCAAATAATCAATAAGAGTGCGTGCAGTTTGACCCAGCCTATACCAGCTCAGTGTGCCCTGTTAAAACACGCCAGGACACAATCACCCTCTGGTTATAGGCCACAGCCTGACACAGCATGACTCTTAACTGAGAAAGTGTGATCTCAGTACTAAACTGAAACACACAGGCAGTCGATTAGTCTTCATTGATGAGCAATATTTAGTCAGATGAACTAGATTCAGCGCTGCCTCAGATATACTTTCAGAAAGACTGCTAAAACTCCCAACATACCCACCACACCTTTCTGTTTTTCTTTCAGTTTACTTGTTTTGTTTGTTCTTTTTTCATTCTTGACTTCCAATTGTGTTTTAAAGTTAAACTGGCATCCTCTAAAAAAATAATAATACAAATACTTACAATATGCATGTAATTTATCCCCCTTTTTCATTATACAACAAGAGCTGGCTGTAAAATGTGTGGCTAGGAAAAATAAATGAAACCTTAATCATAATAATAATAATAATAATAATAATAATAATAATAATAATAAATGTTACCAGTAAAACCACCACATATAATGTTAAAATGATCAAATATTAATAGCACCACACAGTCATCAGGGTTCTACTTTCCTTGTATTTACTATTTTCTATATGTTTTGCCAAATTAATTTGATGTGGAGAAATTGATGGGACATCTTGTCTGTTTTTGCCAAGGAGTTCACAGTAGAAAAAAAATTACCCTCATACATCATACATGACATATGTTACAGGCAAGAATGAACCTTTTAATATTTAATATTAGTCTATTCATATTAGAAACCTCAACCAATTTAGACAGTTCAGAAAATAGGACACGCTAAAATGTAAAGCTCAGATAAAAATTACATTTCGATTTTCATTCACCTTAATGGTCATTATAAACTCTTAATGAGCTGATGTGCACTGCCGAACTGTAACGTACTGGATGACAGGCGCATTAACTAACAACTTAACGATGAATATATCTTCTTTACGCCATCATAAATACTGGCAGCACATGTATCGATATTTATTTTATAATACCATTATATAATACTGTATCACCGTAACCCTTTAAATTTCACTATAGCGATACATTAGCTAGCCAACAGCTGAGCTAACTGACGTTAGCCAGCTAACAACAACAGTGATGAAGCGCTTTGAATTTACACGAATAGACATGATAGTTATATGAAAAATATTTCGAAACTAATATAAATGTCTGTAGTTAAGATGAAATGCTATTTTCCGTTAGCGTTAATTGATGAGATGTAACGTTAGCAGATGAAGCGCAGGTAACGTTAGGGTGTTGTCTTATTTATCTACGGCAGTAAATCAGTGAGATAGGATCTTATTATGTTTAAAGATCTTTAACCTTATCGTGTGGTTTTTAAAGAACTCACCTGCACATTTCCAGGATCTTGAACGCTGATAGTAGGACTGACTGTGGTCCTGGCACAGCCTTCAGTGTTTCAGCATCCTCTCTCTCTCTCTCTCTCTCTCTCTCTCTCTCTCTCTCTCTCTCTCTCTCTCTCCCTCTCCCTCTCCCCCTCTCTCTCTCTCTCTCTCTCCGGTGACGTTTGTGTGGTGTGGTGTAAACTGATCTTGGCGACGCCTCTTACAGTAACACGTAAACACGTAACTGGTTATTTATTTATTTATTTATTCGTTTATTTATTTATTTGTTTATTTATGAATTTATGACTGCGACGTTAGCTTTAATAACTTATTTTTATTTATTTATTTGAGCTATTTGTTTGTTTTATTTTGCAACGTTAATAACGTATTAATAACTATATTATAAATAATATTAAAACAGAAGGTCATAGTGCCTAAGTCTAGTCTGAAATAACAAAAAAAACAAACAAACAATTCAATCAATTTAATCTTAAACAAAAGCATACTTTTTTTTTTTTTATTTCAGACATGCCATCATTTAGGTGGCCAACTGTCTAAAAGGTCACTATGTACCTGCTATGTAATTAAAGTCCCCTCCCTATAATACTGTATGTATATATATATATATACATATATATATAATAAGGATTTAATTCTTAAATTGTTCTTAAATACATTGTAATAAATTCTTAATAATATTTCTACATTTTAATTCAACATTTCCAAAAAATGTGTTATTTTGTTGTTGCTGGCATGTGAATTCACCAATATGTAATTTGACTGATCAATGCTTACGTTCATTATTACCCATTATCCAGAATCATCTCTCTCATGGCTATGAACATAATCCTTAAATTATTCCTTGAGTATTTCGACCCCTGCTGCTCTATTGCTGCCATGAGCAAACCAAATGTCTCCCCATCGACTTTTCCAAAACTTTTCATCTGTTACCTGAATGTGTTTCTAAGTAAATGTGCACTTATTAAAAATCTGCAGCTTTCTTTTACAATATAAAAATTAAGCTTTTCTTTTTTTTAAATTACGTAATACTAAAAAAAGACCTCTGGCATTAATTAAATAAAACTGAAACAGACATAAACTTCAAACAATGTCTTTTTTTTCGTTATTGTTTAACACTCGAACAAGTAATGTCCCGGTACCTCATTTCTACGGTATTAGTCTTTGCAAAATATATATCTTCTTATTTTATCAGGATATATATTACAACATTTCCTCTAGTCTCCTCTATGCCTAAACGTTTAGCGTAATAATTACCTGCGTCTTGGAAGAAGAGCTGTGGTTGAAAAAAATCTATCCATCAGGTGGTGCTGTAGTTCAACACATCTAATACCAGCATCCACTGAACCGTTACATTACACACATTACATTAAACACTGTCAGTTAGACTATAGTCTTACAAGTTAGTAATCACATTTTAAACACCGGTCATAAACTTTCAAATGTTAGAATAGTCTAATTAGAATCTGAAAGGCAAGTGTGATTGACTGCTATTTGGACAGCCTGTAGTCATAAAAATGTAGTAAAATGCCTTAATTTAATAACCTTCACTCGATCCAAGACGTCTTTGAGTTGAACATTGAACACGAAGTCATGTGATTTTAGTTTTGCTTGAATTTTATTTATATATATTTTGTTGGACTCTCTTAGGGATGATAAATATGAATTAGCATTTTATGAATCACCAAAGACCAAAGTTTCAGCTTAAAGTCTTCCAAAATTACCAGCAAATGTTAATTTATTTATTTTGGGTGAACTATCCCTTTAAGACACTTATGCAACTGCAGAATATAAATCCCATAAATGTATGTGATTTGGAATTAAATGATCATTATTAACCCCCAAAACACAAAGAAACGGGATTAATCACAGGTCAGACTAATATTCTTTTAATCATGCTAAACTCAGCATAAAACAAACATTTATACAGAATGTGTCATAATATATATATATATATTTATAGGCAAACAATGATTTTACACTTAGATATCACATTTTTTCATTCATTCTTTCATTTTCTTTTCGGCTTAGTCCCTTTATTAATCTGGGGTCGCCACAGCGGAATGAACCGCCAACTTATTCAGCATATGTTTTACGCAGCGGATGCCCTTCCAGCTGCAACCCATCACTGGGAAACATCCATACACACTCATTCACAGACATACACTACGGACAATTTAGCCTACCCAATTCACCTGTACCGCATGTCTTTAGACTTGTGGGGGAAACCGGAGCACCCAGAGGAAACCCACGCAAACACAGGGAGAACATGCAAACTCCACACAGAAACGGCAACTGACCCAGCCGAGGCTCGAACCAGCGACCTTCCAACTGTGCCACCGTGCAGCCCCATATCACATTTTTTCTTCTTCAAAAAAACGTATGACATTTCCTTCCTAACTTTTATTTACAAAAAGTCTGACAACAGGGTAAAAAAATGAGCCAACACAAAACCAGAGAGTTCATATATTTCCCATTGGAGGGCACTGCTACTTTTTTTGTTACTTTATCTGTGAGGGACATTTTGAGTCAAATAAATAAAACAGTGACAATAGGGACAAATTTCTTGAATTTTTATCCAACCCAAAATTGTGTACTAAAGCCCAGTGTGAAAAGGCTACCTCTAGGAAATCATAATTGCATAATATTAATTATAACCACAATGGAAATGACAGCTTATTTTAAGAACAGTTCATGTTTATCCTGAGGAATTCAGTGTTACAGCCGGCCATCAGTAGTTGGAAAAATCATTCAGACATGTAATCATTCATATCTGCCATTACACAATGACAGATGATCTGCAGGAAATGGGAGGAAATGGTTATGTGTCAGTACAGTGTGAGGTTATCTGTGCTGACAAATGTAGCCAAGTCATGTACTGTAAAACAAACAGATCCAGTGATGAACAGAAGGACTTTTCCCATTGAGCTTAATCCAGGATATTGTGGAACAAGGGCTCTTAATCTTGGGTAAATGAACATTTCACACTGGTAATTTAGAAGGAAAGATCTGGTTTATAGGCCAAGATGGTTTCAAACAGAATTAGCATTGCTTTTACACTGTTGATTTCACATTATGGTGCCAAACGTACAGCGTGAAAAAAATAGGGTATTGGAATGTTATTAGTTGCTTAATAACTCAAGAGCCATTTACGTGCCTCGTGTTTGTATGCTCCAGACAGTCATTGTAGTGGTTTCAGTGTTTGAGGTGTAAAACATGAGATGTGACACTGGAACACAAAACCATTTTTGTCATAAGTGTCAGTTTATTTATTTATTTTAAATTGAGATTTATACATTAATTGGAAATCTGAATAAATAAGCTTTCAATTGATGTATGGTTTGATTATGGGATAGAGTAAACTGATCAAATATCTTAATCGAACATGATCTTTATTTACCATCCTATGGATTCTTGCTATAAAAATATATAATTTTGACCCATACAATGTATTTTTGGCTATTGTATAAAAATATACCCATAGAACATAAGAGTGATTTTGTGGTCCAGGGTCACAAATATTGATGAACAACATGCAACATGCATAATTGATGCAAGTTTTTTTGTTTTTAGTAAAGTTCAATATAGGAGTAACACATGACAGTAAATAATAAATAATTTGCACTACAAACCAGTCTGTTTATGATTACAACAAATTAAAATAATAGGATAAGAAATACCAGTTTCCAATGTAAACGTCAAGATACATAGTTTACCCAAAAATGTACATTTACTAACCCTCAACTTTTATGAGTTTCTTTTCTTTCTGATAAACACAAAAGAATATATTTTGAAGAATGTTGTAAACTGGTGGCCATTGACATCCATAGTAGGAAATAAAGATTGATGTGATACATTGATGTGATCCAAGACATGTGAAGAGATGATACCAACCATCGAGGACCTCAAGGACAACACATACGAAGAGATGATGCCAACCATATAGGACTTCTAGAGGTATCCATAATCCTGGACCAGGCCGTATCCTGAGCAGATGCTGTGGCGGTCATGGAGGAGTGGAGAGCATGAGACTGATTCCTGAAAGACGCCAGTGACAGACGAGTCTTCGCATTGATCCCGTGGGCCAGGCTGAACACCCGCCGGTGACCTGCAGCTTCTCCACAATGGACATCCAGCGTTCTCCAGCCTCCGGTGCCTAAACTGCAGCTCTGCACAAGAAGTTTGGCCAGAGAAAAAATGGTCATGCCCAACTGAGCCTGGTTTCTCTCGAGGTTTTTTTCCTTCACTTTCGTCAATTGGCAAAGTTTGTTCCTTGCCACTGTCGCCACTGGCTTGCTTGGTTTGGGACTTGTGGAGCTGCGCATCGATGGATTTGCTCTATAGTATTTGGACTTTCAGCAGTGAAAATTAAACTACACTGAACTGAACTAAACTGAACTTCAACTCTGAAAACTGGACTGACACAGTTTCAATTTACTAGAACTTCTATGTTAAGCTGCTTTGACACAGTCTACATTGTTAAAGCGCTGTAGAAATTCTCCAAAATATCTTCTTTTGTGTTTAACAGATGAGAGAAAGAGAATAAAGTAGAGGGTGAATAAATGATGACGCAATTTTTTTTTTTTTAGGGCAAACTGTTCCTTTAAAAGCAAAATAAGAATAAGGTGGATAGTCCAAAAAGTTAGTTTAGGGAAAAAAAAACCTGATAGGAGTCGGCAGTGCTAGGATGTAAAGAGCTTCTTGTGCTGCAATTCATCAAATTAATGACTGATTCCACATGCATCCAGTTAAGGATATTAACCCAGGGTTTAAGATTGTACAGTGTGAAATACAGAATAATAATTGTTGACATTGAGTAAACTGCTAGCAGTGTGAAATAAAAAGCTGTTACACGTTATAAAACATGTTTCTAATAACTAACTACAAAATAACGTTTGAGGTTTGGGTCCGCAGTCCCGTTATGTTTACCAAAGACCTTATTTGACGAATTCTTTGAAAAATCCTATTATAAAATAAGAATAGAAATGTCAATAAGAAAATGTCAACAAATTATTCTCCTGGTTTTGAAAATTTTTTTCTGCTACAACATTCATGTGCTGTGTACCGTCATGGAAATGCCACACAAACTGTCAAAAATGTAAATACTGCAGAAGGGAATAAAATTGATTCTTACCATTTGCACATGAAAAGTACACTGAGGAAGAAATTTGAAAGCAGTATGCAATATAAATGATTAGGATTCGCAATTCCTTCACCCATGATTTAAGAATGTAGGCTACAGTGTAAAATGCCAGTGTACGCATACACAGAATTAACTGTTCATGTGTGAAATTTGACTTTGTTCTGAATGATCCAGGGTTAACTTTTTTGTGAAAAGCCCACTAGAAAGACTTGCGTAGACTAAAGATTATGGCAAGCCGTTTTAACATCTAATCCAAAAATCATGCTAGTACTTTATCTTTTGTACTAATACTTTTTTTTGAAATTCTAATATCTTTTCCATTAAGTACTAGTATGTGTTTTATTATCTACTAGTGTTTATTGTTTAGATACCATTACATTTTTTAAAGATAATACTTATTTATTTGTAAGTACGAGAACTTAATGAAAAACCACTAGTATTTCACAATTATTTACTAGTCACAATTAGATTGGCAGTCAAAACATGCCTATCTGGGCCAGTCAGCACAAATACTGTTTCATTTTCCATGGCGGTGCTGATAACAAAGCTCTTTGGAATGTAATACAAATGCATCAGTTGTTGCCTTGGTAATACAAGTGTAATTTAAACAGCGATATGGATGATGATCAGACATTTCAGTTTTTGGGACTCAATTGGTTTTACTTTGTTGAATAAAACAATGTGTACCAATTAATAAACAGTGTGCTTCCACTTTTCCACAGAAAATTGCAGCCAGGCAAAAGAATGGCAATGTCACGCACACACGTGTTTTTCCATGCCAGAATGATTGTCTAATCATCCCTAAAAGTTTGTGCTAAGAAGGATTTTAATCGTGCTGCGCCATACCAGGCTGACACAGAAATACAAATGGAACCACACCTGACTGTTCTTAGAACCTAATTTAGGTACAGTAGAGGAAAACGGCTAGTATGATTAGTCACTAATTAAAATCACCATGAAATTAAAATTCATTCATTTTCCTTCGGCTTAGTCCCTTTATTCATCAGGGGTTGCCACAGCGGAATGAACCGCCAACTTATCTAGCATATGTTTTACACACCGAATGCCCTTCCAGCTGCAACCCAGTACTGGGAAACTAAAATCAAAATTTCCTCTTCTTATTTTTATATGTATATACAGTAGTTCTTGTTATAAACTGTGAAATGAAACACTTCATTATTTTGTATTAAATTAATTTGCCTTCATATACTTTAATCAAATACCATAACTTCACTTCCTGATCACATGGAATTCGTTTAGGGCAGGCATATCAGACGCCCGGCTTTCAACAATCCAAATGGTTCCCAAAGAACGAAATCATGAACCGTCATACTTTTTTTTTTCTAATTTCAACACCGTTTCAAGTGTATGTACGTCTTCCATTTCATGGAAATTTTAAGTACTAGTATTTAATGAATAAATACTAGAAACTATTTAATAGTGTCCATTTAAAAGGAAGTAGTATCTAATAAATAAGAACTAGAATCTAATACATAATGAATAAGATGAAAAAAATACTAATATCCAAAAATGGGTACTGCATGAAAATAAATATTAGAACAGTTTATAGATTAAATGTTAAAATGGCTTGCCACATGAAGATACCATATTTAACTTTACATATGTACAACAAAGTATCTACAACCCTTTCATGTTTGAATAATTCTGAAGAAATTGTTAACATTTAAACGTAAAAAATAAAAGCACTGTCTTTTTAGCACTGTCCAGTTCTTCTTTTGCTCTCTGCGGTCAGTCTTTGCCTCGATATGTGATGTTTGTGAATGTCGACGTGGCGCCTTTGTAAAGGGGATTGTGACCCTACAAGAGTAAAAACAGAGTTATCATTCAGTAAGCATTTAGACTAGTCAACATATGCTTTTCTAGCCTCAATTCTCCTTAAACAAGAGTCGCATTACACACACGTTTCAAGATAAAAGGTGAAGTGGGGAGTGAACAGAAAGGATCAGAGAGTTCACATGTGGTTTGAGACCTCACGGGGAAAACCTAATTAGCACTGGATAATTGAAAACAAAACTTGCCCAAGGGTAAGGAGACATTTTCTTTGTTCTGGAAGGGAAAACAGCATGCCACTGAAATAGTTAAACCATCCTGCCAACATCTATAGTTCAGCGAGCTACACAGTCAATTGTCCCACAGCTGATTCATTTTTATATCTAATTAAATATGCACTAATTTAATTTATTCATTTTCTTTTCAACTTATCCAGCATATGTTTTACGCAGCGGATGCCGTTCCAGCCGCAACCCAACACTGGGAAACACCGATACACACTCTTTCACACACATACACTACAGCCAATTTAGCTTATTCAATTCACCTATAGCGCATGTCTTTGGACTGTGGAGGAAACCGGAGCACCAGGAGGAAACCCACGCGAACACGGGGAGAACATGCAAACTCCACACAGAAACGCCAACTGACCAAGCCGGGGCTCAAACCAGTGACCTTCTTCTTGACCTTCTACCCACTGCGCCACCGTGACACCCTGCACTAATTTGTAAATCAGAATATCAAAGGAAGTCCAGTTCAAAAAACCTTTTTTGGCATATTTCTAGAGCTGTGGCAAAAAAAAATCATTCGAGAAATTGATTCTGCATCGAAATTTTTAAAATGCATCACTATTCTCTTTTGAATGGATTCTGAGCTTAGTTTTTAACAGCAGATGACAGTGTATGCTTAAAGCCTAGTTCACACAACATGACTTTAAACACTGGCAAATGCTGTGTCGTTAAGACCATGTCCACACGTACATATTTTTTATAAACAAAGTTTTTCCCCCTGTCGTTTCTCCATCCATATGAAAATGCAAAAACGCACTGTGATGCATGTTAAGGACACGGCGAACCAACAGGTAGAGATAATGACACTTTGAGTTAACACCAAATGGGGAATTAAGTATTTTCACGAGTAAATCCAATTTGCATACAAGTCAATCCAAACGTGAGAACAGAGGCAGAATACTGTCTCGCACTGCGAATGATGTGGAATATGCAATGTGTTTTCCACGAAAGTACGGAACCCAGCCGTGTTGGCCAATCAGAAAGGAGAAAAAAGCATGCATGCTAACGTCATGACGTCACGCATGATGGCAAAAACTTTGGTTATAGTGTCCACACTGTACCTGGAGTTTTGTGAAATCTTCCCCCTGGCTGAAGTTTTTAGAAAGTTTTGATTTCGGTCACCGGATACTGCATTTTTGTGTGGACAAACAGCGAAACCGCATAGAAAAAAAGTGTTGTTTTGAAAATACCTGTGTTCCTGTGGACAGGACCCTTAGACTACATGATTTTTTTGTATTTAAATCGATGTGGTGTTTCACACTTCACAACATTATGCCAAGAGACTAATGATCTGACAACAACTGTCACATAACAACTCTGTTCAGCCCGCAAACCACAGCCAATTAAATGTTCAGGATGGAACCATCAGAAAAAGCTGAACATTATTGGCTGCTTGTGTGATGATGACATCACTGACATTTGAAATCTCTCTGAAAGTGTTCAAGGGAGCATATGAAAACATCGTCAATCAGCTGATCTGTCAGTGAATCAATCGCTCATATATCTGCACAGTTCAGCTTAGATTTTATCTACAGATAGATGTCGATTTTATAAGCTTTCATGTCCGTATAAATGAAGGGTGAAATGCATTGGCTTAAACTCGTCACTACATCTTACCCCACATGGATTGAGGCAGCCGACTGATCTGGAATATTTAGCATAGAATAGAATCGATTTCTCAAACAATTTTTGCCACAGCTCTACATATGGCAGTCATGGATTTTTAAATAGTGGATTTGTATATAATAATAATAATAATAATAAGTGTGTGTGTGTATATAAATGTGTGTTTATATATATATATATATATATATATATATATATATATACATATATTAAAGGGCAGTTGTGGCCAATTGGTTAGGAAGATGGACTTGTAATCCAAACTTTTGTGAGCACTTGGATGTTTCAAAAGCAGAGGACCACTTTCGAGTACCCACTTACTCATTAATTGATGCTGACAATGATTTTATTGTGCATTGACACAGTTTTTTATTACTATTGTTATTATTATTTTAAAAGTCCACTGCACACTGGCTCTGAATTCACATCATGAAGAGTCTCGACATAAAAACAGAGGGATGTGTGACTGCAAATGTGTGTCTTTTATCTAAAAAGTGTGTATGTGTGTATGTTTTTGCACTTCACTGACCGTTTCCCACTTGGCTCGTGCCCGCTCCTCCTCAAACTTCGCAAATTCACGCCGATCATGAATGGTGATTAACAGTTTCCAGATAAGCAGGGCGGCAAGACCCAAGAACAAGATGGCACCAGCCACTGACAGCAGCACGACCAAGATATCGGGGCCTTTAGGGCAGTCTAGTGGACAGGAAGAGGAAATGAGAGCGAGTGATGTGTTAAAAAAGACTACAATGAATTTACTTTTAAATACACACTGCTGTTGAGAACTTAGGGGTTGGAAAAATATTGTCTGTCAAGGCTGCATATATTTTATAAAAATACAGTAATTCTGTGGTGCTTTTTGGTCAGTTTTGACCCCCCTCCCCACCCCCACCCTTTATTTTAAAGACTTTATTTTGAAGTCAGAATGGTACAAAACCTGGTAATAATAAATGCACAAACACATTTGTTTTTGTGAATTGTGAGGACGTTTCCATTGCTTTTATACTGTACAAACTATATATTCTAAAGCTCTACCCCAATCCTAGAGGAAACTGCATCTTTTTCTGATAAAACTCATTTTGTATGATTTATACGTTTTTTTGAAAAATTACCAGTGTCCTCATAAGAAACCTTCTACTTCCAATATCTGCCTTTACAAGTATTTCAAATTTGTGTCCTGATATGTTACAAAACACTCACTGACTGACTGACTGACTGACTCACTCACTCACTCACTTACTCACACACTCACTCACTCACTCACACAAACACAAGTCATAGACATAATTTAAATAGGCGAAATGGCCCTAAAAAGCCGCACTTGTGTTATAAAATGACCACATTGGTATGACCACTAATGCTGGGTAATTTCAACCATATTTCAAAATATGGACAAACCCAATTAAATTAGTAGATTTTTCGGAAATCATTTATGCTGATTTACTGCTTAAGTACGATTTATAATTATTATCAATGTGGAAAGCATCATTTTTAGATGAATAGAAAGTAAAAAAATAATTTTTATAAATTATAGTTGCCTACACTACCACTTTTAAACAAAATGTAATGTATCCTGGCTTAATGAAAGTTCATTTCTTTTTTTTTTTCTTTTTTAAAAAAAGAAGAAAATATTACAGGCCACAAACATTTGAATGGTAGTGTATATATGCATCTTTTCTTTTCTTTTACTGTGTTTTTTATTTATTTATTTTTCTCCTCTCTATGTTGTCTTACGTTGGCTCTTTGCTTCCTGTCTGAACCTTTCCTGTCCCAGTGGGAATTACACTGTGTCAGCGGCTTCTTCAGTAGCTTGCATGTTGTTTATTGCCGTATGTTTTTACAAGGTGGGTTTTGAGGCTGTGTGTGCCACTAATAGAGCCCGTGTTCCACATGTGTGTCCATTAAAGTGGCAGACTCTCACTGCAGGCTCCTGGATTTACAGCCGTCACACACTGAACACACACTTACACCTCCATACGCTAACGCAAACACATATACTGCAAACTCCAATTTTCTTCAGTCTCTAACACTAAGAAATACTCAAAATAAAAATCAAATCAAACTCTTTTTGAACAAAGATGGAGACCAGCATCTAATATGCAATAATCACTGGTGACAAGTAATTTTTTCTATAGAATTGAGAACATTTTTAGGATGTTACCTGGCTCTTTGACCAGAGACAAGATGGATTTGCCACTGTTGTCCTCATAGTATTGAAACCTTTGCACACAGTCGTCCTCATCCTTATAGGTGCAATTCACTGCATTCTTATCATGGAACACTAGGGTTAGAAAAAGCTGTTAAAATTAAATGACAACAAATTGAATAAAACAAAACATAAAAAAATTAATAAAATATTAAATAAATGAAATAAAAACATTAAACTAAACTAAACAAAACAAAACAGCATAAAAATAAAATATGAAATAAAATAATAAAACGTTTTGGGTAACTACAATGTCAATGTAATAATGCAATACCCAGATCATCCACTAGTCTGATTTCATCTCTGCAGATGCGAGTGCAGGAATCATCATCGAAGAGTTTCCCTCTCTTGAAGTGCTTGCACTCTACACACTCCCTAGAAAAAATAACATTTTAAACATAATCTTAAGTACAAACATAATTAAGGTTTTTAAATGTTAGTTAAAGAAGTCTCTTGGCAAAATCATTAGTAGTACGAAATATTACAAAATAAACAAACCGTTTCTATTGTTTTTCTATTCGATCTCCTGTGTCAGAAACATTATTATTATTATTACAAAATATTAAAGTCTGTAAAAATCACATTTTATAATATTTATTTTGATAGTGCACATTATTGTTCTTTAGGTGAACAATTATTTTAAAAAAAAAATTTCATTAATAAAAAAAAAATAAAATAAAAAAAATAAAATATATATATATATTGTTTTGGTAATCTTTAATCAAAGTCTGACCATTTGCTTCTGTGTTTGTAGTGGCAGTATTTCACTGTTGATGTCAGTTTGACAGCTTCAGACACAACATTCTTAGCCACGCCCCTCTACCATTAGTTTGCTGTGAGGGAATGATGCTCAAAAAGAAAGCCCCATCCTTACTCAATATTCAGTTTCAGTGGGAAGTACATCAACATACTAAAATAAAAGTCTCAGGATCTTCCGGTTTATGCAGACTTTTCATTCATTCATTCATTTTCAGCTTAGTCCCTTTATTAATCAGGGGTCACCACAGCGGAATGAGCCGCCAACTTATCCAACATATGTTTTACGCAGCGGATGCTCTTCCAGCTGCAACCCATCACTGGGAAACACCCATACACTCTCATTCGCACACATACACTACGGACAATTTAGCTTACCCAATTCACCTACAGCGCATGTCTTTGGACTTGTGGGGGAAACCGGAGCACCCGGAGGAAACTCACATGAACACGAGGTGAACATGCAAACTTCACACAGAAATGCCAACTGACCCAGCCGAGGCTCGAACCAACGACCTTCTTGCTGTGAGGCGACAGCGCTACCCCCTGCGCCACCGCGCCGCCCTCATGCAGACTTTAATTAATTTTAATCAAACAAATATCAATGATTTTTAACATTATTACTGCTTTCAATGGCTTCTTTAAAAAAAATTGTCATTATTAAAAATGTTTCATGCTGGAAAGCTATTCCGAACATTATTTTATGCTTCTTAATATCAGCATGATACTCACTTCTTCAGTGTGCAGGCGTCAGGGCAGGTGGGGCATTTGTCGCAGGTAGATCCGTAGGCACCTGGTTGAGTACATTCACAGCTGCCACACACACACTGACCCCGACCGCTGCACAGCAGACCCAAACTGGACATACAGGTGTCTGTACGAGTGGAACAGTTGCAGTTTTCCCCCTTCCAGTCCGGATCACACTGGCAAAATCCACAGTAACAAGTGCCATGACCTGGAGTGAGCCATGAAGGGGAAAATAACATGAGGACGGAAACAAGTGAGCAGACTTCACATGACTGTACTGGATAAAGTCCCTTTCAAGGAAAGTATGTTTGCTTGGGCGGCATATTTGCGATGCCTGAGGGTGGCTATATTGGGCATCCAAGACCAAGATTGTGTGTGAATAATCCCACCTCCATACTATATATTATAACAGTCTGTAAGCTGAGGGGGATGTCTGAATTCATACTATTCATTAAACAAAAGCTTAAGAAATACAAATTCTGTCATCATTTACCCCCCTTCACTTGTTACAAACCTCTTTGAGTTTCTTTCTTCTGATATATATATTTTGACAAGATATTTTGAAAAATGTTGGAAAACGGTAACCATTGACTTCCATAGTATTTGCTTTTCCAACCATAGGTGTCAATGGTTACCGGTTTCCAACATTCTTCAAACTATCTTCATCTGTGTCCAAACGAAAACAAAAGGCATAAAGGTTTGGAAGGGTGAGCAAATAGTTTGTTTTTCGTTTTTTTCATTTTTGAGTGAACAATTCCTTTAAAGAGCAGGTCATAGGGTATTTTAAAGCGCTCTAATATAGTTTTGGAGTTCCCTACAACATCTAAGTTCAGAAAACATGATAATTTTCCCATAATATGCATTTAATATTATAATTATTTTGCAGTTCTGTTTCGATATGGTTCATTTGAATCATTTCCGGTTTTAGGTTTATAAAACCCTCCCTTCCATAAGCCAATACTGCTCTGATTGGTCAGCTGGCTAAGTCTGTTTTTATAGAGTGTTCATATTTCACATGCATGTGGGGATTAATAAGATGTACTTTGATTGTAAAGATTCATAAATATAATAACTCGTTAAGGAGATTCAGAGCCAAGTCATTCATTTGAGAGACAGTATTTTTATTTATCATGCAGACTTATTTTATTTAAAACTTTAAAACAGACTGTTTACACTGAACTACAGCTACGTTACAAATTGCAACTAAGATGATTTTCAAACAACCCATACCCTCTCTAATACTTCTCTGACTGTCAGAAGTAATTTATACAGATATTGTTTTACACCTGAAGTGTGCACCACTGAAATCTTTATAAATCCCAGAAGGCAACAAGATAGAGAAATACTGATAGAGAATTTTCATAGAGAAACTGATTTTGACAGACCTGTTGTGATAGCTGATGTTATTAATTCATTGTATATGCTAGGGATACACAATATGCACATACACATGCAGTCCCATGCATACACTTTAGACCTGTTACTATGCTTTACCACATCCTCTAGTGGCAGCTGGCTCTTGCATTTAGAAGGCGGGACTTATACCATCATAATGAATGTTGCACATTCTCCTGTTCATAGGTAATCTGAGTGAACCATGAACTCTTTGAAAAAGGCTTAGATGGTAAAATGTTTTTTTTATTAAAATATAATAAATATGTTTTATATTTCCTTGTCACCCTTCTGAGACAGTTTTAATTCCTATAATGTCATCATGAGGTTAGTTTGAACTTGAGCCCATAAAAGTGCCTCATGCTCTGAGTTGAACATTCCACTCATGCGCTTAAAAAAAATAAACTTGTTCCCAAATATTATGTTGAGGCTTTCCATGGTACAAAAATGAAATTCCCCTCTGGCAATCATGCTCAACTGTTGTCAAAAAGCTCCATCTTTCTTTTTTTTAATCCACAGATTTCTAAAAATGGACATCTGGTGCTGGTGAATGTGAGGAATGCGAGAGAATTAATGTGATGAGCATTATATATTTCATTTGACTTTCGAAGATGGAATGCCGTGCCCCATTACATGCCTGATTTACAGATATAATTATAAACACATCTGCGGCAATGTGCATGTTTTGGGTTGAAGATTACAACGCTTTATTCCTTAGCAAAACAGTGACTTATGAGTGATTGGGGATTAAGGCTGGAAAAAAACCCCCAACAACGATGTAGCTAAATTCAAAAACAAAACCGAATGGCTAAACAATGGCTAACCAAAAGTAAAAAATAACATTGCATCACATGTAATTACTATTCCCACAGAAAAACAATGCAAACCCTTCTCATCAGCCCAAACACCACTTTACTCCCTCGCTGAGCTATTTTTGGTTCAATGACATCATCAGTGTGTGACAACGCAGAAAGGCATTTTCTGGATAAGTTTGAACCTCTGGGAATATGCTAATGAGGCTTTAAGAGATCTCTTGTAGATCCAAAAGATATTTTCTCCTACAAACTTGCTGAAGTTGAAATCTGGAATCCTGAATACAGAGATCTGGTTTTGCTTAAGCAAGAAACCAACCCCCCTTCCAAGAGGTACACAACTTCAGGAGGAGCACAACGGCATTTAGTCATTTTATACGAACCGTTCCAGCTCAAAAGCGCCTCAGTGGAACATCAACACCTCGTCTGAAGAACAAACACGCATGTCTCAAATAGGTCAACACAGGGTTTAGTCGGCCAAGTCCCACAGAGGGTGTTTATTTATAAGAGAAGCTCGTTCTTCGGCTAATGCAGGAGATGTTTTAGTGTTATTATTGTAGGTAATTCCTTTGAGGTGATGTGAGGCAGGGAACAGGGAATCTTACTCTTAAAGTAAGACTTTTGTACAAAATAATAAGCTCTGAAGAACACTGACTTTGTTTTTCTAAAATTCTGTTCATGGCTGGTCAGCAGTGATACAGACAGAAATAGTTGGACACTGAAGTCACACTTAAAAGTTAAATAATAAAACCCTTGGCATTGTTTTAAAGAGGACAACAGAGGCACACTATTTAAAATGTACTTGACAAAATTAAAAATACATTTAAAAACTCATTTATAACTACATTTGAAATAAACAAATAAATAGCAACTTTGAGTACAACATACAACTTTAGGTAACCGTAAGCTGTATGCGTTTATTTCTCTAAAAAGAACTGACTCATCATTGAATCAGTGGCTGATTCTGACTCATTAGAATCATTTATTATAAAATCAGTCTACACTGGTTCTGCTGTATGGTTTTGATTCACTAAACAGAATGGTTCATAAGAATCATTTGATTCCGGAATCTGACTACATTGGTTGTAACGTATGTTTCTGATTCACTAAAAGTAAGTCATAAGAATCTTTTTGATTCACTAAATCATACTCAGAAGAACAAATACTTTCTGAAAATGGACCACATTGGGTGTACTGTTTGTATTTGATTCACTAGAAACCATGGACTTCTAAGATTCATTCATTTGGAATCCAGACTGGTTCTGCTTTGTTTCTGATTCAACAAAAATAATAATTCATAAGAATCATTTGTTCAAGAACTAGACTTGATTGGTTGCACTACTGGATACACAACTAAAAACAACTGACGCGTAAGAGTAGTTTGTTCAGATGAAACTGGTTGGGTTGTATGTTTTCATTTCACTAAAAACAAAAGAGTCATAAGAATCATTTGTTTATTTTTTAATTGAACTACATTGGCAGTGCTCTATGTTTCTAGTTGGCTAAAAAGAATCATTCATCTGTGAATCAAGATACTCTAGTCAAACTGTATGGTTACGATTCACTAAAAGAACCATTTTACTTCATATAAAGGATGATTATTGTGTCTCACCTAGTGTTTGGAGGCACAGCAACTGTGACTGTGTTTTTAGAGAGCGAACAGATGTGTTTCCTGAGAGTGATGAATGGCTGTTTAGGCCCCGATTACACCAAATGCATTCTTTTGCAGCATGAGGCGCCTTTTAAAAAAATTGCGTTCTATTGGTATTATGTGTTTTGCATGCGTGGATCATGTTTGCCTACTTACCTCGCAATTTTGACGGTGTGCTCTGTGCAACTGCAGCTGAAAAAGTCAACTCTGCAGAAAAAGTGTCTGTGCATCAAGTTGACACAGCGTGGCTGCCTAAGCTAGTGTCATAAAACGTGCAGCACCCTGCTCTTTTGAAACGTGTTTTCTAAAGTCAAGAAAAATGCAGTGCATTTTACCTTGCGTTTTCAGAACTTAAAGCGTATTCCACATCCAACATCAAAACCTTCAGTAGTGTTGAAGTTCTTTTTCTTTTGTTTCATTCCCATAATTGTATCTTCTTAATTCATCATTTGACTTCTTATAGTTTTCTCTGGACAAGTGGCGCTTTGCGGAAAGCCCTTATAATGGGCCGGTGTGGGCAATTTTTTTTATTTTATTTGCAAATACCTAATCTCTGAGAACAAATTCACTAACAAATTCAAATTCACTAACAAAAGAACAAATTTAAGAACAAACTCGTGCGTATATCTGTTGTGAATTGGCAGGAAAGTTAATGTGAGAAGTTCTAATGTGCATATAAATACGACAAATGTAATTATTAGTGAATGAGACCCATTGTTTTAGTTTGGAAATTTAATCTGGTGTCTACTTAAGTATAGACCGAAAAAACAGAATCATGGCTACCAACAATCACTCTCTGATTGATCGTTTGGTCTACTGCGTTTGTGCGTATCGTTCCCTGATTCATCAAGCCCCTCTCATATCACCATTATACAAGCAGTAGACATAAATACAGATGCCGGCAAAATATGCACATGCTCACTGAGCGTGAATGGTCTTGTATCATGCATTTTAGGCTAATAGTGAGAATGGAGACAATTTTTGAAACGCAATAAAAACACCATTCTGGACGACAAACGTTTTATTCTAAAATCCTGTTTTAAAATGAAAACGCTCTAGTGTAAATTGCACAGAACAAAAAAACTTACCACAGTCATCACTTTCAGCCACGTGAATATGTCTTACCTGAGCAGAGCTCTCCTTTATATCGCAGGCAGCTGAAATCGTCACACTCGCATCTCTTCCCCCATACTTTGCCGAAGTCATTATTGTGACAGACGCACTGGCCGCACACACAGTCTCCCCGGCCACTGCAGATCACCTTGTCTGGCCCACTGCAGGCGTCCTGCTCTGTTGGGCTGTAGTCGCCCTCTGCACACTCACAGCGGGGACCCAACCGTCCCGGGTGACACAGGCAGATGCCACACTCATAGGTGCCATTGCCGTGGTGGCAGACGGGACTCTCGGGCTCGGCCTTTGCTTGGCATTTACACTCACATTCAAAGTTGACTGTGATCTGCAAGGTGTCTTTGAAGCCCACTGGTTTGATGGTGAAGGTCTTGCGCTTCTCTTTTGGACAGCCTCTAGCTCGGGCTTCAACACTGAAGGACACCTGGAAAGATGGTTTTGATGAATGTGTTAGAAAGCAGACATTATTTATTTGATATGTATATGCATGTATGTATGCATGTATGTGTATACACAGTGTGTGTGTGTCTGTGTTTGTGTATATATATTCATTCATTCATTCATTTTCTTTTCGGCTTAGTCCTTTTATTAATCTGGGGTCGCCACAGCGGGATGAACCGCCAACTTATCCAGCATATGTTTTACGCAACGGATGCCCTTCCAGCTGCAACCCATCACTGGGAAACATTCATACACACTCATTCACATGTGAGGCGATCGTGCACAGTGGGTAGCACGATCGCCTCACAGCAAGAAGGTCACTGGTTGGAGCCTCGGCTGGGTCAGTTGGCATTTCTGTGTGGAGCTTGCATGTTCTTCCCGTGTTCGCGTGGGTTTCCTCCGGGTGCTCCGGTTTCCCCCACAAGTCCAAAGACATGCGCTATAGGTGAATTGGGTAAGCTAAATTGGTCGTAGTGTATGTGTATGAATGAGTGTGTATAGATGTTTTCCAGTGATGGGTTGCAGCTGGAAGGGCATCCGCTGCATAAAACATATATGCTGGATAAGTTGGCGGTTCATTCCGTAGTGATGACCCCAGATTAATAAAGGGACTAAGCCAAAAAGAAAATGAATGAATGAATAATATAATATAATATAATATAATTAGTGATGAAAATTGTTTTAAAAATATATATTTTTAATCAATCACAATTAATCTGCTGTTTTTTTTATTTTTTTAGACAGAATATGAAATTATGTATATATAACTAATCATAAACAGATAAGTTTCTAAATAGAATTTTTTATTTTGTTTATTTATTCAGATTTCATGGGATAAAATTAATAATTAGAGCCATTCTCTTTTATTCCTGATAAAAAAAGAACAACTGTATAATTAAACCTTTAAATACAGTGTTTATTATAATTATTCTTACTTTCATAAGTGCATACTACTAGACAACAGAAATATATTGCTGTATATTATTCATTCATTCATTTTCTTTTCGGCTTAGTCCCTTTATTAATCTGGGGTCGCCACAGCGGAATGAACCGCTGAATTTTATGAATTTTACGCAGTGGATGCCCTTCCAGCTACAACCCATCACTGGGAAACATCCATACACACTCATTCACACACATACACTACGGACAATTTAGCTTACCCAATTTAGCTTACCCAATTCACCTGTACCGCATGTCTTTGGACTTGTGGGGGAAACCGGAGCACCCGGAGGAAACCCACGTGAACACGGGGAGAACATGCAAACTCCACACAGAAATGCCAACTGACCCAGCCGAGGCTTGAATCAGCGACCTTCTTGCTGTGAGGCGATTGTGCTACCCACTGCGCCACCGCGTCACCCCTGCTATATATTAATATATAAATATATTACTGAAAAACGAATGCTATGTTAAATATTTAAAACAAATGACAGAAATGAACATAATTTTTTATATATTATATTATATTATATTATGGGCGACGCGGTGGCGCAGTGGGTAGCACGTTCGCCTCACAGCAAGAAGGTCGCTGGTTCGAGCCTCGGCTGGGTCAGTTGGCATTTCTGTGTGGAGTTTGCATGTTCTCCCGTGTTCGCGTGGGTTTCCTCCGGGTGCTCCGGTTTCCCCCACAAGTCCAAAGACATGCGGTATAGGTGAATTGGGTAAGCTAAAAATTGTCCGTAGTGTATGTGTGTGAATGAGTGTGTATGAATGTTTCCCAGTGATGGGTTGCAGCTGGAAGGGCATCCGCTGCGTAAAACGTATGCTGGATAAGTTGGCGGTTCA
Source organism: Danio jaintianensis (assembly GCA_903798115.1). NCBI lineage: Eukaryota > Metazoa > Chordata > Actinopteri > Cypriniformes > Danionidae > Danio > Danio jaintianensis. The sequence goes on along the minus strand of CAIGQV010017602.1, from coordinate 7,136,878 downwards.
TCCCGCTGTGGCGACCCCAGATTAATAAAGGGACTAAGCCGAAAAGAAAATGAATGAATGAATGAATATTATATTATATTATATTATGTTATATTATATTATATTATATAATTCCTGTGAGTTTGTTTAGCTTTTCTCAGTCTTCCAAATCTTGTTGACAATGTCGACTAACATGTGACTGATGGTCTCAGAAGAAGGCCGGGTAGTTTGAGTCAGAGCAGAGAACAGGAAACAGGCACGTCTGATGCCCAGACACACTCAGCAAAATGAGTAATGACACAGTAACACCCACTTGTTCTGTATGTGTGGAAGTTTTTACAGTTAACCACATCCAAGGAAGGGAGTGAAACCGCATTATTTTATGCAACTCATTTATCAAGGAGGGCAGATGATCGCACATTAGAAAGGGCATTTCCTGCGCTCCTCCTCAACATGTCAAAACATCACAGTTGGAAAAAAGACATTAAAAAGAAGGAAATGACTGAATTGAACCGAGGGGGAATTTTGGATTAAGCGATTTGGTGAAGCGACACCAGGAATTTCATTAGGAGAATAAAGGAACAACATGAGAAGGCAATGAGATGGATGGGGGAAATTAAAGAAACTGACAGATTGAGATAAAGAAAGAATAATATACTAACGGTATCTCCTCTTTTGAGGCCAGAGCAGGATCTCAGCCCAGGAATGACCTCTCCGTTGAGACATGTGGCATTAAATGTTAGACTGAGCTCTTCCGGGACGTTCAAGAGCTCCAGCTCTACCTTAGAGCGCAGTTTCTGTTGTAGAAACAAAATAGCAAACAATAGATCAGACAATGGATGGAGAAGGAAAGTTCCAGCTTCAACCCAAGTCCCTACTCTATCAGTAACACATGTGGCATAATGTGGATCACTACAGAAAACTCAAAGCAGGAACAAAAGAAAAGCAACAAAATGGTAAAACATAGTTATTATTGTTCAATTATTTTAGTGAAGAGATTATGGCTTTAAGTGAATTAAAAGTTACTCCTTCGCAGTGTTAGGTATTTCAAAAACCTACTAATTACATACAGTAATCAATGTTGTATTTAAAGGGCTCCTATTACGGCTTTTCACGTTTTTAATTGTAGTCAGTGTGTAGTTTTTATATTTGGGTATAAAACATATACTAAGTTAAATATACTCAAAGTCCACTCCAAAGGGAGATATTTAATTTAAAAAAAAAAGCACTACAATGAACGGCTTGTTTGAACTACAAGATTTAATGATGTCACTAAGTGGCCTACATCCCGCCTATGGAAATTGGAATGGCTGGGGTAAAACAACAATGTTATCACTCTGATTACAGTATGTCTTGCTATATCCATGTGTGCAAAGGTTCTGTGTGATCTTCTTGACCAATATCCTCAGCTCAAATTATACTGTGAAATATTTGCTTTTCCGATTCTCAAATATTCTAAGAAAATTCATTTCATTGATGATGACATTAGTTAATCTATGACGAATAATGGGTGCTATGTTAGTCTGCACTGCAGTGGAGAGATTAGAGCTTCTGGATTAACAACATGTAAATTCATTAACTTAAACAACAAAATAAATGAAAGTAAGTGGCTGTTTAACTTGGAGAAGAATAACGCACTGGAACAGCTAACCAATCACAAAGCATTCTGTTTTTTAGAAGCGTTTCCATTGTAATTGCCTTACTGTAACTATGATGTATGATTTTTATAAAACATAAATTCAACAATGACTAAGGAACAAAACTTCTTGTGTTTTACTTTATATAAAATACACATTAAGATAATAGAATGATGTTTACTTTTTTTCTTAGTTACCTAAACTTTATTTGTCAGCAAAAGTCCGAATGACACACAATTTTTCACAATAAAGTGGTGTTGATAATTAAGAGACAGTGCCACATTTCTGCTCTGTTTTTAGTGTCCATACTTATTGTGAAAAAACACGTTTTGCCTCATATTTAATCTTTCTAACATGTTTTCTGTCTAATCAGAAATAGCCTAAAAAAGCTAATAGCCAAAAATAGCATAATCAGTGATAGCCAATCATGTCGTAGTATATTTTGAATTACAATATTAACCTTCAGTCACTTACAGTATATACTGATTAACTTGAAATGAATCTGGTGTCAGTGTCCCTGATGGAGGGTGCAGAGGAGCTCAAGTTGCACACAAAAACATGAATATTAGGAGCTATGCTAAAAGAAACTAAAATGTATTGCATCTCATTTAATCACAGAGTCACTATCTCAACTGCAGAAAGAAGTCATTAAAACGGCTACTATATGTCATGCAAAATGTTGTATATCACTGAGGTAATTAGTTATGAGTGTTTTCTTTTATTCTTTTTTTGCTAACACCCATGACTGGGGAGTTTTCTCTAATCATGTCCTACTGATTTCAAACCATTTTTAACATTTCTACTGAACTGGCAGCTTCTTTTTATTAAAAGCCTATCTTGACAGAAATTAATTATTACTCTTTAAAGTCGCACTAAACCAAGAAACTCCTTTTGATACATTAAAAAAGAGACATTACAGCATACGCATCCTGGATCAGCTGGATGACGTTATGAGAGTCCTCGGACAGCGTACCCACTGCAGTGCCAGGGATCAACTCACTGTAGTTCTACAATGCATAAAGAGGAGAAGAAATCTTTCAAAGTGTTCTAAACTATTATATCTGACATACAGTACTGATTTACTGTTTTTAGAGTTATTACTCTTCTTACCTTATAGAGTGATTCCACATGGCTAGTTACAGCAAAGATCAGATTTATATTGTTCTCAGACATTTTCTCTGTGATTAGTGCCAGGGATGGGTAGTCCTGAAAATATTTAGTCCATTGGTAAATGCACCACATAATAAAAAAACTTGAAGCCATTGACATTAAAAGACCAGCAGCATATTTTTCAGTACCATAGTTGTGGACATATTGTAGATGTTGTCTGTGCCCACATGGCATTGGCCATCGTTGGGTCGCACAATTCCTGCCATACGCCCATCCAGTGCCACATGTGTTTTGGCATCTGTAGTGAAAACCAGCAAGTGGGATGCACCTGGTCTCCAACCAATTTTGTCCTGGAATAAAGACAAAATCATTAAATAAGAAATGTCCAAATGGCAGCAAGCCAAATATAACCAGTAAATCATTTTTGTTTACAGAGCTCAACCTTGCACACGGCTGCCTGTATGATGGCGTCAAAGCCTCCCTCTGGGGCGTCCCTGTTTCGGGACACCTTCTGTTTCTTCACCTCCTCTGTAAAGCGGTTCACCTCCTCCGTCAGAGACAGAACGTGTCTGTAGCCAAACTGAGGCTGGCATTTGTACGGGATTCTAGCACATATGAGATAATGGAGGAATTGCTTATATGCAGAAAGACCAAAAAAGGATACTTCAATACTAATGTCTGAAAACAAATGTTGATGTGGGCTTGAGAAGACCTAGCTTTAAATTTTAAAGCTAAAACTGTTTGTTTTTTTTAATAGGTTTGATGGAGAGGTAAACATTGTTAGTTTTAACATTGCAAGGATGTTTCTAGCGTGACTTACTATTAACATGTTTTATCACATTGACTACATGTTTTTATCATGACAGACTGCTACTGTTTTAGCACGTAGCTAGCATGTTTCTTGCATATGATTTAGCATGCTGTTAACATGTTACTAGCACATTTCTAGTTTCTAGCATGAATTAGCATGTTGCTTTTTCAAAGTCTACGGATTTAAAATATCCCACGTTTCTTCCATGGTATAACACACAGTGTGTTATACCATGGAAGGAACATGTTGGATAAATACTGTCTTAACACAAGACCTGTATGTTTCGAGCCGCTAAAACTGCTAGCATGTTTTTTTTTACATGTTATATCACAATGTTAACATGTTTTAAAACATTGCCAACAGTTTTATACCAAGATCTAGCACACTGTCAGCATTTTTATCACACTGCTAGTTCTTGTTTTAGCACAAAGCTAGCATGATTCTAGCATAATAGATGTTTTAGCACACTTCTACAGTAGTTGATTAAGCACATAACTAACATGATTTAACACGCTGTTTAGCACAATGCTAATGTGTTAACACAAAGAATAATAATAATAAGTTTAAATAAAGAACAGCAGGCAAATACAATGAGAAGGCTCAGGAAGCAGCCATATAACCAGGCTACTACTTTTACTGGAAAATGTGTGTAAAAAAAAAACAGTGCCAGTCACGGAAGATAGTTCTCCTTCACTTTTGCTGCCACAAATAAGACACAACATTTCAGCTTACAAAATAAAACAAATTTTGTAGTAACTCTGCAAATCCATACACTTCACCCATAATAGCAGAGTGTCTAAAGATGTAATATCAGATTCTGTCAGCCAAAAAGCACAACTCTCAATTACAAGTTTGTAAAAAACACCCATCATCTGTAATGTTTATCTTCAGCGTGTAAATATATGTCATCACTCACGAGTAACAGGGATTTAACACGGCTTCCTGAGGAGAGATGTACATGTACGGGGACACAGGTTTATCCACAAAAGCCCCAAAGCCCATGCGCAGATTACTAGTGGTTTTGCTCATCTCTTCAGCCAGGCCTCGCCCCAGCCGTCTCAACTGAGACAAGTCGTCATTCATGGAGTAGGACAGGTCCATCAGATAGTACAAATCCACAGGGTAGTCCTCAACCTGTCGCACTTTCAGATTGAAGTCCTGCAAATCATCTGCGGGATGACAGAGTAACAATTGAGTCATAGAGGAATATGTCATTTGCTGGTTGCTCGATGATGAACTCACCGGGTCTCAGAGAGATGTGTATGCTCTGAGGTTGGATCTGGGTGACGTCAGTGGTGGATCCAGAGGCCTTGTCGCTGAGATCTTTGTTCTCTTTTACGTGCATTTTGCTGGTTGGATACTCCAGAGCGCCCTTGCATCCTGACTCTACAAGGTTCCTCTTCAGGTCACATCGGGAAGAGCCAGGAACATCTTGTCCGAAATCCTGACAAACATTTCACATACAGTCATACTTGTACAGAGAAAAGTTTACATAGGTATCTGTGGCAAACAATAAAAATAAAAAAATCAAAGACTTATTTACCATTGGTTGAAACATAGGTAATCCGGACCCTCAAGATTGTTATGTTGGCTTAAGAATAATAACATACTGACCTTCTATTTAAGTTTTTTCTGAGACACTTCTAAAAGCATATATTTCATTATGAGGTCAGACTGTTCTTACTCTTTATATGCACCATAAGTTTTCTAACTATTCAGATACTCGGTTTGGCAAATCAGACAATCAAAACTACCCTTTACTAAATGCATGTTAGTGAACAAATTGTGAATTTTTTTGTTGTTGTTGGAATTCATTTGATGTTGTAACTTATTCTTCCTACAAAATGGCGAACCTCCCTCTATTTGACTTTTGCTGGACCTTTTCAATTATTTAAAATAAACCAATGAATAGACTTAAAAATACAATTGATTATTCTGGAAACCATAAGGAGAGAAACAAAATTTAGAAACCCATTGTATTCAACAATTCATTGTTGCAATTGATGGAAGACTGAACAAATTATTTTTGTCAAGTAACAAGACAATTCCTTGACTCAGACAGTCAGTCTATTTCAGTTTATTTGAGCCAATTTAATCTTCATTGAATCATGATCTCAACCTATCAATATACTACTGATAAAAAATACTAACACATTTTAGGGGTTAAGAAAACACAACATGCATTTGACACTGAAACTCAGATTTTACTATTAATCCTCCTGCTCTCTGCTCTATGTAGCAATTTGATACTGTGATAAAATCTAATGTAAACATGTTTCAGCTCAGTTATTAAACACTGCAGAATGCCACACCTCTTGAAAGCACCAGGCACAGGTTGGATGCACGGCCAGGCACTGCTGACATGTACTGGCTCCTCGAGAAGTACAGATGTTAGAACCTGGAGGAGTGAGGGAAATGCTCATTTTTGATTTCCAGTTGTATTAACTTAGTAGCCTGCACGTTTATAGAAACACAAACATGTCAGTCCCACTATATATAAGGTGGTCTTAACTACTATGTACTTGCATAAAAAAATAAATACAATGTACTCCCTGTGTTCATAATATAATGCAGAACACCTCTGGTGCTCTTGAGGTGGAATACGGGTAGGGTTAGCGACAGGTTTGGTGGTACGGTTAGGTTTAAGGGTGGGTTAAGGTGTAATTACAGAAATTAATTACAGATGTAACCACATCCAACTATTTAATCAATCATAAATACAATGTAAAAACATGTATTTACACAATAAGTATATTGTAATAAATTATTGATTTCAGTGTAAGTACATACTGTATTAGTTAAGGCCACCTAATATAAAGTGGGACCAATGCGTCTAATCATTAACATAAGATTCCTTCCTTTTTAGGGGAATAGTGTAAAAGTCTGTGTTCATGAGCATTACAATATAGGGATGTTTACATCAGACAGAACATTTTAGTCATTTCAGTTCACATACACTCTTAAAAATAAAGGGTCTTTATTGGCATTGTGTGCTCCACGAAAAACCTTTAACATCCATCCATACTTTATAGTGGGGAAAGGTTCTTTATTAAATGTTCTTCACAATATGAACATGGTTCTTTCAAGAACTTTTCACAAAAAGGTTATTTAGGGAGCAAATAAAAGGTTAGTCTAGGGTCTTTTTAAAAAGACACTCATTAGATCTGACATTTCAGGGCGCAAATGAATTAAGGACACACTTAATAAACATAAACTTACAAATTAATCTTATAATAAATAAATATGGGTAAATAAAGGAAAGAAAGAAAGAAAGAAAGAAAGAAAGAAAGAAAGAAAGAAAGAAAGAAAGAAAGAAAGAAA
>CAIGQV010017602.1:7094855-7130010 GCA_903798115.1 Danio jaintianensis | reverse complement strand
AAAGAAAGAAAGAAAGAAAGAAAGAAAGAAAGAAAGAAAGAAAGAAACCTGTGCTCTTGAACCACATCATCAGTTCATACATGGTAGCCTAATTTATACATTTAATAAAACTGCTATCTGACAAGAAAATAAGAGTCCAGAATCAGCACAGAACTAGCCTATAAAGTAGGTTCACAGAAAAGTAAAAAGACGAACGTACCTAGTCCAACATCAGTTAGGAATATAATTACACAGTAAATCCATAAGCTGAAGAGTTTGGCTGAATTTTCCTCCATCGTTGTTATCGCTGTTCTCCTCTACTACACCGGTGGTTTGTGCGGTCTGCGCCCTCCTCCTCTTACTTTAAGCTCAAGCACAGACATCAGACCAACACCAAATATAGAGTAAATTGTGGTAAAAGCTTGTTTTCGAGGGAGGGGGCAGAGGAGGGATCGACTCACGAACATTTGCCGCGGGTTCTGGAACCGTTGCCTACCTTCAAAAGATCACCGTGATCAAAACAGGTTGTTTTTAATATAGGAAGATTACGTTAACATGACCAGATAAAGTAAAAGAACAAACTGACGAACTAAGAGAAATTGACCACTGTCTGACATCATTAATGGGCTGTAAACGATAAAAGCCATAGAGTTGACCCACACCAGTTTTATGATGGTGTTAAATGATGAAAATGAAAAACGTCACAGTGAAACTCTTATATAAAGTGATAGTATAGGTCTACAGCTTTTAAAACAATCCCATGGATAAGCTTATAATCATGAACCACCATAATAATGGTCATGCAGCAGAGTTAGTCTGCACATTTAGTGGTTACCTAATTGTAGTCTAAAGTCTATATCACATTGTGTAATTACACGTTTGTAGGTTGTAGGATTATTGTTTCTAGACAAAATATGCTGGTAATGTATGGTCATTATCAAAATTTTAGTGTACCATAACACTTTTTGACTAAACTTGATAGTGTGTGTAACAGAGATTACATTATTTGACTACAATTATTTTCGTGATCATGCTTTGCACCAACCTCTATTGAAATATTAGATGGCGGCTACTATAGAAAAAAAAAGATATTTCTTTTCATTCTGCTATAGAGAAATTGACACTTCAAATGTCATGTTTGACAAAATGACCATCGTTCAGAGGAAATTTAGCTTTACTGTTTTATAGAATTCATCTACCGCCCATCTATGCGTATGAACTCCTCTCTAAGATGATGTGGACACTCGTCTCCCTCTAGTGGCTAACTGTGAACACTTTTTAGTTTTTTAATTATTATTTTTTTGTTGTACTGTATAATGTTTTTAGTGGAGCTATTTCTCTCTCATTCTGTTTTTGTGTTATATTACGCATTTTATTGCAAAACAAACAAACAGACAAAACAGCAACATAAAAAAAAAATATTTACAAATGCTACCGCAAAGTTTCTTTAATTCACTTTTTAAATTTTATACAAATTCAGCAATGGATGTACTATAAATGCATGAAAAACATGTTGTCTTGAGGATACAACACACGCAGGATGTTCATGGTCATATTCTAAAAAAAAGGCAGAAAAACAATGATTACATGTTCCATGATGAAATATTACATTAGAACGAGTCCTTACTCATTTCAAAAATACCATAAGATGATTTTTATTTTGCCACATTGTTGTTGACTCATAATTATTATTTTTGAACTTTATTGTGTAAGATCCCTGTTTCTTTTTTAATAAAACATTTTTTAAACAAACTTTACAATTTGTAACTTAATTTAGTTAAAATATGAAATATTACGAATAATACATTTTAAGAATACTTTTATTCAAATGAAAAAACGAAATGAAGAAGACCTTATGCAAAACAAACTTGCACTAACTAGTTTGACAATTTATTTTTTGGTGTGATGAACAGGAAAGAAGTGCTATTTTAGATTAAGTACAGGACAGATTTTGTATATTTTTGGGAAAATGGTTTAGTGAAAGAGTTGAATATTATTACAATTTATATATATCCCATTCATCTCCAGTGTGTGAGCCAGCAGCATATTGGTTGTTTTTAAATGTTGTTTCAGCAATGACGGGGAACTGGACTTGGCATATGAAAGAAGGGGGTCATAACAAGATAGACTGGGAATGAGTACATACAGCAGGGAGCTCTGGGACTAGCACTCTATATAACAGTACAAGACCACAGCCTATGACAGGACCCTCTCTAGCAGCAGTAGCAGAAACATTTGTAAAGTGGACATGACATTTATGGAACCAGATTGGCTAAGATGGAGCTGAGCTATTGGCTAACATACCTGGAACCAGACAGCCTTGATAGAAAAGTGGGCCAGGATGGAGATGATTGAGAGATTGGATTGTGATGGTCCTTTGTGCTGATGGCTCTGCCTGAAGCCTTTACAGGAACCTCTGCGGAAGCAACAAAAGATTACATGATCATTTTAAGTGGTTAGCACTGTCGGCTCACAGCAAGAAGGTTGCTGGTTCAAGTTCTGACTGGGCCATGTGGCATTTCTTGCATGTTCTCCCTGTGTTCACGTGGGTTTCCTCCAGGTGCTCGGGTTTCCCCCACAGTGCAAAAACATGAATTGAATAAACTAAATTGTTTGTAGTGTATGAGTGTGTGTGTGAATGAGAGAGAGTATGGGTGCTTTCCAGCACTGCATGGGGATTCATTAGTTAGAGTACTCTCAGTGTTGGGTTCCGGCTGGAAGGGCATCTGCTGCATAAAATATGTATTCATATTCATATTCCTAATCAGGGACTAAGCCGAAGGAAAGTGAGTGAGCAATGAACACATTAATACAATGATAAAAATCCAATATGATAAATATTATTACTGATGACAGTCAAATTCAGGAATTTTGTGTGTGTGTTTAAACCTTGTACTCGCTTTATATAAAGTCAAAATGATCAGCCTTCAGCCCTAATATTTCTCAAACACTTCAGAAAGTATTAAGTCTTTTATATTGGCTGGAATAAAAGTAGTTTTCATTTTTAATTAGTTTTACAATTTTATTAATTTTTACAATAATATTATCCCCTTTTAGGAATTATTATTTTTGATTGGCTATTGAACCACTGTAGTCCAATAACTTTCCTAATTAACCCAACTTGCCTAGTCAATCTAATTAACCTAGTTAAGCCTTTAAATTGCATCTGAATACTAGCAAAATATTATATATAATTATTAGAAATTAGTTAAATAGTTAAAACTATTATGCTTATAAATATGTTAAATAGTGCTTGGGAAATATTGAAAAAGAATTAAAATTTTACAGGATGGGGAGGGCTAATAACTTTGCCTTCAACTCTATGGACAATGAAGTATAAAAAGGTTTTTTTTATGCCCGTTGTCTACAAAATAGATTTTAAAACAAAGAAGCAAAGCATTATGGTTGATGGTTAGTTTATTTAGAAACTAAATAATTAAGACTAAATGTGTCAAAAATCAGGAAATCAGGCAAGTTATTACAAAAACAAAAAATCCTAATAAATAAATAAATTAATAAATCAAACAAATTTTTAAATGTTAGATGACCAAATGTTACTGATAATATTTAAAAATGAAAGCTGATTAAAATACATCCTTCATCATGATCAACCAACTTCATATCTAGATCTAATAAACAAGTCTCCATAATTATTCATCTGACAGATCCCCCAGGAATAACCGGCTTGCTAAACATTTATTTATACACCATAAGAGCACAATTAATCATTTCATTTTGCAATATGGTCTTGTGGCACCTGACTCCCCCCAAAATAACTCCCTTAACAGCTCCCGTCACATTTTGAGGGCATTTACAGATAAAGCTCAGTGGGACTGCTGGGCTGTTTATTTTTAGAGGGTCTATCAGCATCATTTGGATGTGGCTGTGGATTGACAGGACAAGTGTGGCCAGCAGGATAAAGGAAAGAGGTCTGGATCTAGACCACACACCCCCACCCTCCGAGCCAGCATTCCTCTAACAGGACAGAGAGACAGAGGCTTTTGGCTTCCTCCCGCCCACTTTTTGCTCTCCCCAAACATGGTTGAGGCCCACGGGGTGTGAATCTCCACTCACCTCACAGGACTGACAGACGCTCTGCAGGCGGGTCGAGCCACAGAAGGACAACTGGACATCCAGGCATGGGACGAGAATATTGAAAGAAGCCAAGAAACGTTAAAAGAGATTTAATTGAAACATAAGGAAAATGGTGGCAGAGGAGGTGGTGGTGACCCTGTCAGGAGGTGCTCCATGGGGTTTCCGATTACAAGGAGGAGCCGAGCACCAGAAACCTCTGCAAGTGGCAAAGGTAAGAGGACGCTGGATGGTTACCCTTAATCATGGGTTTTGTTTTAATGAATGGGTGCGTAAAGCCCACTGAAAATGTTGAAAGTGCAATTTTTAATCTGTTTGGCTTTTGTGTGTGAGCGCTATCAGTATGGGGCAAAAGAGTAAAAGTTGTTTAAAAATCTTCTCAGGCACATTTACAACATGAATGCTTTGATAACATTTTAAAATACTCTAGCAGCCCCCAAATTCTAAATAATATCATTTTAGTTATTGTCATAAAAAAGTTTTTTTTAATTATTATTATTTAAGATAATAAGTAAAGGTCAGAATAAATGTTTATGCATCTCTTACACTGAATGACCTTAGGTATTTAAATAATTAAAATTTGCATTTAATATATGGATATACAATCAATTTTTTTGTAAATTTAATTTGTTGCGTACATTAAAATATTTCTCATCTTTGACCCATACACAGTATACCATACATCATAAATTATATTTATTTTAGAATAAAAAATCAAGCCTATACAGTATGTTTGTTTTTTTCTGAACTGGATTCACAATTTATTTTTTTAATAAATAAAATTCATAACCCTGGACTTATGTTGCATGGTTATATTTGGGGCAATGGCCAAAATAAATTGTATGGGTCCAATTTATAGATTTTTATGTTATGCCAAAAAAAAAAGAAGAATATTAAGTAAAGATCATGTTCCATAAAGATATTTTGTAAATTTCCTACTGTAAATATATCCTAACTTATTTTTTTTATTAGTAATGAGCAATTCTAGGAGCTTAATTTAGACAACATTAAATGTGATTTTCACAATATTACGTTTTTTTTTTTTACCTAAATTTTGATTTCTAAATCTTTGTATCTTGGCCAAATAGTCCCCTATCTGTATGTTAATGGAAAGCTTATTTATTTAGATGATGTGCATTACAAATCAGTATATTAAAAAAATTCCCTTAAAGAGATAGTTCACCCAAAACTCTGTCACCATTTACTCACTCTTCACTTGTCACAAACCTGTTAAGAGTTTCTTTTTATAACACAAAAGAATATATTTAGGAAAATATTGGAAACCTGTAACGGTTGTAGTGTAAGTTTTTTCCTTTTGTGGAAGTCAATGGTTACAGGTTTCCAACATTTTTCAAAGTATCTTCTTTTGTTTTCATCAGAAAATGGAAACTTATAAAAGTATGAAACCACTTCATTGTAAGTACATTTTCATTTTTGGGTGAACTATCCCCCTTAAATACCATTATAATATTAGAAAGTCAGAGACAGAAAATAGAACAACATTTGATGTAAACCCAGTCTGACTGAAATGAGCTGATATGTTTGTTCCACATGTGTCAGTGAAAAATGTCTATGACACCTGATAAGAGTAAGTGTTACTCTTGTGAGGCACATAGCCCATGCAATCACGTGTGAGGAAGTTGGCTTAAACTCATAAAGTACTATACTTTTTGGTGTCCTTTAAATGTTCACTTCATTATCATGTTTCAATGCCTAAAATGCAGTTCACACCTATATTCCATTTAATACAGGCAAACAAAATACCATCATGTCCTGTTTCAACTATACAGGCAGCAAGCACTTATTTTATCTGCTGATAAATGCAGTTCAAGAGCGTTTTGGCCTTGCACTGTGAACATTCCTGGTCCACAGATAAATCTGCTAGGCTTCACGGTGCATCTCTTCACTCTTATCTAATTACCAGCTTTTGTTCGGCTTCCTCTGGAATCCAGACATTTCAAAGAAGCATTCACACACTGTTCGGTTTAAATGAGGATGTTATTTCAGGACTGAGTGGAATTACAGCCACAGTGTCTACTTATAAGCGCAGTATGCCCCATTTGTTAAGTGACAACTGTGTGCAATGCATTTTCCCTGATCTAAGGGCTATTTTGGATGGGTGAGTGATGCCAGAGACAGTCTAGTCAACTCTTTCCATGTTCTGAGGAAAAAGACATCAGTCATTTATGTTTATTCAGAGAAATATATTTTTATTTAGGTAAAGTTTGTCCAGCAGTAGGGAGTTTCCATCTTCATTTCAAGGTCACCTCTGCAGACTCTCATCTGTTTCCATTTACAGCATGGCCGTTTTTTTTTCCATGACCATCTCTACTTTTAATTGAGCTATTCTGATCCAGCCGGATCTCTGATTGCTTCTTTTAATCCTGGCATCTAGAACGACCTCGGTGACTCTTGCTCGGTTAGCAAAATGTCCTGGCAATGTTTTGAAAATGACACCAATTGCGTCCTCATATTAATTATAATGTAAATGCATTCATGCTTACAAACCCTCAGCTATCCAATATGATACAGATCCACTTCTTTAGTACTAAATTAGACCATCAACTTCTCAAAAACAGCACTCATTCTGAATGCTTTGCGACTGAGTGACAACTGACTCTTTACAATGTTTGAGCACTTTATTCAGGCTATGTGAAGAACACATGGTGAACGCATGGCATGCGCTGGTTCAGGTCTGCCAATAGGCAACAGCTGCCCTGGCACCAGCTGCACATGTTGTTCCCCCTACTTGCGTTCTCAGACCATTTGATCGGCAATAAAAAGGTAAACGGGCTAAGCTTTCATCTACGTTGTTCCTAATTTGTGTTCCCAGTGTTCACAGAAAAGCAAATTAGAATCGCGCTTGGAGTTTTTGTCAAGATTTATAGTTTTGTGCATTTATTTTTGTCCCCGACACAAAAAGCAGTTTTTAAAATTAGATGTTATATAAGACCAAATAGTCTGAGCTGTTCTGAACTGTTAATCCCTTTAGGCCTTTGTAGATGAATATGCATCTTTGCAAAAATTGCTCCTTAATTCATCAAAGTAGATTTGATGTGTATGTAAAGAGCCTTTGAAAGCAAGAGGTTAAGATAGGAATGTGGCCAGATTTTTTGCTTGGTACGTGCTGATGAATTGAGTGTCTCACATTTGACAGATGACCTCAGGAAGGTTCAGCACTTGAGGAGATGTTATTAGTAGCTAGTTATGATTAGCTTAATCCTTGTAATCTGATAAAAAACAAACCAAGGATAAGGCCTAAATAATGTGTAGTGAAATTATTTCATTCAGTAACAGTAAAGTTCAGAGTTAAAGTTCCCCTTTTTACCCCAAAATAAACTCCAAAAAAGTTTATTTTAGCTTTAAATGAACACTTTTTTGTAAATAGGCTCATTTTACAAGTTCCCTAGAGTTAAACAGTTGAGTTTGACCATTTTTGAATCCATTCAGCTAATCTTCAGCTCTGACAGGAGCACTTTAAGCTTAGCTTAATATAAATTGTTGAATTGGATTAGATCATTAGCATCTCACTCCAAAACCTAAAGAAAAGAGTTTTGATAATTTTCCTAATTATAGCTTGACTCTTCTGTTGTTACAGTGTGTACTAAGACTAATAGAAAATTAAAAGTTGCTATTTTCTAGGTCAATATGGCCAGGAACTCTGATTCCGGCATAATGATCAAGGAACTTATGATCTGCATGTAGGGTAAACATGCTCCTGCCAGACACGGAAATCAGCTAAATGGATTAAAAAAAGATACAACTCAACAGTTTAAGTGTAGGAGAGTTGTAAAATTAGTGTCTATTCAAATTTCTACAAAGAACAAAACCTATGAATGAAGTGTGGAACTATTTTGTAGACACTTGATAAAGAGTTGAGGCGTTATCACGGTTAGTGAGTGTCCAGCACTGGAAAAATCCAAAACTGTGAGGTGAGTCCATCACTTGCCACTCAGAAACACAGATAACCCATTGCCTTATAAGTAACAGTATGAAAGCCAGCCTAAATTATGACATGCTTTTGTGGAGGAATCTGAGTCATACTAATCAGATCCAATCCTACTTTGTTCGCTAGTCAAGTAAAAACATGGTTATAAATGTTTGCGCTTTACTGTTCTCTTACTGAAACTCTCCAAGAGAAAGTCTGTGCTGACTCTGTCTCCCCCTGCTGTTGAAGGTGAGGAAGCGCAGTAAGGCCTGCAGGGCTGGACTCAGAGAGACGGATGAGCTGCTGTCCATCAATGATGTGTCCTGTGGAAGTCTGTCTCACGCTGAGGCTATGAATTTGATCGATAGCGGCAGAGGAACCCTCCATCTGCGAATCAAAAGGTCAGATATCATTACAATGAGAAGCTGCTATAAAAGTCATACTCCAGATGATCATTGTGCTTTCCTTTCAGGACCCCGGCTCCATATCAGTCAGTGGTGCTTGTGGGTCGGGCTCCTTCCCCTCGAATTGATAAGGAGTACCGGGCAGCCTTGAGAGCCCTGTCGCCTCCACTTTCCTCAAAACCATCTGGTGTCAACAGAGTATCGCTCATGTCCCCCACTGGCCTGGAGTGGCTCACATCTCCTCCAGACAGCGAGGCTTACTATGGTGAGACAGACAGCGACGCGGATGTGGCGGCTCAAGAGAGGCAGCGTAGGCAGAAGCGCCGAAGCCCCAGTAGTTCTCCTGCCAAGATCCCTGGCCAAGCCTCACCCCAGGAGGAGGAGACTTTGGGAATGTGTGGCTATGAGAGCACAAAGGACGTCATGTACCCTCAAACACAGAGCTGGCCTCTATCTGATGTAGAGGGAATGGGGACTCTGCAGCAGCAGGTTATGCATGGGGTGGCTCGCAGAGAGGTGGTTTTCCAGCCCCAGCAGAACGAATGGTCACAACAGGGGGAAAATTCTTCTGAGAATTCTGACCAAAGTCCATCAGGAGCTGCAGAAGTGGACAGTGGCTTCCAGGAGCCCCCCACTTTCCCACCTCCACTTGTGTCTCCTGAGCGGGCTAAAGAAGCTCTCATGCTGGCGTCCCGCAGACAGATGGTGCCCATGGTAGGCCCTGTGGACAACCCAGTGGATGAAGAACTCACGGTCACATACATGGACAAGGCCAGGCAAGCCAGTGAGTACCAGTCATCCTTTTAAAATAGCACATATGTACAGTACATTCTTAAAAAGAAAGGTTCTAAACACTGATATTTACAGTGATGCCACTAAAGAACAATTTTTGGTTCCTCAAAGAACTGTTACAGAACCATTTCTTTACTGTAAAGAACATTTTAAGAATCTAAAGAAGCCTTTTCCAATATAAAGAACCATTGATGCCAATAAAGAACCTTTATTTTTAGGAGTGTTTGTGGTCAGTTGTTTTTGAAAGTCTCTTTCAGTCACCAAGGTTGCATTTATTTGAGCCAAAAATGCAGTATGCGTAGTACTATTATAATCTAAAAATAACTTTTCTGTTTGAATATAAGAATATACAATATAAAAGTTTTTTTTATGACATTATAGTCATGTGACCCTACAGAACTCACAATGTTGGAGAAAATAACTCCCCAGTGTTTGAATGGTAAACAAACCATTAACTGCCATTACTCAGAAAGAAAAATAGCCATTTTGACAGAGCTTCAAAGCAGTCTTTAAAAAAAGATAACATAATGGAATTAAACCAATCCAGTAAAAACCAATCATTCTTTCAACTTACAACTAATTAAAGCAATAACACACAATTAAAGTAATATTTTTGACCTTCACTAAGTGTTGCACTGAGTAAAAGTGTCTTCTAAATGAATAAATGTAGAGCAAACACTTCATAAATAAAGTGATTAAATTCAGAATTTTGAGTTATGCATATTGAAAATTGTATTCTTTATTAAGTGAGCATAACTCAGAGGATGAGCTCAGCTTTTCTCAACCTATATCTCTTTCTGCCATTACCTCATACATTATTTGTAGACTGTGTTAAATTTAACTTCTGGAAATCCTCTAGAGATAATTCAATCTCTAATGTCAAGGAGGAGTGTGAATCTGGGCCTGGTGTGGTACAGTGATATTTGATAAAATGAAGAAATGCAGAAAGCAGAAATAAGTCTATTGATACTCAGTTCTGCACACCATAAGCTGTGATGTGTAACATGACTCTTAAAACAGAGATCTGATCTTATCTTTTTTTTTAAGGACACAGTATTTTTCTGGACAGAAAGTAGTGATTACCAAGTTGATTCAGAAAGTGTATTGACTTTGTAAGTCTTGTGAACACAGATTGAAAATATGGGTTTAGGGTCTGAATTAATGAATAAAAAACAAACGTAAGCATTGCTTTGTATTAATTAACTGTACTCACAAGCCCAACCAGTGTAATTAATTTCAAAAACAAATGTCCTTTTTGAGCCAGTTCTTTTTTATGTGTGACTTATGTGTTGTTAAACTTACAAACTACAGTTAAAGATACCCATTCGCTTCATTGGTTAGCATACAACCTAAGAACAGGATATGGCTCAGTGGGAAATAATCATGGTGTGGGATTTGTAATTAAGCTCATTCAAATGTTGGTGATGGGGGTTCCTCATGTCCCCTTGCTGAGGGGTTTACAGGGCACTGGAGGAGGGCTGGACGCAAATGAGCAAGAGTCTATATTTGTCCATTGACTCAGGCCTATAATACAGACCTCTGTTGCATGCTGGGAAAGGCATGTCCAGTTGCTTTAAAGTGTCAGTGATATTGCATTCTCTCCATGTGAACTCTTCAGACTGTGCTAATAATGTGATTTTTAGAGCCAAGAATGATCTGCATGTGTTAAAATAAAATATACTATTTAGTTTGTTTTCTTTTCGTATACTATATTTTTAAAGCATTACGGACTCATAAAAGCATCAATGAATTGGTATGTACATATATCATCCAGTCTATGTAGTGTGTTACTTTTAAAAACAGAAAAAGTTTTTAAATTGATGACAATGTTAGTCTTTCAGACAGTATTATGCGTGCCAGGATAGTAGTTCTGTTTTTTGTAGTAAACATCATTTACGTAACCTTGCAGTATTAAAAAATAAATAAATAAATAAATAAAATTGTCAGTTTCAGGCTGTCAGTATTCAAAGAATATTTTACCTCTAATTGTGCTTGTTTTAAAAAAAAACTTATTTCAATAATGTTAAAATAACTAAATTTAAATAATTAAAAAAACTTTTTGAGGTATCCTATATGTCAAGGGGTTCCAGCCTTGGTTGAGAACAACTAAATTGGTCCAGGAGCTTTTATTTGTAGAATAAACAAATACTTTTTTTTATAATATCTATTTCTACTGAAGCCAATATCATGTGCCTCTTGTCACTATTCAGTGATCTGAAATCTTATCCTTCTCAAAGGTTAAATATCTGACCTTAAATATGAGACGCATACACAGGTGTCAATGTGATGTAGGTAATGATGTGATGAGGATTAGGAGTCTGTTTTTCACATTTCTTCTTATAGCAAGATAAACACATTTTGGAAACTTCATTGGAGTCAAACAATATATCTTGTGTCTGTAACTGATGGGGTGCTAATTCCCCACTCCAAAGCCTTAGGGAAGAGTTTCTCTTCAGCTAATGCCACCCTGCCGACAGTCTAAAGGTCACTTTGTTTCCAAAATTGTGTAATAAACATGTTTTGGAGTTTAATTCTGTATCTCCATTGGGAGTACTCTGAATATCCAGAACTTTTGTTTGTAAATTCTCTTGTGTGAGTTTTGGCTTGAGACATTAGTGCAGTGAGTAGAGGAGTTCATGTCAGCTGCTCTTTTCTGTCACACTGTTAGTGGTGAAAATACAGAATAAGCCAGGCTATTCAGACAGCCTTGGTAAGAGGAGAAGATGAAGCGTGCGCACCTGTTATCGTGACAGCATTGTGGGAGGTCGAAAGAGTATAGTATGAAATATTGTGGATGTGTGATTACCAGCCGATATTACATTTCTCTCAAAATAGTGAGCAAAGATTAAATAGCTTTTGTGGAGGAATTAATCCTTGTACTGTAGTAATTGGCTTGCAATTGTAAAAACAAATTGTATATTGTAATTGCAAAAGTGTGTAAAAAGTGTACTTTTTAAAAAGTAAAAGTGATTAAATGATGAATTTTTATTTGGCGATTACAGTCAAATTGCCTTAATCGGCACTTCAGAGTCTCAAAAACAGTTGATAGGCAGTACTTGTTTCATAGTCAAGTTGGTTTAAAGTGATTGTGGTGTTGTTGAACATGTTCGCATGACCCCACATGACGCTCGCCTTAAGCCGGCCTATCCAGAAAGAGGCTGAGGTGTGCCCAAACAGGTGGGAAATGACCATTAGCTCTGTTCACTGACTAAAATAGCTTGAATGACATAATGGGGTTTCTTTGGGCTTGTGACAGGGTCTTGGTTAAACAAAAGGTCTTTAAAAGGCCTGACCTCAGGCTATGGATTGGTTGATTTCGTACCAATGTGGGCAGAGCACCCAAGTATTGCTGGCTGTTCTCCACTCTTGTGTTTGCGTGTGTCCTGCCAGTAAGGCTGGCTTGGGATCACAGTTTTTACTCTGAACAACATGAGGAGCTTCACATTGCCTGGAGAGGTTGAACATGAAAGACACATCTACGCAGGTAATCTTTGGTTTAGCTGTAGAATGACATGGCCTTGTTTTCTGTTTAAATGATTCAAATTGTGGATAAGATGATTTCTAATGTGAAAGGTGAGACAAGCTGATGGATAGCAGAGAGCTGCTATTTACAAGGTTTATAAGGTCAGCTTTGACTTTTGTAATTTTTGCTACGTTTGTTTTACTTATCAGCTCAACTATTTCTGATGAAGCCTAATTTTATGTCATATGTTTTAGTGCCAAGAGATGTATGTAATCATGTAATGATTAACCTGTGTTTGGTCATTTCTATTGTAGAAGCACCGGGCAGGAGTATACTTTCATAATTCAAAGTAAATTTTTTTTAATGCCCAGCTAAAAAGTCATTCATCATTGCTCGCTTTTAATAAGCCAGAGTTTTTAAATAATTTGGTTGGTGGTATTTAAATTTTGTATTTTGTGGCTTTAATTTGTAATTGTAATTGAGTGTGTTTTCTTCTTTTTATTTTTCTATGTATTTGTTTGTATAGCACTTTGGGAAACCCTGGTTGTATAAATGTGCTTTGAAAATAAACTCATATTTATGTCTTCATATGGACCTTTTCAATGAGAATTTCTTGAATTTAATGCTGTGTTGTTTGATCCATTGTTAGAGCCCTCCATATTAGAAAGAGAATATCATTGAAAAAATACTGTCCTCTTGATAGCTTTTATGGTTTTGAAGACATATTTTTTACCCTGTTTTTTTAAAAACAGATCTTGGATCCCCAGTGGTTACTTGCTCAACCTGTTAGAATGTGATTGGCTATTTGTAGAGAAGGATGAGCTCAGTAGTTTACCATGAGGATTTTGGAGCCAGACATTTCAGCATCTAACCCACTGCATTATAGTGTCTAATATCAGAGCTATTCTGACTCAACTAGAAAATGTGTTTTAATTTACTACAATGCCAGCTTGATTTAAAAAAAAAAAAGTGACTTTATGTATGATGTCTTTATATGTGTGACTTTGTTTGATGCTACCAATTCATCTGAGGTACTGTTATATAAATTTATAGACTTATCCAGACAAGGCCTGCTAATAGGCCAATAAAGTCATGCTACAAAACAGAATAGAGAATGGCAAATATTTAACGTGGTGCCTGAAACAGTCATTAATTTTAATTACTCAGTATTTCTCACTGATTGATATACATAATTGATATATTTTTATATGTTTTTTCCCTAGAGCTACACAGAGGTGAGAGTTTACAAGATAAGCAGGTGAAGGAGGCCCGAACCAAGTGTCGAACCATTGCTTCTCTCTTGACAGATGCTCCTAACCCTCACTCTAAAGGTGTGCTTATGTTCAAGAAGCGACGGCAGCGGGCCAAAAAGTATACTCTCACCTGCTTCGGCAGTGTAGACGGAGAAAGCAACAGTAATACAGAGGGAGAAACTGAGGACGAAAGCCTGTTTCCTGGGAGTGAATCTGAGCTTGATGAGGACGGTTTTTCTGCTGCACCAGACCCTACCTGGGATAGTGGATACCTGGATGTTTTAGACAAGAGGACTTCAGCGTGTATTGTGCCTGATAGAGAAGCAGAGATCAGCCCGGGCTTAAATGCCACTTCAGGAAAAGGAGCCCAGCTTTTTGAACAACAGAGAAAAAGAGCTGAAGAACATGCATCAAACCTAAATACATTTTCATTGCCACAGCATCAGGAAGACTCAACTCTAACATATAACCCGGTTACTCCATACACACCCCAAAGTAACAGTTCTCTTAGTACAAGTATGGTGAATGGGGAACCTTTGATAGTGAGCAGGACAAGTGTGGTGTTATCTTCTCCAGGTCCAACACCTATGCCATCACTGACTGGAGCATTACCAGAGCAAGTAGACTCATCGGCTGCCAGCTCAGTGCACAACAGAACTGCCAGGCCTTTTGCCCCTGGAT
Source organism: Danio jaintianensis (assembly GCA_903798115.1). Classification (NCBI taxonomy): domain Eukaryota; kingdom Metazoa; phylum Chordata; class Actinopteri; order Cypriniformes; family Danionidae; genus Danio; species Danio jaintianensis. Next base: position 7,115,418 of record CAIGQV010017602.1, on the reverse strand, counting down.
GTGTGAGCAGCCGAGCAGCAACTGCTCCAGTAGTCTTCAGGCCCAGCCCTGCCAAAAAGGCTGGATCACAGTCTCAGGCTGTGTCTGTGGCAACTATGCCAGCTGCCTTCTCTCCTGTCGCCTCGGAGGGGAAGAAAGCCATCTCTACATCATCACTGTATATCCCTGCCAGACCAGCCACCTACAATGGTCCTTCTTCTCTCCTCTCTCCTTCCTCAGTCATCTCAGGTCCATTTTCTCCTCCTCCTTCAAATGCTCCACTCTACTCCCCAACCTACTCCAGCACCTCAGCTCCTTTTTCCCCAACAACTTCTCATGTAACATCTTTGAGTTTGCCTTCTGGCATGGGTCAAACTTACTCTCACCCCCAAGCACAAGCAATGCCATTCAGTCCTCCACACCACACAGTTTCTTCTCAATTTCAGCCACCCCCACCAGCTAATGTGCCAGCACAGCCTTTTTCTCCCCCATTTATGAATGTCCCAGGTCATCCAAATGTCCCTCTTCATGCTCCTACATCAGCAAATATGCAACCTTCCCCATCCCACAAAGTCTCCTTCAACCCATATATCTCTGTGGCATCCACTACACCAGAAACACCAAATGCACCAATTGCCCAACAGTATTCTCTCTCCAACTCTACTGATGGGATCTCTTCTAGAGAGCAACGCGTCTCAGTTCCTGCTGGACGTACTGGCATTCTGCAAGAGGCTTGTCGTCGATCCACCAAGAAACCAATGTTCAATGTTCAAGAGGAGAAGAAGGCTCCATCTTACAACCCTGAACTACTGTCTCTAGTGCAGAACTTTGATGACAGGTCCCGTTCTGGTGGAGAGGCTGGGTTTGAGTCTGGCCCTGAGGAAGATTTCTTCAATCTGGGTGCAGAAGCTTGCAACTTCATGCAGGCACAGAGAAACAGGTTGCCACCACCAGTGGCTCCTAAACCAGGTCATCCAGCTCCTGAGATGCCACAGATGCGAGGTAAAGGTGCAGAGTTGTTTGCACGTAGACAGAGTCGCATGGATCGCTATGTGGTGGATAAACAACCCAAATCTCCAGCACAGCCTCGTGATCCCTCACCTACACCCTCTCTCCCAGGTAACTGGAAATACTCGCCCAACATCAGAGCCCCACCACCCATTAATTATAATCCACTGCTGTCACCTTCTTGCCCTCTAGTGGCTCAGCGTAGCACCAAGGCTAATGATGCCACTAAAGTTGGAGTTAAAACAATGCATGGACACAACAAACAGGGTATAAAGGCTCTTGACTTTGTGAGCAGGCAACCATACCAGCTTAACCCCTCTCTATTCAGTTATGGAGTAAATCCTCAAAACAATACCACTTATCAGCAACAGCAGCAGAATGGTGTTGGCATAACAGGCCAATACTTTAACCCACCAAAGCAAGTCCCCATTAAAGCAGGCCGTGTGTATGAAATCAAACGTTTCTCCACACCTACTCCTATGTCTGCACCTACTTCCCTGACCCCCACTGTAATTGCCCCTCGATCTGCCACAACCCTGGGTGAGCCTATGTGGCGCAGTGATGTCACTTCCCCACCTCCCGTAGCTCCAAGACCCGGTGCACCCTTCTCCCCACCTCCTCCTGCTCCGACAGCAGCCCTGCCTGCTCTCCCCAAAATATCCACTGCCCCTGTACCAAATTCAGTGCCCATGCCACAACCCAATCCTGGGCAAGCCTATACCCCATTCCAGGCAGCCAAGCAGTTCAAAAGTGCCCCTGAGCTGAGTCCCCTGTCTGCTGGTGTTCGGTCCTCAGGGTCCGTAAGTGGTCTGAACCTTAGGGTACCCAGACCCCGCTTCTGTACATCAAGCATGGGTCTGCAACCAAATGTGTGGAGGCCTGGCTCCATACATTACTGAGAATTCACTATGACACTGACTGCCACCTTGAGCAAGAGCACTTCAGTGCTTGAGCTCTGTCTGCTTAATGAATTGCTCGACTACAATAATATGACAAAATCATTAGTCAGAGATTTTTTTGTGCATGTTCACAACTGTAGCACACACGCCTTACAAGCACTCAGTTATTTTAAAAATAGAGTATGCAGCTATATTATAGTGAATGTATACATCTGTATATGTGTTATTCAGAATGTTGAGATATTTTGATATCAGAATGTTGAAATGTACTGTGCAGGTAACTTTGATTTATGTTTCTTAGTTTGCATCTAGTTACTTTTACACCTTATGAATAAATTTAATCATCAGAAATGCACAACCACAACTTGTGAGAACAACTAAAAATATTAGTCATGATCAGTTTTGACATTATGTACAAGGGGCCACAAGGACAAAAAAAAAGGAATAATTAATCATCTTGTTATTTTTTTCACTTGGGTCCACAATGATGAATTGATGAAGGGTAAGTATACATGAAAAAGTCATATTAGGTCAGAAGATAGGGAAGGCAGAGTCATTGAAGATCTGTGTACATGTGTTATAGTATGTTTAAAGACAAGAGTTGTATCAGAGTCTCAGTGACAGAGAGATGAAAAAAGTGTACATAGAATGTGACAGAAGCTTAAAATGAAAAAAAGATGAAGAATCCTCAAGTGGAGAGATGGTACAAACCACCCCCCTTGCTCATGAATTGCTATCTCATCTGGCCTCTGCCATGCCCTTTTCTTCTGATGTTATCCTTTATTTCTCTAAACATCTCTTGAGGTTGGATTGCAGGCCTGTGTTTGTCTAGAGCATCGCACAAAGCCTTTGCTTCTTGTTTGACGAGGATCAGTATGGATGCTTGATGCATGTGCTGATTTTATCCTCATAATGCTGCGAATGCCAAGGTTTTGACTGAGCATTTAGAAAAGCATGTGAAAACTCCACTGCAGGGTATTGTGCTAGGGCTTTTTCATATGACAGCTGAAAATATACACTAGATGACAAATTCTGAAAGCGCTGCTTTATCTTTATGACGTATTATGCGAATGTGACATTTGACCACTTTCCCTGGTGCTTGCTCTCATTGTGAATGATGCTTTTGCCAAAAAGGTATGACATCCATTTCAATCACTTGTATGAGCTGTTCAACAGCATTTGTGAACTTGTATAGGCCTAGTTGAACATTGCTTGCTTTGCTTTTTATCAGAAAATAACCCAATGGCCTTGGTGGAAATGAAAACAATCTGGAATGGTGGGTACCATTTCTCTACTAAGGTTAAGAAGGTTGATTAGATGCAAAACTGTAATGTACATTGTTGTCATTCAACTTGAAGGTGATGACAGAAGAGAAGGATGCGAATGGAAGGTATGAAGCATATATAATTTTAAAGCAAGGGTAGAGAGGAAAGTGCCTTTTGGCCATTAAATAAGGTTAAACATTTTCATGAGTGTGTACTAAAAGGCTCGTCAGAATGTATTTCATGCTTTTACATAGCATTTTAAAAGTTTTGATTCTTTAGTAAATGGGTTTTATTTGTGTTAAATATAATGAAAAAAATGTAATTATACAGAATGAATTATGTACAATGCTAATGGTAAGAGAATGAAAAGTTTACTGAATTTCAGAATTCAATAGTTGTGAAAAGGGGAATATGAGAAAGAGTTTGTACTGAGTTAATAAAGAGCAATAAAAATAAATGTAAAAATACCAGTTGTGGTTGTCTGTATGTTCATTTATTTTTCTATGTTGAGGTGATTTTCTTCTCACAAGCATATAGATATAGCATGTAAGGGCCATGCCCACTGTTTTAGACCACATAGTAAATACTATAATTTACAATCTTACAAGTTTACCAGTGATGGGTTGCAGCTAGAAGGAGATGCTCGCTGCAGAGGCATTTGGGCTCCAACGAGGGGGAGCTTGAGCTCTAGCTCCTCCTCCTATAAGCTGTTTTAATGCGTTCCCTCACCCCACCCCTAACCCCAACCCCCAGTGACATCACTAGTAGAAGAAGTGCAGCAAGGAGGAGCTAGAGCTCAAGCTCCCCCTTGCTGGAGCTCAGCTCTGCCCATGTGGCTCTGCAGTGAGTACCACTTGGCTAGAAGGGCATCCGCTGTGTAAAACATATGCTGGATAAGTTGGCAGTTCATTCCGCTGTGGCGACCCCTGATTAATAAAGGGACTAAGCCGAAAAGAAAATGAATAAATGAACAATCTTACAAGTTTATCTGGGTAGAAAGAGCATTCAGTAATCGTAACACCCACAAGTATTTTGTGTTCACTGAATGAAAAACAGCTCTGAAGTTTTACCTCGGATACTCTGCTCATAGTGAGTAATATTCTTATGTTTATAATGTATAAATATATAAAAACCCAATGTTATGTATATTAGTATATTGTCAGGTAAATATGTCATGATCTTGTTCAAGACGTAGGTACAGTAGGTAATTACACACTTTTGTTCTAGTTCTGTAAACAACTGTGCCGCTTAGCATTAGCTCTGTAACCTTACCCTCACTCAGTTGAACTGCCTTCGGACCCCTCTGCTCTACCATATAGTATGATCATATTTCACAAACTATCAGGTGCTAACTTTAGCCAATCTGTGTGTGTATCCGTCATGACGAGCCACATTCTGTTTGCGTCAGACGCCCCTACTGGTGATGATTGGTACTACAGGCGCTCCTCTGTCCTGTTTGAGGCCAGGTAAAAACAAGCTGCATTGTTGCATCTAATTTGTACCTAGCAGGTTTTGTTTATATGCTTTTATTTGAAAGACAAATTTGACGGTGAACAGACTAAATGTGAAAGACTACAAATCGCACTGCTGTCAAGACTCGAGAAACTGGTGAATTGCAAACAAACAGTGATCCTTCAAACAGTGTTACTGTAAAAACAAAACTGTGTATACTGATATTCATATATGGATGGATAGATGTACATACACAATTTTAGAAAGGGGGGGGGGGGGGGTGACTGATTTGTTTATCTTTTTTAATTGTTTTATATTTTAAGTTAAAAAAATACATTTTTTATTATGTCCAACTTTTTACATATCACTTCTGGTTTAAAATGGACCCAAAGCCTTAGCTTTTTTTTTTCCAGCCTTTTACTTTTAAAATCACAATAGTTTCAGTTAACGTTAAATGATTTGCTACAGTGGAACTGAAAAAGTGCACACAACAAAACTATTACAATACAACTTACAATAAAACTTCTGAATTTATAACATTTTGAATTTCGTGAAAGTCAATGCTATAATGAAACAATCCTATCTCACAGGAAAACATTATTTTTGTGCAAAAACAAAACTTTCTTTAATCAAAAACTACCCAAAACAGAATGAAAATGAATGAAATATATCATACAAATTAGCCAATAATTCTCCCAAAATGTCAAGTCACGTCATCTTTATTTCTCTTTCCAAGCAGCTTAAAAAAAGAGATAAAAAAAAACAATAACAATATTTCAGACTGTAAAAAACATACAATTCTTATTAATGTATTTGCTTGAGATTGTGATGGTTTAAAAATATAGACCGTATAGAAGTTACTATCCTACAACAATAACAATATTTCAGACTGTAAAACCATAAAACTCTTATTAATGTGCACTGAAAGAAATTATTCATAGGATTTACTAAATTTGTTTAAGGTAAGTGGTTGCAATCAATTTATATGGGCTGAATTTAAACAAACAAATTAAATGTAGTAATGTCCAACAAAATTTTTTTGTTTAAATTCAGCCCATATGAATTGTTTGCAACCAGTTACCTTAAAACATTTAGTAAATCCAATGGATAATTTCTTTTCAGTTTATTTGCTTGAGATTGTGATGGTTTAAAAATATAGACTGTATAGAAGTTGCCATCCTAATTAAATATTCAGTTAAAAATACTAGCAACATGCAGAAAATTCAAAACGCTTAAGAAACACAGAGGGTAAGTGAAGGTAAAAGACTAAAATCAGAAGTGGGACACTGTTAACCTTTTTACAGGTCCTCACTGAAAACCTCTTGCTCTTAGTTACTCTATATTTAGACCTAAAAGTATCTGCAAGAAAAGTATCCATCAGCTCGGTGTGTCTGTAAAGCACTGAACCAAACCCCCGCCCCGCTCCTCAAGACCTCCTGTCCCAAACGCTGCTAGGATTTCACTCTTCCTGGGATGTAGAAGAGTGCAGTAACCCTGGCCAATCCGAAACAACTGGATTAACCTAAAAAAAAAAAACAGTCCTCTTGGGGAGCTTTGATTCAAACAGTGATTTGATTTGCTTTGTGAAACACTGGTCTTAGTTCTCAGGTAAGAGGAGTCCTTATGTTCATATTGCACAGGGAGAAATGCAGGTGATCAAATGTTATAATGAGCTCTTAATCTTTACACGCTGGTGCCGGGATGTTAGGAGTATGTCAAGATGATTTATTATTGTTTGCAAATGGTAAAAATATATGTGGTTCTTGGAGAGAACCTCCTGCTGCATATCATAAATCATATACAGATCTAATAAACATGGAGCGCACTGAATCTCCTTTGCATCTAAAATTAATTATGCATAAACACACAAAAACAAATAACAAATAGCACTCCAATGCTCTGGTATATTTGTTAATAATTTAACGGTGAAGTTTATACTAAATTATTATTATCTTTATTTATTTACTTTTGTTACTTGGTAAGTTGAAATGCAGAAATGTTTTTTTCCAGCTCCTAAGAAATGTCTTTAATATGGCGTTCGGGATCCTCCAGCTTGCCATTGCAAGGCTTCAGGAGGACATTTGAGGAATTTGCTGACTAGATACCCATGGTGGATTTATTTAGTGTGCTAAAACAAAAATACCCCTCTTCGCAACAAGAGACCGGTGTCGCCGATCAACTTAAAGTCTTACTAATTGACCAGAATTTAAATTACTGTACATTACAGTTATGTGGTTACACTTTTTTATATCCTTGTTACACCTTAAATGTGCTTATAGTAATGACAGTAAATTATGCATAATTATATGCAATTATCCCTTAACCTATAGTAAGTGCATTTTGATAATATAACTGTACTTGAAGTGCTTCACTGTAATTAGGACACCTATTATTGCATGTTGTTCAAACATTAATTTGACATTATAAAATCCTCAAGAATAGAAAATAACTAGAAAAATACATGACAGTCAGCTGCTGTTGATGACCTATGATTTGTACTTGCTCTAAATGTATGTCAAATACAGAAAACAGAAATAAATATGTACAATAAAATTGTAAATATGTAAATAAAAAAAGCAAAATGTAATATAAATATTCAGTCTGTGAAAATGGAGAAGTTGTGGTGTCTTTTCAACCTTTATTATTCCTCCTGGCCACAGAAATTATTTTATTTTGGAATTAAAAGCATTTATGTTTATAATAAACATTGTTAATTTTGTTGACATGTTAAGTATTTCACAAAATTTAAAGTAATTTAGTGAAATCTTATGCTCAAAATAATTGTTGCTGCTTCTTTAAACTACTTATTTAAAATCAGCGGAATCAACACAAATTTGTTTTTGAGTTTTTTTTGGGACAACTTAATTGTTTTACGTTTAATCCACTTACATTTTTAAAAACAATTAAGTTAACTTAATCTATTTGTGTTGGGACAACATGAAGGAATTGTGTTGAACTCCTGGAATTTTTACAGTGTATTATAACTTATTGAGTTATGACAGCTTCAGATATATAAAAAAACAGGTTTAAGATTCAGTCTCCAGTTTATTTCCTATAACATTCTTTCAGGTAATGCATGATAATGCTGAACTCATGCATATGGCATCTTTTCCCATCTTCCACCTCCAAATGATTTTATATTTCATTTGTTCGCTCAGATTGCAGTGATGCCTGTCTCTGGAACACCTGATCCAACCAACAAGAGGAAGAATCCTTCGAAAATCATCACAGACTTCTCAAACATCTCACAACATGGTCAGTGGCACACACACACGCACACACACACACAAATAAATACAACATGATAATAACATTGCTAGAACACTCACTTGAGATATGCTATGAAGAGCGAATGAGTGTTGTAAATGTCACACTTAATTACTAAAGTCTTCCCTGGTGTCCAGTGTCAACATTAAAAGCCAGAGCCAGAAATACCAAACAACCCCCAGGCTCTTGGTAAATATCTTGAGGTTCAAATCCCCACTGAAGAACACTTAATTTATAGAGCGTATTAGCGCCACTTTTTCAGCAGCACTATAAGAATTCTTTCCATTTTTTTGGAGATCTATACTTTATTGAAGCGTTACAAGTCATGAACCAAACACAGCTATGAGGTGAATCACAACATTACAAACTTTGATTTGAAGCTAAGAAGTATATGAAAGTTTATATATGAATATATTTGTTTGAGTGAAATGTAATTTTTTTCTAATGATATTTCTTCGAAAGGTTGCCATTTTGATATTTTTTTTTAATATCAACAAATACAAAAAACATTTGAACAAAAGGATTAGGCATATATGTAAATCCATATTTGGTGGAATAACCTTGATTTTTAAATCACAAAAAATTAAAACATTTGTAATTCGGGCCAATTGCTTGAAATGACAAACGTTTCATTTGAAATTTAGTAGGAATCTTATAAGACCTTTTTAGAATAAAACAAATATTACCATTTGACTCAAACCGCAACATTAAAAGCTAGTTTACTTAAGAAAAAAGTGAGTAAACCCTTTTGGAACGTGTAACTTTTAAGCTGACTTAACTTAATTTTTATAATTATGCACATAAGTACATAATTCATTTACTTAATAAACAAATATGTAGGTATTTTTAAAGCGTATAGGAAGATCGACTGGATTACATTATTTGCGATGCTTCATACACTGAAAAAAATGTTTAATTGGATTTACTAAGTTTTTTAAGGAAAGTGGTTGCAACCTATTTATATGGGCTGAATTTAAACAAACAAATTAAGTTGACTATTACTAAATTTAATTTGTTTGTTTAATCAAATCATTTTCAAATCATGAATCTTTTTTTTTTTCAGTGTAAAGCTGAAGACAACTTTAGGCTCCCTTTGCTCGATGCGACTCTCTGATTGGTGGAAATGTCTTTACAGCATGGGAAATGTAGTTTTCTGCATGAATTCTACTATTAAACATGATTGCATTGTAAATAAGTTGAATTAATGCGAACCGATAACTTATCAATATCCAGGATTATGATATCCAATTCATACAACACTCACACAACAGGTCTGTCTTTAAAGATTTACACATTATTAAAAATCTGATTCCCTATGGAGAAAATGAACAGAATTTGTAGTTGTATTCTACAGGCACTGTATGTTAAAGCTGAGCCTCAAAAAGTAGAACACACATTTGTAATAAGCGCATAACAACTACTGAATAGCACTGCAAACAACAAGTAGCTGTTTCTAAGAATAGACACAGTTTGAATTGTCTTTTAATGCACTATCATTAGGTTCAGTGAAATGTCATGTTTGAACAAAATCAGCATGTTATAATGTTCTTCCTTGTGCTGAAGACATGGGCTATCAATTCCCCCAGTTTAAAGAGCTGTTGCAATGCAATTACTCATCTTAGCTTTGATATAAAAAATGCCTTCGTCATACTATAAATGCCAGTCTAATGAGCGGTTAGCTAGTGTTGTTTGTAGCTGGCCAATTATTCCACTGAAGAGAGCTAAATCTCAAAGACATTGTCAAACTGAGTGACTTCACAGCTTTCCTCTAATGAGCAGCTCAGTTATTAGGTGCTGTGTGTGTGTGTGTCTAAAGGCTGTTTAGTGTACCAGATTCTCCCTCTTCATTCGCTTGGCAGTGTGCTCATCATGGGCAGTTTGTTTACAGGACAACATTCTTGCAGCTCGCGTTTCAGAGCCAAATAAATTAACAGCAGAATTATTGCCAATAAGAAGGGATGCTCAGCAGAGATTACTAGCTGCTTCAAATTATTTAACTTCAGTCTGTTTCAGCAGATTGTCACGCATGCACACATTGGGACAAATATACTGGGCGATTTATGCTCTGTTAAAACTGATTACAAACACTTAGTTCCAGTTTGTGCATTAATTATTTACTTTTTGTACACTCCTTGGGTTTTTTTCTTGTTTTAAAAAGTAGGGATGGGCGATTTACTCATCTTTTGCAATATAACAGTAAAAATTCTCTCAATGATAAGAATTAGTCTTATCGTGATAATAACAATAAAAACTCTTTTGTGCAGCGAATAAATGTACAACAGTCCTGTGTGTATGTGTGTGTGTGTGTGTGTGTGTGAGCCTGTTTACAAACTGTGGCAAAAAATATCTTGCAAAATTAATTCTGCATCAATTCTGATATTTAAAAAATGCATCATCATTCTCTCTTGAATCGATTCAGAACTTGGTTTTTAACAGCAAATAGCACTCAGATTTTACCCATAGACTCAAATGTTCACGAGGAAGAGCGCTTGTGCATTTGGCATCACATGTAAGTTTTTTGTCACGAGATTAATGTAAACACAGCTTACTATGAACACTCTAACGCTGTTTCACTGCAATTCGTAACTTTTTGATTTAGTGGCTAATTCGTATGAAATTGTACAATCTCATTCGTACAATTTTCTCATCCCCCAATGACGGTTGGGTTTAGGGGTGAGATTTGGTGCCAGGCCTCCTTTTAAAAATCGTACAAATTTGTACAAATTCAACCCAGGCTCATTCTGAAAACGTACCTCTATATACATTTCCGGAGACCATCAAATACGTCCTAGGAGGTACGTTTTTTTGCAGTTTTTGTTTTGGCGAATCCATGAGAGGCCGCTGTGTACGCTTTTTGAGATCTCAAATTTCTCGCCATTCTCGCCTGCTGTTCTCTCGTAAATCCACCAGAGGCTGCTGTTGACTGACTGAACGACTGACTGACTGAACGATCGACTGACCCACCCTCCTCCTTCCCTAAACCCAATCAATAATATTTTAAAAAGCACAGATTGACCCATCCACCCACTTCCCTAAACCCAACCGACAAATTTAAAAAGCAATTCAGAAAAAGAAAAGCCCTCGTCTGATTTTTACCACGTTTTACCACATTCTCACCCTGTTATTTACTTGTTTATTTTATTTTTTGGCTTCTGTTTTTGTCTTACCCGCCGTTCTTCACCGGACTCGAACCCCGTCGTCGTGGTCATCTCCTCTCTGTGTCTCAAGTCCACCGACATACAAGGTGAGATAACTGGACAAACTGATAACAGCTGGAAAGCCGTCCGTACGGAGGTAAGCGGTCAGCTGTTAAGCGCGAAAAGGAATGGCATCATACCGCCCCGTAGCGTTCATGTAAAAAATGAAATGCAGCCATACATACTTCTGGCTACATAATTCACGATCTCCAGAAATGTATATAGGGCTACGTTTTCAGAATGAGCCTATGTTGTACAAATTAGCCACTAAACTGACAAAATGTAAAATAGTTACGTTTCCTCGTGAGATCAGGTGAACACTCTTGTAATTCGCATAAACCTTTCCTAACTTTATTAATATTCATTTTAGGTTCAAGTGTTATCTTTAAGAAATTGGATGCAAGATGAGTATGGCAGTTTGTAGCACCATCTGCTCAGAATAATTCAAGAGAGAATAGCGATACATTTTTTAAATTTCAGAAATGATTTCTCTAACGCCACATAGCTTAATTACAAACAGAGATTTACTGACATACTTTCATTCTATATTCACTTCATAACAATAGTCAAGTGTATGAAATGAAAAAAACTGTGACCAGGCATGCTTTGATATCACAGAATGAAGAAGAAATCATCCCGTCCTATTTTATAGTATTATATTCAGTGATAAAGGCTAGGTTAATTAGCATTGCATTATAAATATACTTTATTCTTATATTAAAAAAGGATGGCTAGAAGAACAAAAATAAACCATTTATTTCCACTAGTATTTGTTTATTCATGTTTGTTCACTTTATCAGTTTCTATCTTCTATTTTCCAACAATGATATCTTTACTTCTGTAATGGATATGTGAAGCTTAATTGCACAAGGGCGCCCTCTAGCATCCAGTAAGAATGAAACAGATATTATATTGTGTGTGCCCACAAACACTCAATTTTTGGCAAAAAAAATTGAAAAATACTTTTCTCTAAAGATATAGGACCTTTTCACAGTGGATAATTATTGTCACTGATACAGTTATCGCAATAACTACCAAAAAATATTGGTAGTTATTGCGTAGTTATTATTATAATATCTCCTATCCCTATAAAACAGCACATATATGAATAAAAGGAGTTTAGTTTTTAGTGAAAGCAGTGTATGTGAGAATGTGATTTCAGATGCATGCACGAGTGAGTCATTAAATCATCCATTCAACCAATTCTTTTAAAAACATTCATTCATAAGGAACAAAACATGTGAAGTCTAGCATCTGCATATGCCTACATTCGTACTGTGATGAAAAACAGAATAATTTGAAATGATTATTACACAGTATTCATAAATCAGTAGGCAAGTAATACAGAATGATGCAATTAATGCTGTAGGTCACATTAAAAATATAATGGTTGTACACTGTATAAAATATCTGTTAATGAACAGTTAACCATAGCATGTGTGATTCACATGCATTGAAAGATCCTATCATGCAATTCGAACAAAATTTTTTTGAATAACGAGCTATAAAATATACAGATAATATACATTATAGTTCATCCCTAACATATTCATACTGCACACTTTCATACTGTATGAAACATACTTTTATAATAACTTCAAAGTTTTTTATTCATATGCAATTTTAGACAAAGCCACTGGCTCTTAAGAGTGGGTTGTAATTATTCATTTAACAAATTATTCTAAAACACTGACTTATTTGGGAACAAAAAGCCACTATTGGGAGTTCCCTCTAAGGCATGTTGATTTATTTTTAAATGTTTTTTAAACTTATTTTGAACTTTTTTAATTAGCCGAGTGAAAACACACGCACACACACACACGCACGCGCACACACACACACACACACAGACACGCACAGACACACGCACGCACGCACGCACACACACACACACACACACACACACACACACACACACACACACAAAGGAAGTATCCCTAGTAATGTATCTAAAATGTAAGCTACTGAAGATTATCTTTTGTTTATTGAATTGTTTGTTTGAAAGCACCGTCAGCTTAAGCATAGCCCTGCCTTTGCTTTGTATACGTATCTTACAAGATATAAAATCTACAAACATGCACTCTGCCTTGTCCTTTATTTTCCATAATTTCCAAAACTCACTCACAAACTCGCACACACACACTGCTAAAGCTTTGGCCAGGGATCTGATTTACAAGATAATGCAAGTATTTCTCAGCACAGCATCCTTCTTGTTGGTGTCGGATGTGGCTTGATTCCAGGTTTAATGGCTGATATTAAAGTTAAGGAGTATAATTAAACTAAAAGAGTGCAGAGCTTCTGCTCTTTATAATGGATAGGACCCATATTTTGAAAGCAAACATATTTGTTTTCATGCTTCCTTTAGATAAATGTTTCTATCCATTTCGTTATTATTCAAATTAGGGTGATAATTCTGAAAGAAATTTCCCTTTTATCTAATCTTCAGCAGACCAGGAAGATGAGAATGCCGAAGCCTCTGAACTTGATTTGGGAACCAAAATCAAGACCCCTAAAGATGTGATGCTGGAGGAGCTGTCTCTCATGAAGAACAAGGGCTCTAAAATGTTCAAGATGAGACAGCAAAGAGTGGAAAAATTCATCGTCAGCGACGAGAACCTGGTCAGCAAATGAGGCATGAGAAAAGTAGTAGCCTTGATAGGAAATTGAGGTTTATTATGGATTCCTTCATATGGGAATCACAATATAACACTTGATGAAAACTTTTAAAGAAGATGGCTTTTATAATTCTGAAGGAACTTGTGATAATGAATGTGCATGATTGCTTATCATACTGTATAGTGAAAAATCCTGCATAGTATATTATATAAAGAATAATTACGAAGTAACAGGAACCTGGTGGGTGAGCGCTGATCTTCCCAACACAGGCTCATTGGGAAAATGTGGCCTGGTGTACATTTTTGAGAACTGAGGAATATGTGCTCACTATACATATGGCTGTATTTTATTTGTAAACAAATGCTACGGGGTGGTACCGCTGACCTCCGTATGGATGGCTTTTCTGGCATGACTGGTAGCTCACAGCGAATAAAGTCAGACTTGGGATGCGAAGCAGAGCAGACCAGGGTTCGAGATTTGTGAAAACAAAAACTGCAAGACAATGTTGTCCAGGGTACATATTTTTCGGTTCTCAAAAATGTAGTCTTCAGAAACATTTCCTGGGTTGGATCTTCCAGTTGTGCATAAATGGTATATGCAAGAGTTGTGTTTTATGACTTTGTTATTTATGCTGGGTTGTATTTTGTGGTTTTGTGTTTCAATTTGTTCTTTTGTTTAATAATTGCGCACCTCTAATATAATGCTTCACAGATCACATTTTCAAGTTAAGACAAATTTGTATTTTCAGTTTATTTCATTTTCAGCATATATTTTGGCTCAGAGTTTTGGCCTCTCTAATACCTTTTTAACAGTTAGAATTTGCATCCCTATTCTCACTTTAAAATCCTTAAGGGATAGTTCACCCACAAATGAAAATCTACTCACTATTAACTTACTTTCCAGCTCTCTTCAAAATAACTTATTTTGTTTTAAACAGAAGAAAAAAAGTTAAAAAATGAAGGGTTAGTAAATGATGACAGAATGATTTTTTTTTTGTTGCTTTTAATGCCTCATAGCTGAACCTCCAGAACCTGGTTCCCTCTCTGGGATGTGAAATGACTGCTCCACATGAACCATCTCTCAACCCAGAGCAACCTCAAGGTACTGTAAAGCTCACTTTTGCATCATTTATTTATTATCATTAAAATTAATAGGATTACATTTCTTCATCGATATTTAGTTTCTCTGTTCTATCTGTGGCAGAGGAAGTAGATGTTGCTGCAGAGAAGGAAAAGAGACGGCGCGAGTATGTTAAAACATATGTATCACCTTGGGAACGAGCAATGAAAGATGACCAGGAACTTAAAGAAACCATGCAATTGAAAATGCCAGGGCCTCAAATTTACAAGGATCTTCCCAAGTACAAGAGTTTCAATAGGTACTGCATATCAGCTTATTTAATCATTTTTACCAATAATTCTATGCAGAGGAAGGCTGGGTGATATGACAAAAATATCACATCACGATAAACTCTAAGTAATCTCATATACTCAAAACAATATATCATGATATACTATATCATTTTTGAAATTTCAATCAATTCATAGTTTATATATATTGACCAAATGTAAAGGAATATTTCTTTTTTACATTTACACTTTTTTTACATTATACATTATACCACTGTATATACTCATTCAAATGTGATCATATTTCTCACTTTACAGTTTTTAAAACTTCAGGGCAAATGTTTGTTTGAAAATCTAGAAATGTAAAATAAATATTAATAAAGTATAAAACACTTTTCAAAAACGAATGATTACAGATCCAACAAAAAATAAAAAAACTGCTAAATAAAATGCAAAATGTAAATATTGTACTTTCCCAACTTGTTTGCAAATCATGATGCTGTTATTCATATTTCTGTCTGCATAGAGCTGATAGAGCATAATATAATATAATATAAATATAATATAAAACCATAGAGACTTTTTATTTTGTCCATATGATATATTGTCATAATTCACAGCCCTATGAAGAGGCCATACCTTTTGATCGCTGTTCTTCACCTCTTTTTCTCCATAAGAATGGCTCTTCCTTTTGGAGGATTTGAGAAGGCCTCTCGTCTTGTGACTTTTGAGCCTCCTGAGATCAAGACGAATGATGAGGAGCCGCAGCCAGTGTCTCTGTTGCAGTATAATCTTTGCTGTAGGCCTTCTTTCAACCGCACTCCAATCGGCTGGACGTGCAATGAAGAGCACGGCCACATCCACATGGAGCTGGAAAACATCCCCTTTGATGGAGAGACTGACGACCTCTAAGAAAATTGCCTATCTAACGTAAACAACAGACATGAATAGACCATTTCAATGTGGTGATGTCATTGGCCCATGAAAATTTCCTGCTTGTTGTCAAACAATTTCATAACCGTAGGTAATTCAATGATAACTTTACATTAGAACACCTGCCAAAGGATTATTTATCAATATGTGGAGCTTTTTGGATTCTCAGGAAGCTATGGAAATTAAAAATGTAAAACAGGAAATTTGTTAGGACCATGCTATCCCTCAAAATGGTCTATATATAAAACAACATACATGCTATGACATAAAGGCCAAGTACACATGTATACACACATATACAGGCCTGCAAACAGGGACCTTATGCTCTCACACCCAAAAACTGATTCATATATCTGCATGAAAATGGAAAGCGCTTTGCCTTTCTTCCACCGTTTTGTGTGGCTTTTACTGTGGAAACCCATCACTGCATGTTATGATGCTGGTTCATATGTTGCCAGATGCTTAATTAACTGCAATAATCTTTATGGTAATTATATACATACACTAAATAACAGCCTGAAGTGATCTAGCGCTGAAATAAACATTTGTCCATGAACAATATATGGTCTGATTTCTCATAAAAAAATTCTGTCTGTCTGTGTGCGGCATTAATAAAGTGTCTGATACTTGTTCAGTTGTTCAGCATTACTTGAAACAATACATAAAATGGTATTTGACAATGACGTATCTTATTATTAGTCTCTGTTTTAACTAACAATAAATAACAATGGACAAACCGTGTCCATGGCATTTATTAATCTTTGTTAACAGTAGTTAATTAAAATGCTTATGTAATGAATAAATAAACAAATGCTGAGATTAATGCTAACATTAATATTAATAAATAATTTGGAACTATTACTCATTACTAGTTTATAATTAAGGTTAACACATAAAAACAATTATGTAATATGTTACCAAATAAATCAATAATTAAGAAACTAATCAAATCTTACAATGCAATGCCATCTATTTTTAGGTCTTTCTTGCTTTTTTTCTATAGTATTTAACAGTTATAATCATATAATACCATTAAAATTAAACAACACCATAGTTTCCTTTGAAACAGTTTAATTACATAACCATCTGCATATTGCATACTGTATGTAAGGGATACTGTAGTACACCCAAAAATGAAAATGTGCTGTTAATTCACTCACCCTCAGGCCATTTATGGTGTTTTTCTTCAGTAGTTTTTCTTCTGTGAATTATTTTGTTAATCAGAATGGTACTTGAGCTTATCCTGGATGTTGCAACTTACTGTTGTGAAGGAGCTCTGAACTGTTTGCCAAAAACTGTGAATCAAAGGTAATAATGTTTTAAATAATATCCAGTTTCTATCACATGCATTTTTTTTTCACTTCATAAAACCGCAATGTGTCATTGGGAGTATTCGGTATAAATTTTGTTTTGCCTATATATATATATATTTTGTTTTTTACTCACAAAGTACCAGTAGCCATAATCTGCAGTTATTCGGACCACAATTTTAGCTAGAACCTTCATGCTTTATTGAATAAAAAGATAATCTATATTTTCGATACCTTGAAAGTGAGTAATTTAACAGCATTTATTATTTTTATTTTTTTGGGGTCTTCTGTCCCTTTAATACAGTGGCTTATACAGATAAATGTGCAAACCTGTAAGCAGTTTTTGTTTTGAATGACATTGTGTTTAATATAATAAATAAGAATATATGTTTCATTTGTCCTTACAAACAACATTTCTGAAGGTCAAGCAACTCCGTCTGATACTTTGTTGAAAATGTACAAAATGTTTTTATGAGTTTTAAGTCGTACTTACCCAGTTCGTGGAAAGTGCAAGTAATACACAATCAGCTGCTGTTTGCTTTTTGTGTGATTATTACAGAATGTTGAGCTTGGCTAAGATGATTTATTCAGATTTCACGCCTCTCTCCAGTCAACACAAAACCGGTTACGTAATGGCTTTCTGACGTACAGTACCAACTGCCTACAGCAGATGGTAGCAAATCGGTCCTCAAGCAAAGAGGGCACTTGTTATCGCGAGAACTACACACAGAGACAACAGCGTTGTCGCGAGAGTTTCATGTTCTGGCTGCGGCGCTGGATGGCGCTGGTGGAAATTTGCGAATGTGTGGTCAAGATTTGTGTCGGGTTGAGCTGAGCTCGGACAGGACGCGAGACTGACTGCATCTGTGTGCGAGCAGTGAGGTGAGTAAGCACTCTTTAAACTTAATTAACGATGCTCGACATTGGGTATATGTTGAAATCCGAAAATGCAAACATCCGTCCTGTACAAGTGTAACTTGATGAATTCCAGCAAGCGGGTTTTCCAGATGTGTAATGTGTGATGGGAACATTGCTTAACATCAGCGAGAGCTGATGCGTCTGCCTGTCTTCAGTCAAGAATGCTCTGAGCTGGGACCCTCCGAAACATTATGTCCCCTTTTTTACCGGTTTATTTATAGCTAACCTTGCGTTTGGCATGGTCACACTCAGCATCTTCAATATGCAGAATCATTATTTCATACCGGCGGTGCTCATGTAATACTTTATTATGACAGTTCTTTCCTTTCAAGTGATGCTGAAGTTATGTTTTTAGGTTTTGAACGTCATTTTAAGTTTTTTATTTGGTCTTTAGATGGATTCTGGCAACATACATCATATGTGTTGATAGATCTCGAATTATTTTCTCTTGCAATTTTCGTTGACTCCCCGAAGTGGACAGCGTATAGTCGATATTGATTTAACTTTGTGGCTGCATTTAAGTGATTAAACTCACTGTTATGCTTAAAATGAAAATTCTGTCATCAGTGACTCACCCTCATGTTGCTTCAAACTCCTGACTTTCTTTCTTCTGCTGTACACGAAGAAAGACTTGAGGCAGAATCATGGAAAAAGATTCAGGGAGAGTGATTTGTGACTTTTTGCTTTTCTGCCAAACATCTCTTTTTATTTCTGCAGAAAAAAGGTCATATGGGTTTGGAATGACATGACTAAAATAATGATGTCATTTTAAAACTTGGGCGAACCGTCCCTTTAAATTCCTCTGATCACTACATAATGCAGTGGATCCATTAGACAGCATTTCTGAGCATCATGACATGTGCACGTGCAGTATTCAAGAACAAGGTTTTTCAAACTAGGTACTGGGGACCCTCAGGAGGCGAGTGATAAGGGGTCTTTAGAAATGTTTAGACAACAACCATTAAAAAACATTACATAATAATAATAATAATAATAATAATAATAATAATAATAATAAATGCATTCATTAATAAATAATAAATAAATAAATAGACATTTTTGTTAAATAATAAAATAAAAAGTTAGATAAAAAATAATGAAACATTTTATTAAGATAAACATTTTATTATACAAAACAAAAACTTGAAAACTTGAAATAATCTAAAACTTAACAATAACAATTCTATAAATAGTCAAAATAAAAACTTAAATAAAATTAATATAAATAACAAACAACATTTTGATTAAAACAAACAAATACATAAATATAAAAAATTATATTTAAAAAAATTATTTTTAAATAATGTAAGTTATAAGAAGAGGTGGCGCAGTGGGTAGCGCTGTTGCCTCACAGCAAGAAAGTCGCTGGTTCGAGCCTCAGCTGGGTCAGTTGGCATTTCTGTGTGGAGTTTGCATGTTCTCCTCGTGTTCGTGTGGGTTTCCTCCGGGTGCTCCAGTTTCCCCCACAAGTCCAAAGACATGCTCTATAGGTGAATTGGGTAAGCTAAATTGTCCGTAGTGTATGTGTATGAATAATTGTGTATGGGCTTTTTCCAGTGATGGATTGCAGCTGGAAGGGCATCCGCTGTGTAAAACATATGCTGGATATGTTGGCGGTTCATTCCGCTATGGCGACCCCAGATTAATAAAGGGACTAAGCTGAAAAGAAAATGAATGAATGAAGTTATAAGAAGCTGTATATATTTTCCAATTAATATAAATTTTAGGTCTGTTTTTATATTAACGGTATAGATAGCTTTTTCATTTTATGATAGATGTACAGTACGTCATGAGCACGATCATATTTGGGAGTCCATGACATCTAAAAGATTGAAAATCTCTGTTCAATGAGCCCAGCTAAGCAAACTTAGAAAAACACACATCTATGATGTCTAAAAATGCTGCATGTTCCTCTGAGATTTCAGACACCAGGATCGCCTGGACATTCCAAATGGTGCACAAGAACAAATGTACCATGTTTTTCATTTAGTAGCAACATTACATTATTGTGTGTGTGCGTGTGTGCGTGTGTTTTAGTTGAATGCTGCTAACTGCATAAGTCTTGTGAGATTCTAGTAGATGTTATTCTGTAAATGATCATTTTGTGTAATTTAGTACTTTAAACCTTTTCTCATTGTTACATAGCTATTATCAGAGCACTTTTGGGTTCAGTGAAGGGTCAGTTTGTGTGATTTAGACAAATTATTGTATAAAAAAAGCTTTTTTGTGTGCATGGGTAGGATACATATTGGCTGGACTGTAATATTTCAGTGAAAACATTTGTTCAGTTATTTTGCAGGACTGGGAGTTATGGCAAAAATAATTTCTTTCTTTCTTTCTTTCTTTCTTTCTTTCTTTCTTTCTTTCTTT
>CAIGQV010017602.1:7078530-7094845 GCA_903798115.1 Danio jaintianensis | reverse complement strand
TTCTTTCTTTCTTTCTTTCTTTCTTTCTTTCTTTCTTTCTTTCTTTCAAAATGTAAGAGTTGCCACTTAAAGGTTACAAAGCACCAGTATTGATTAAAATTAGAAATGCATTTTCTGTGGTACATTCTGAAAAATATTTATACATTTATATTTATACATATACATTTGTAAAACATGTAAAACAAACTGTAGGCATTTGTTAACATTTTTTACAGTGTATTTTACATTTTGGTGATTTTTTTGACTAGTTCACATGAATTTGTATTGTTTTTGTACAATCTGCTTACACATAAATAGTAAATAGTACGTGTATGCAAATTTGGTCATACAAATTTATATAAATTAACCACTGATTAATCAGAACCTTAAATAGTGACATTTACCAGTGAAATCATGTTGAGATTACAGTCGAATGGCTTTTGTTTCTGTTCGTTTTCCAAATTTGAACATTTAAAAAAAATTTGTCAATGGCTGCCATTCCCGATAAGAGCTGCTCAGACCCATTATGGGGCCTGTGTGCTTTTATGCTCTACATGAGTGGCCCTCATGGGGGTCAGCAGTCAACAGGCGCTCCGCACTCCACCGAGAGAAGTGCGTGTGCGGCGCATTGGTAAAAGCCGGGGAAAATGAAATGTAAGGCTCTCCGTGATGGTGTAACCTTTCTGACTGATTTCATCATGCAGCTCAGGTTGTAGTTCTTACACAACGTGATTGCAAAGCTGTTTTAAACCCTCGCTCTCTGCTAACGTCACTCTGAGCATTTATGGCTAGGGCGGGGGTTTGAAAAAGATTGGATTTTTATCAGCTTGTGCGATTATATTTTTCCTTTGAGGCTGAGTGGAAATGCTTTTGTGGTGTTTGGCTTAGTTGTTAATGGGAGATGTTTAGGTTGGTCATTGAGCTGCTGTTTAGATACTGCAATATGTGTGGGGCTTCTGTCCGAAAGAGATCTGAGCAAAAGTACATATTTCTGTAGAAATTAGTTGTTATGTACACTGTAAAAAATCAGTTTATTACCATTTTTCGTATTTTGTAATTCACAAGTGTTTATTTACGGTTGTGAATTGCATTATGGGATGTTGATCCGGTTTCCCCCACAAGTCCAAAGACATGTGCTATAAGTGAATTGGGTAAGCTAAAATTGTCCTTAGTGTATGTGTGTGAATGGGTGTGTATGGATGTTTCCCAGTGATGGGTTGCAGCTGGCTGGATAAGTTGGCGGTTCATTCCGCTGTGGCGACCCCAGATTAATACAGGGACTAAGCCGAAAAGAAAATGAATGAATGAAATAAGTCTGCAAACAACCTATTAAAAGTGTTAATAAGTCACTTTTTCAAACTTTTCAAGGTTAAAAGTTGTTGGAGAAAGATCAAGGTTCCATAATGTAATTCAAAAGCATAAATAAAAATAAAAACATGAATTAAAAAATATTGATAAATTGTTTAGCAAAAAAAACCAATAAAACAACAATTATTTTTTTATTATTGTTGTATGTTTGTTAATTTTAGAGGAAACACTTTAAACAGTAATAAAAATTGCAATAAATTAAACATGTTAAAACAACAACATTAATATTATTATTACTAATAAGGATAATAATATAACATTTTTTTTAACTTACAATAAAACGAAAAACATACATATAAAATAAATGCATTCATTTTTGATTCATAAAGTGGTTGTGTATTTTGTGAGTACACCTTGGATGAGGTTTAGTCTGATTTTAATCTCCTTGTAGACAACATGTAAGGTATTAGCAAGACAGATTCAAAATGGAACTTCATGTCAAGAAGGTTGACATAATAGTTGAAAGTTTTAAGGCTATAAATTAGTCTGTAGTGGATGCAATTAATTTGAGGAGATGCTCATCTTGAATGCGTCATCTTCTGCGTTGCTCCAGGCGGTTGTAGCAAAACACAATTTACATGCATGCCATTCTCATACCCTCTTTCGTATGCCATATACTTGGTGTCAAAGCAAGAAAAACAGCACTAAATCTAGACAGGACTGAAGATGAGATAGTGAAAGTGAGGCGGTGACACATCGTCTTGAGTGCTCTATCTTTCTGTTTTATTTTTCCTCTGCTTGCCCTTGACACCTCACATCCTTTCTACCCTTGTCTACTAAAGACACATTGTTCTTTGAAATGTTGGGATGTCAATGCACTTAATTGCAAAGTGGTGCTGGGCACTATCAGTGCCTTAAGCAAATTACATTATGGACAAGATTTTTTCATGAGCCAGCAATGGTTTTCGCTGTAGTCAATGGCATGGCCAAGTTGTTCATTACATGATTGCAAATAATTACTTAATAACAGAATATTTAAATTGTATATTGTTTACGTGCATGGGTTGATTTTGATAATCTACTGTACTTGAGCCTGTTTAGACAGACTTTTGTACTTCAAAGTACTTGCTTATAGTACAGTCTAACTTAACTCAATGCCTGGTTTGTAAAGGGCTAGGAATTTGACACTTCTGGAGACACAATTATGATTTTTCTGGTCAGTTTAGAAAATATTTTTGCACTTAAAGAACAGTAGACATCCACTGTCTGACTGTCTGATTATATCCATTCAAGGTAAAAAACAAAACATGTTAATATTTAGATTTATATATTAAAGAACATCATCATTTCGAGGATAACAG
Source organism: Danio jaintianensis (assembly GCA_903798115.1). NCBI lineage: Eukaryota > Metazoa > Chordata > Actinopteri > Cypriniformes > Danionidae > Danio > Danio jaintianensis. The sequence goes on along the minus strand of CAIGQV010017602.1, from coordinate 7,092,197 downwards.
GCTATAAACACTCCATTGCTCTGCTGCTCTGATTGGTCAGATGGTCTGTCTAGTTTGACACCACTTACAACACATGTCGGAAACAAAGCGCCCATTATTATATCTCCATTTTAGTTCCAATAGCTTTATCAGCACTTGTACAGTATAGACAGGAATATGCAGGGATTTGAAAAGTAATTTAACCCCCACATAGAGTTCAGGGCTCAATAATATTGAATCAATATACCTACATGAGTTTATTTTAATCTCTTAACATTTGGCAGTTGGAAGAACAGTTGGCAAATACAGCACATTTTAATCTCACTATTAAAATCTCACTTCCCAGCTAGCATAATCAACAATTATTTGCACTGCAATTAAGTCAAGAATCTTGAGGTGCACAACTTATTGTCCATCCATGTGGCTGTCTACAGAATAGAATTTGTGTTTTCTGGATATCTGCTTGTAGCAACAACATGAAAAACTTGAAGCAGTCATTGTAAGGTTACAATCGACAATCGAGTGATCCACCTGAGCGAGTGCCTGCAAGAGTCTTTGCAGGCTACAAAGAAGGGATCAACCATCATCTATTATCGACCAAAGAATATACTGAGGATACATTTAAAGAGGCCATGAATGCCTTTTTAAAAAATGTTGTACTCTTCGACATGCATTTATTATCCATTTATATTATATTATTATATTTATATTATACAAAAAATCATATTTTAAATGTGATAGACATTTTTCTGTCCGTTTTTGACCTGCCTCATTGGAACACATCACTTGTATAGTTGTGTCAGATTGTAGACTTGAAAGTAAACACCCACTCGTATGATTGGCTTACATATTAAAAACTTTTTAGTTATTTACTTCTAAGATTAGGTCCCAAAGTAGGAAAGGATGACTCTTGCCAACCCATTTAAACTTTTTCTTGTATGTTTTGTGGTGTGACTTTACTGTCAGATGTATTATAGTTGGCACAGCACTGTATTTTTGTTTCAGACTTTCTGAAAACCCAACAGTGAATTATGCCTTGAATTATAATCCACAGTGAAATTCTTATACTGACATGGTCTGGATGAAGTTGATCCTTCATCCTCAGACATTTCTAATGTTGTGATCAGAAGGAAGACAAAGACAGGGTTTTTCCTGCACAGTGTCTTAATGTCTTCAGAGTCATCTTTAACTCTTGGTTTCTGCATAGACCCACATTTCATTATTTCTAGTTCTGTACTACTGCAGTGTGAACTGGTGGGTAGTAAACTAAGCAGCCAGTGATTTAGAAGCAGGCATTGACCTTCTTTTGCGGAGGTGGGGTTTAACCCCATAATTATGCAATGAAATGGCACAATAAAAGCTGTTTTTAGACTAATAAGAACTAACAAAACCTGATAGTTTAACTATCTGACTAAAACTACACTCGAATTAACTACTTATTTTAAATTAGTTGAAACAACACAATTCTTAAGGGTTTTAAGGGGACAACTGAAATGCTTTATGTTCAATCCACTTAAATTTGTAAAAACTATGTGGTGATGTATGTAAGTTTTTCACTCTTCTAAAGCATAAAAATACCATAATATGTTTGCAGATATTTAAGAAACATGCCAAGTGAACATACTTGTTTATCTGAAAAACAATGCTGAAGTCAGATATTCTGCTTTGAAAATGTGTTTTCTGTGCCGGAACGCTGTCTTTGTTTTGGTAATTTTTGCCATTTTGGCATTTTGGCCCAATGCCAGTTTAGCCAATTATATTTCAGTACCCCGGGTTGCCTTGGTGGAAAACCACGTATTTCATTCATTCATTCAGAAAGGCTCTGAAAGCATGCGTCCGTGACCGAAATGCGACCTCCGGTGGACAGTAGCAGACTCCGAAATGAAATGCAGATTCAGTTCCACATGAGGTTATTAATTAGCAAATGATATAAATATTACGAGCGTAAACATTAGGTGAGCAGGTTACATTGTAACCACGTGTCCTAACAACACACTTCGTGATGAGATACAAAGTGATAGCCTAAGAAATTTGGCTGTTTGCACCAGATGAAACACAACAGGGCTGCACGGTGGCGCAGTGGGTAGCATGTTCGCCTCACAGCAAGAAGGTCGCTGGTTCGAGCCTCGGCTGGGTCAGTTGGTGTTTCTGTGTGGAGTTTGCATGTTCTCCCCGTGTTCACGTGGGTTTCCTCCGGGTGCTCCGGTTTCCCCCACAAGTCCAAAGACATGCGCTATAGGTGAATTGGGTAGGCTAAATTGTCCATAGTGTATGTGTGTGATTGAGTGTGTATGGATGTTTCCCAGTGATAGGTTGCAGCTGGAAGGGCATCCGCTGCGTAAAACATATGCTGGATAAGTTGGCGGTTCATTCCGCTGTGGCGACCGCAGATTAATAAAGGGACTAAGCCAAAAAGAAAATGAATGAATGAATGAAACACAACAGAAATTTAAATACAGCCATTCAGAAGCACAGAATATGCACTCACTCACGAAATAGTAAGGTTTATAATCTACTTAATACATATTAACCCTCTTTAACATTAAATGTACATGCTGAATCACTTATATGTGTTTAGTTATAAAGTAAAATTTGGTTTATTTTATTTTCAAGATCTGAGGTGATCTGCTTTCAATATAGGGCAATGCATGTCATGTAAAATGGCATTCAAAGTCACATTATTAGCATTTAACACTGAATAAAGCACATGAGGCTTACCTGAGCTGATCATTGTCATAGTTTTCTGTTGTTTACCTGTGAGAAATAGAATCCGTTTCTAATATATCAATTCGAGGTGTTGGTTAGGACAAAAACTCTTTTTAATATGGAAAATATTCCTTCTATTGGGTGCCATTGCTTTTATTTAGAACACGGTTTAAATCACTCGCTCCTCTCCTCAATCTGGCAACCTGTGCTTGCGTTTGTTTTGATTCAGGAGTGCAATACCTAGTTCAACCACTGGGTGTCAAACTTACATACTGCACCTTTAAGTTAACTTAATCGATATGTGTTGGGACAACATGAAGGAATTGTGCAGAACCCAGCATTTTTTACAGTGTAATCTGATATGACAAAAGATCAAGTGCAAAAACTTGTGACCCTTTAAAAGTGGGAAAACTGTCAATGACTGTGAAAATGTTGTAATTTTCTATTATGTATAAGCATTATGCTATTATAATAATCATAAATTGAAGCACTGTGCATTTTAAGCCACGAATACATTATATAACACAGAATATGTGCTTAGTTCACTATCATGTTTTCTGTGTGCACATTTGTCAATCAGACTGAATAATTTAGTGTATGGTCAAATGTGAGCATGAATCAGTTTTCCCTTTTGTCCAGGGGTGAGCTTTAATACATCATCAGAAGGAGCTGTTTCAGAAACAATAGGAGCCACCTTCTCACAAGACGTGTAATTGAGCCAGGGTCGGCGAGAGCTAAATTGCTTCGGTTATATTCATGAAAAGTAATAATGGTGTTCTCATAGTTTGTCTTGACATGCGTTCTTTTACAGAAGTTGGAGAGCGTTGAGACAGCAGGGAGAATGAACTTGGGTCTTCCCCATTGTCGGCAATGTCTATTTGAAGCTACACATAACCCACTTACTGGGAAACCACATTTTGCCTCCTATATTAAGTTTTGAAGGAGAGAACGAGGGAGAATGTGAGAGAAAGTCAGAGAGAGAAAGTGTGTGAGAAAGGGACACGATCAGTCCTCTCACACAGGGCTGTGTTGTTTAAGATCTGTCCTCATAGCCCTCTTCAACTCTCTCCTGTTGTGCCTGGGGTGGATCATGTTTTTACCACAACATTCTGGCTTGGGCTTTTGGTTTGTGGTTCACTACAGGACACCAGAGATGGTGGTGTGACTCAACTCAGTGTGGTTCGGATGTTGACCATAAACCCCTGGAGATTTAGCCAGTTGTATCTGTTAGGGGATGTGCGTGTACACTTAGCTGATTGCTGTTTATTTCGACACATTTTATCAACAGCTTTGTCAGTGGGTAGTAATCAATTTGTTGATTTAATTTTTTTTATGTGAATGCTGTGTCCATTTAACGCAATTAATGACATATCTCATCATTGCTTTCCCACCAAATATGAGTTTTTATGGCAATTCGTGCTTTAGGTGTATTACGGTATGCAAAGCCCTGGATTACCATAATGAATTACGGGACTTTCTGAGTCTTCCCGGGTGTGAATTACAAAGACAATTAGAGAAAGTGCCGATAAACTTGTAGTTGTGTTGGAGAGACTGATAACCTGTAGATCTCAATATTTTTTTTTAGCTTATTCCCTTCTTTTTCAGACGCCACCATAGCAGAATGATCCACCACCATTAATCTGGACAATAAATAAATAAATATTGATAATGCCCTAGATAAAAAAATTTTCTTCCTTTTTTTCAGGTTTTTTATGTAAAAATGTTGTATTTCTGAACAAACCAATCTACATAAAACAACATAAATGATTTATTTAGCTATTTATTTTGATATGTACAGTGTAATATGATAGTATTCTGAAGGCTATCAAATGAAAATCATAAGAAAAGAAAAAAATTATAAGAAAATCATAAGAAATGCTGGCGGTGGTTGGCATTTTTTTAAAGCACTGGCGAGAAAAGAGTAAGGAAAGTTTTTGTACATCTCATTCAGTTGCACTTTAATGAACACAGTTGTGTTGAGTATTGCAACAGTAGCAAAGATCACTTTTTACAGTATTGAATATTTTACTTACATTTTTATTCAACTGGTTATTTCTTGTTTTTTTTAAATTGAAATGACAGGTTCTAAGTTATGTTTGTTAAAACTAAAAGTTTCTTGCAGTACTGTTTTTGTAATAAAAGCAAATTACATTTGTCTCTTCTATTTTTTGCTGATCTGAAAAATGGTCCGACTCAAAAACCATAATATGATCTAAACCGTGAGATTTGTGATCCGTTACACCACTAGTATTGAGGGATATCAGATCATTTTTAGTGACACATTAGATTTTGTGTGCGAACTACATTAGTTAACATAACAAACAGCAGTACTACAACATTTATTATTGTTAATATATGTAAATATTAATTAATGCCCTGTTCATTTATTAATCTTTGTTGACGTTAGAAGTTATGTTAAAATGGCTGGTCACAAAAACATAATTACAAGTTTTTTAAAAGTAAAATTGTGATTTAAAAGTGTCATATTTATTACTCTCATATATGCACTGTGTGTTCTAGATATTAAGCATTAAAAAAATGTCTGACATGTAACTATTTTTAACTTTACATGCTGTCTTAAGGCAATGCTCATGACGCAAGATGTTGAAAAAAGGCTTGACACAACATCCTTTTGACATTAATGTACACATAGCAGCAATTACCCGAAAGTGCAGAGCAGGCACAATGACAGAAATAGCCATCCTACTGTCCAGTGGAGAGAGTCTTGATCTGAGGCCTCTCAGTGCTCCTGGAGTGATTTGAGCAGGGATGCAGTGAACTCAATGAGAGCTGATGTTGAATGTGTCATTCTGCTGGAGGTGTAGATGCCACCCGCTGAGACTGCCTTTCTAATGACTCGCTCACTATCACTGCGTTGACATGGTAACCTGTGCCACTTCAGGGGGTGCGACCTCCCCACTCAATCCATATTCTTCTTCCCAAGAGCAGAAGCTGCCAGATTCGAGACACTCATGTTCACTGCGGGTGAGGTATGGCCAAATTTTCCACCATCGTCAGATCGTCAGATGTTTGATGGTGTAAAAAGTTCAGTCAGAACAAGTCTGATTATTGCAGGAATAGACGGAATAGACATAATAATTTGTGATCTGACAGCACTGAAAAAAAAGCTGTAGCAGTGAAAATACATTATGTTCGGTTCCACTGGCTGTCTTAAAGGTGATGTAATTTCTTCAGTTTTTGTGGAATTAAAAAAAATAAAACCTCTTTTCAAGGAACCATTGCAAATGCCTACTTGACTTCATTACAGGCTTTCTTAAGATTATTCTTATAAGCAGTATTTTAGTGTTTTATTTGGGTTCCTGACAGTGAAAAGCTAATAATATTTATTCGAGAGAATCTCTGCAAGTTTGGGTTCTTGATTGAAACCAAAACACTGCATCAGATTCCTTTTAGCAGTCATTGAAAAATAAATTGTATTAAGAGAATAAAATTATTAACCAATTGAAATTATAAACCAAAACGGTGTTAAGATTAAGGCTGTAAGATAGTATTGATACACGTGAATGTATCAGTAATACTGTATGTGTATCATAATGTCCATTATAATATTATATTTGACTGTAATATGTCAATTCTCAAAATCACTCTTATCAATATTTATTTACATCTTAAATATGCGGCAGTGGCTTCATGTTGTGTTTAAACCGAGACTGAGCAGGAAGAAGTGTAAAGGTGCATTGCAAATGTTAGCATAAGCAAACACACAAACATACAACATGAAAACACTTTGCTGAGAATTGTATTTTGATAAATATGTACAGTAAGTATGTGCTCCACATATTTGTTCTTAATAATATAATAAACCCAACCAACATGAGAGCAGTGAGAAATCATGTGTTTTGTGAACACAAATGTCTACTGAGCAACGGCACTGCATTTAGGCATGTAGACAGTGTCAAGTTGATATGCTGACAATATAAAAGAAAGATGTTTTTTTTGACTTTGAACGTGGTATGGTTATTGGGGCAAGAAGGGCTGGTTGGAATATTTAAGGAAATGCTGATCTAGTGGGATTTTCATGCACAACCCTCTCTAGAGTTTACATAGAATGGTCAGAAAAAGAGAAAATATCCAATGTGCAGCAGTTCTGTGGATGAAACACGTCAAACCTACAGGAGCAGAAGAGAAGACTGATGAATCTTGACTTCTGCTGCAGCATTTGGATGGTTGTGTCAGAACTGTCCATAAACAACATAAAAGTGTGGTTCCTTCCTGCCTTGTTTCAGCAGTTCAGGCTGTTGTGGCAGTGTATGGTGTGGGGGATATTCTCTTGACACACTCCATTCTGTCTGAGTAATTCTGCTGACTGTGTCCATCCCTTTATGACCAGTGATAGCTTGTGATGGTTGCTACTGTACCAGCATGATAACATGGCATGCAGCAAAGCTCAAATCATCTCAAAATGCTTTCTTGAACATGACAATGAGATCACTACAGTCAAATGGCCTCCACAGTCACAAGATCTCAAACTAATAGATCACCTTTGAGACACGGTGGAACAGGAGACTCGCATCATAAATGTCAAATCTGCAGCAAGTTATTCTTTCATGTCAATACAGAACATCCCTGAGGAGTGTTTTCTTGCAGCTTGTTAAACCTGCCACAAAGAATTAAAGGAATAGTTCATCCAACAAAAACACCATTTACTTCCTCACCATTTACTTTAGTGGTTCTAAACTTTCATGAATTTCCTTTATTTATTGAACACAAAAACAAATCCTTTATACATTGGTAAAAAGGAAGGAAGGAATTAAGGAAACGAAGGAACAAACAAACAAACAAACAAACAAACAAACAAACAAACAAACAAACAAACAAACAAACAACAGTCAAGAACAAGGAACACACTCAGAAATGTCACTAACAACCAATCAAGACTTTGCAGTGAGTTAGTGAGTGAGGCTTATAGTCTGACTGATTGTGAACAGGTGCAAAAGCAATAGTACAGGAAATGTGCAGCAGCTATAATGGAGTGCAGTGCATTGTGGGAGGTGTAGTCTGAGTGAATGGCAGAGGTGCAGGATGGATGGAGTGTCCTCTAGTGGGTCTTATGGGAACTCCAGCTGATAATCATGATAATCAGTTACAGGACAGTAGGATGCGAGCTTTTACTCCTTTTCACATTAATGATATTTACTGGGAAACCTTATCAACGCATAAATGATTTGTGCGTTTCTTTGCACAACAACAAATAAATACAACTAAATAACTTAACAGTGTCTGATTTGTTATTAAATATGTTTGACTAACCTTTCTGTGTCCATATGAGCAACTTTCCTGGTGTGGTCAGTTTGCTCAGTTGCTCTCTTTGTATGGTTGTTTGTTAACTTGTGATGCAGAGCACTTGGGTTCCAGTCTGGTGAAGCACAGCTCCACAAAAGGAATAAAAGCAATGCAAAATCAAAGTAAAACTATATGCAGGGTTCATACGGTCATGGAAAACCTGGAAAAGTCATGGAATTTTGACATTGCGTTTTCCAGGCCTGGAAAAGTTTTGGAAAAACAGAAAATCCCACAAAGTTTTGGAAAAGTCATGGAAAACAGATATATGTATACTTGAATGTAGGTTAGTTGTCTTTACTACTTTTCTGTCCTTGGCCAATCACATACTCTCACATTATTAGTAAGCATTATCTAAATCAGTTTTACATAGATATAAATATAAGCTGAAACTAAATAGATTGTTGCGTGTTTTACGATATGCTGTAATAAATATTAACATGTATTGTTTTTTACCACGCATATGTAGACATTGCATGAAACATTAGGTCATGAAAATTTACTTGAAAGTCTTGGAAAAATCATGGAAAAGTCATGGAATTTTAGTAGTAAAAATGTGTATGAACCCTGTATATGGCTGTGATGGATTTTCTTTTACATTTGCTTGTAAAAACACTATTGGTTGGATTTAGGCCAGTCATTAGCAAGACGCTCTGTACAACAAGCCCTGCCTTCCAGTGGACTTGCACAAAAAGGACATGTAGGACATGTAGTAACAAAACTTACATCATAGCCCTATATTTTTCAGATTTGCAAAACTGTAGACAGCACTCTCTAGTGGATTTGTAATCTGAAACGTGCAAGAAAACTGTACCTGGAGCAACGTATTATACAAAAATAGGCTGAGGCACATATTTTCAATGAGCCTATATATAGGCTGCATTCATAGTAGGAACCAAAATGCTACAGAAGTCAATTGCTGCTTTTTTTCCCCAACAAAATCCAATACATATTCTTTTGTGTTCAAAACAAGAAAGAACCTCAAACAGGTTTGGAACAAGTGGAGTGTGAGAAAATGTTTTTGGGTGAACTTTTCTTTAAGGCAGTTCTTAAAGCAAAAACGGGGTCCAACCAAGGTGTCTCTAATTAATTGTCTGGTGATTCTCTTTAATATATTAGTTTTAATGATTATAACATGATATGTAGTCTTCAACCGTGTGCTTACCATTGAATGAACTCACGTCCTTTTGCCTGAAACAAACTGTTATTCCCTTATGACAGCCTTATTAAGAAACCCGGTTTGTCAGAATGAGCAGACTCAGCGCATGACTCGTCAGTTTTATCAGGCATTCATAAAGAAGAAGGAGATGAAGTCACTGGAGACTAGCGGATCACATGTGTTTCCAGCTGTGCGTGTCACTGAAGGCATTATGTCTGAAGTTAATTGTCTTAATTTCTGTTTTTAAGCAGTTATTAAGCAGAATCTGGGCACAGTCAGCTGTTTGCCGGTGTACTTTCTGCATCTCTTTCCTCCCTCCTCTTCTTTGCATGCACACTGGATGGTCATTCTCTGTGAATCCAGTGAGGGTCAATGCTCATGTAAGTGATTTGGTTGACGGCTTCTTAATGGGCAAAATGCAGGTAGAGGGAAAAATTACTGTACACAGAGGGAACATTTGCACTTTAATGAATTTTTTTCCCCTTCATTTTGTGCACGGGTAGAGTATTGATTCAGTACAGGTGGGATGTATGAACTCACAGAAGTAAACATCGATTGGTTCACTTCAGACAAAATCAATTTGCGTAATATGACAAGAAAATGAGCAATGTGGCAGATTGAAAATGAAGCAAAATACGATTGCCTTTTTTCAAATGTTAGGAGCTATTGTTGAACGCTGGGACCTATTTCCTTAGATTTTTTGTTTTTTGTCAAATGTATTGTAATTAGTGCAGGTGTGAAAATAAAACGGAGGCTATTTCTCTTCTAAGCTCATGTTCCTTATCAGCAATAATAAAAACAGTAATATGTAGCTTTCTCACTGAGTACGTTTACATGGACACCAATAATCCGATTTTAATACGATTAAGACAATACTCCGATTAAGAGTCTACCATGTAAACAGCAATTTTTTATTAATTTAATCCGATTATGGTCATAATCGAACTAAACAGAAATTGAATTAAGACGTGTGTAGTATGCCGATTTTAGTCGCATTATTGAAGTGCAGTACAGACATGTAAACATCTTAATCAAACTATTACCTTCGTGTAGGATTTTCATTGCGATTTTCGACAGGATAGTCTATACACACGCGGCTGTTTGACACTATTCTCTGCACCTACCGAGTTAGTGAGGGACCACAGACACCTGCATCGTGAAATGCTGAGGTTTTTTCCCATACAGCGTGCGGTATCAAATTCCATTAAAAAAAAACAACACTCTTCCAGCAGTTCATACTCGCTTCCAATATCTCGTTTGTCATTGGGGCGTGCATAATATGTTCCTGAATGAAAGTAAAGTGCCAAACTGCAGATAAAGTCGAAAATTAAAAATGAAACACCCGAAATTACCTGAAACTCCGAAGGAAATGTGGACGCAATGACATTAATCAAACTATGTGCTATAACATGTAAAACAGGATCATGAAAGGAACATTCAAATCAACTCATGTAAACACCTTAATCGTATTATTGTTTTATTCAGATTAAGGCAAATAATTCGATTACTGATGTCCATGTAAACGTAGTCATTGTTTCACATGTAAGTCACATTGTTTCTCACTATTTAATAATATTAGATTTTTAATTGAATGTTTGTTCCAGTCCATTTTAGTTTTTAAGTTGTAATAATTAGTTTTCATTTTAATTTTTTTAAAAAGTTTTATTAATTTTGTGTGTTTGTCATTTTTATTATTGAATGCTTTATTAATTATTAACTTTAGTTAATAAAAATGAACTTAAATATACTTTAAGTAAATATTATTTAGATGTTATGGATTTAAATGTTTTATTTGATTTAGTTTTAATCAGCTATAACAACATTTCACCTCTTCACCTAATCAATAATTTCATACATTTTTACATTTATATAGCTTTACATGTACTATCATTAAACACACACTTAAAATTAAATTAATATTTTAAACCATTTTATTTAATAACATTTAAATTTCAGCAGATAAAAAAAAAAATCCATATGTTATCCATATGGATTATTAGACAGAATTGTAATCCATATGAGTTTTTGCATTTTTTTAAAGTGCCAAATTGCTATGGTCTCTGGTTTGAGATACATGATTGCCAAATTTACTGGTTTGTTTAGTCCTTTTTTTCTCATTCATCTCTTTTCACACAAAAACATCTCACATTGTGGAAGCTGCAAACAGCAGTTCACACTGACTTTTGATCAAAATAAGCTCAAAGGAAGTAAAAACGCTTAAACTATCTATCATGTTGTTTTTTGTTCAGATTAATTCTTTCCTGAAACAACGTGATAAGGCTGTGCCCTTGAGAACTTCATTGCTTTCTAAAAACACCATCTTGCTGTTCAAGTCACTGATTGTAATGAACGCGGATGCTGTTGCCATTGGACACAAATACATAGCACTTATAATCAGCATCATAACAACTGTGATGGTATGAATTGTTGGAAGAGATTAGCACAATTGGAGGCTTATGGCAGCAGCTGAACAAATATAAACACTCAGATAAGACCTGTCAAAATGACCAGAAATCACCCTGCCAACGCATGTGATGCCCAGAAAGAGAAAGCACCTTTCAATTTAAATGGCTGTACTAAGCATTACTGAACATGCAAAATGCACATTTAAATATAAAGGCATATCAAAGTGACAGATAAATATTTTTGGTGATTCAGTTTTTCTGAAATGACCTGCATTTACAGTTTTTGCTGCTAAATTCTGTATTTGGGCCACTGATCTTTCAAATAACTGATACAGCCAAAACTTTGATGTAGTTATTATTACTCAACATACTGTAATGTTTATTTTATTTTCGGGCAAAATAAGTGATATATTGTCATATATCACTTATTTTAAGTGATATATGACAATATGTCATATATTGTCATATATGACTTGTGTCATCAGTATGCACTACTGCATACTGATGACACAAGTAATTAACTGAACACAAGCGTATTTCTTTATATGTAATATGCAGAAAATAATACACATACTGCAAACTGATGACACAAGTAATTAACTGAACACAAGCGTATTTCTTTATATGTAATATGCAGAAAATAATACACATGGACATAAAACTGGTATTAGTACAAGAAAGTTGTTTGAATATATAATAAACACTGCAATATAAGCATCTGGTAATATAATTCACAGAGTCAACATTATTTCTCTAAATAAGTTATGATGCATGTTTTTTTTATTTCCTAATTGAGTATGAGATTTTCAAGACTCTGAATAAAAAATCTGCCACAGAAAACTGTAATTGAAACTAGATCGCTACTCAGCAATTTATATTTTAAGTTTCGTTCCATATGATGCTCGCTACTGTGATGAATATGCTTGATGCCTGTTTGACGTTAAAGGTATAGTTTGCCCAAAAATGAACTTTTCCTCATCATTTACTCACAATCAAGTGGTTCTAAACTTGTATGAATTCAGTTTTTCTGTTGAACACAAAACAAGCTACTCTGAAGTATAGGACTGAACAATATATAGTTTGAGCATCGATATGGCAATCTGTGTATCCACAGATCCGGGGAGAACATACAAACTCCACACAGAAATGCCAACTGACCCAGCCGAGGCTCGTACCAGCGACCTTCTTGCTGTGAGGCGAACGTGCTACCCACTGCGCCACCGTGCAGCCCGCTATTCAAATCATCTGGTGAAATTATATTCATATTGTAATATATATCGCAGCAAAGCGAAATATCGCAATATATCACGATTTTTCAGTGTTTTAAAAAACATCCATAGACTATGGTAGTCAATGGCTGTTTTTTTCCAACATTCTTCAGTGTATCTTTCATTGTGCGAAGAAAGAAACTCAAACAGGTTTGGAACAAGTGAAGGGGTTGAGTAAATGTTGACAAAGTTTAAATTTTTTGGGTGAGCCATCCCTTTAATTACAATACAGTATATAAATCAGTTTTTAAAAGAATCACACTAGTTTTAAAAGACCAAAACAATTGGATTGGATTCCAGAGAAGATGCTAAGAAATGCTGTGGCAGATCGTTGATTATGAATGTGAGAAAACACTTGCTTGTGGTTTACTTCACCAAACATCTAAAGCACAGAAATACCACCTGTGGAATCAGTGTGAATTGGAGGCATGAAGCAGACAATAAATAACCATGATCTGCTGTGTTGCATGAGCTGCTTTTTCGGCAATGCAAGCAATAGGAGTAGACAGCAAGAAGTCAGAAAGTGCTGGCTGGCGCAGAGCTGTGGACGGTGCTCATGAGGCGATGGCAGTGCCGTCCAGCCGGACAGGAAAAGGAGATGAACTTGGCAGAGCAGAAGAGTTACGGGAGAGGTGGAGATGTGCAGAGGGATGAGAGCTGCTAGTTGAGCAGGACACTACAAAATTATATAGGTGATGAGAATTGAATAGAACACTTTGAGTGAATATGGCTGGATCTGTACAGTACAGTACTATAGGTGAAAATCAGTATAGGACAAGAGCAGTCTGTCCAAAGTTATCGTATACTGTACTACCATGTGGGCGGGATGGTGGCTCAGTGGTTAGCACT
>CAIGQV010017602.1:7061708-7073193 GCA_903798115.1 Danio jaintianensis | reverse complement strand
TGGAGTTTGCATGTTCTCCCCGTGTTGGCGTGGGTTTCCTCCGGGTGCTCCGGTTTCCCCCACAAGTCCAAAGACATGCGGTATAGGTGAATTGAGTAAGCTAAATTCTCCGTAATGAATGCGTGTGTATGGATGTTTCCCAGTGATGGGTTGCAGCTGGAAGGGCATCCGCTGCGTAAAACATATGCTGGATAAGTTGGCGGTTCATTCCGCTGTGGCGACCCTAGATTAATTAAGGGACTAAGCCGAAAAAAAAATGAATGAATGAATGAATAAATTAAAGCCTAATTAAATAAAAAACTGAAAGCAAATGTTAAGGAAATGAGGACATACAATTGCTTATTTGACATGTCACCAATATAAATGCACATGCCTTTGTCATTTTCAGTGTGTTCCCTAGAAAGATTCACTCATTGGGTTTTAATCACGGGTCACGTATTGACACACATTATCTGCTGTCTTGGCCCTGGGAATCCCCACAGTGCACTTCTTTTTGTCTCTCTCTCAAAGCTTGTACATATTTAACAGCTAATTGTTTCCCCGAGTGCACGGCAAAAGAGGGACATTGATGGATCAACCAACCAAAATGTTTTGGACTCAGCTTGTCTCTGCTAATATAGCCATTCAATTATTTGTGCATGCGTATCGCACATTAAGAGCCGGACGGCTGGAAGGAGGCCAAGATTCAGCAGGATGGAGGAGCAGGTCGGGAGGGATGGGTGTTTGTCAGAGACGCTGAGATGGAAATCAGGAGAGTGATCCCAGAAGGCCGTTCTGCAGTGCAGTGCTGGGTGATGGATGAAAGCTGCGTTCGGAGGGATAGATGGCATCCTAAGATTTGGATCTGCTCCAAATGCTCTCAGAAGAGCCCTCTTTGCCTGTGGTGGCTTGCATTTTAATGCACATCAACAGGAAATACAACTTTAATCTGTAAATGGCTTGGTGAAGTCATTAGCACCTTTGCGTTGGTGCTTTATTATTATCACAGTACCATAACCTCAGCCTTCTGTTGCATTGTCGTCTATAACTATTTCGATACCAAAGCAGATGCAGACAAGCAGTTTTATTAAAAAAAGTTAAGTCTTCAAATAATTTTGCCAAAACTTTGAAGCACAAATGTAGTAAGTAAATATATTCCATGTATAGTGGCTTTATTGTCACGTTACTGGGAGGTATTGCAGACGGGACAAGAGGTAGGATCCATGTGCAGTTTAATGATGAAACATCGTGCCAAAAACAGGACATCCAGGTACAAAAAGTAACAAAATAACAAAACAACAAACTATGACCGGAAACTATGACTTACACGACTTAGCAAAGACAAGACGGGTGCAGGGTGTATAAATAGTCCAAACAATGAGACGTGATAGGATGCAGCTGCGTGTGTGATGAGTGGAAGTGGAAACCGGGTGTGTGTGGCGGAATGATGGGAATTGTAGTTCGTTATGATTTGTAGTTCACCAGCGATCTCTGAAGTCCTTGATCGCTGGTGAACATGACATTTATTTTCTGAAACATACTTTTTTAATGGTTGTGAAGTACAATTCATTTCAAATGCATTACCTATTTAGCCAGTATGTAATTAAAGTATGGTTGTGCAATATGAAGATATATATTGCATGGACGAAATGAAAATGATATTGATATTGTACTCTACCATTTATACCATGGTGTTGCAAAATACATTGTTTACTGTAATACTTTTTCATAATTTGGATGACCACAATCTTACACACTACCATGGGGATGCAAGCAGAAATGGGAATAATAGCATCGCGCGGAAGTTGCAAGCTTGAAAAAGGACAATGTTTACATTTAGCATTTTATTTAGCAATATTTTATGTTGAACTTGAGTCTGTAATCATATTTATTTTTGAAGTGTTTTATATTTCATTAATGTCTATTTGTACATTCTTAGTCAAATATTTCCCTGAAGTTTTAAATATTGTGAGTAAAATATGAATCACTATGAGTGTATACTTTAAAATGTAAAATAAGAAATAGTACTTTCCATGTAGTCAAAACATAAACTATTCATTGGCTGAAATGACAGAAATCCTAATACATCATGATATATCTCATTATCAGGATAATAGTTGACTTACATTGTGATTTTTGTCATATCCCCCAGCCTTAGGTTTATTTTGTGGTTGTATAGGTTTGCTTTGTTTGTTGTCAACTGATTATTGGTTCATTTTAGATTTTATGGTTCATAAATTGAAAAATTATCAGAAAATTAAAAATGGAGAAACTGAAATGAAAATATTTCATTTGTTTTTAATTTTTATAATGAACACTGTACTGGGGATGAGGTTTGGGCCGATACCGATAACCAATAACTCTTTCTATTTAGAAGCCAATAACAGATATATAGACTAATAAATTGAAATCTTGATATGATTTTTTCTAAACTTGATTACAAAAACACTTATGGAAACAACGAAGATATAAAGTAAATCATCTACTGTAGATCATTCTTTACAAAACCATTTACAGATTGCAGTTCTAAAGTTCTCTTTTTCCACACTCTTTTTGCAAAGTCTTCAAAAGCATGCTTTTGCTACATACATACAGTTGAAGCCCTCCTGTACTACAAACCCCTCTGTATAGTTTTTTCTCCAATTTGTGTTTAACGGAAAGAAATTTTTTTCAACACATTTCTTAACATAATAGTTTTTATAACTAATTTAATTAACTGATTTCTTTTGTCTTTGCCATGATGACAGTGCATAATATTTTAATAAATATTTTTCAAGATACTAGTATTCAGCTTAAAGTGCAATTTAAAGGCGTGACTAGGTTAATTAGGCAAGTAAGGGTAATTAGAAAAGTCATTGTATAATGGTGGTTTGTTCTGTAGACAATCAAAAAAAATATTGCTTAAGGAAGCTATAGGTTTTTATAAGTTTTTAAAACAAATTTAAAACTGCTTTTATTCTAGCTGAAATAAAACAAATAAGACTTTCACCAGAAGAAAAAATATTATAGCAAATACTGTAAAAAAGTACTTGCTCTATTAAACATCATTTGGGAAATATTTGAAAAAGAAAAAAATCACTGGAGGGCTAATAATTTTGACTTTAACTGTACATCAACTGGCAGAATTCATACCTTATTGCCGATAATAGCCAATAACCATAACATTTATCGGCTGATACAGATATGTCTATTGCATATCAATGGGAATTTGCCCCTTCTGACCTCCCTGAAGCTTTATCCATAAGACTGACTGGCACAGACATTCAGCCGATGGCCTTTAGCTGCAAGGTACCATGAGACGGACTGAATTTGTTCTATAATTACGCGCTGTCAGTCCTCATGTGGTCTGGCATGAAACGGTCATTCTAATGTGAGCAAGGGTCAGTGTGGCCATCAGGAAGATCTTTGTTTCTCATCACTCGCTTGTTGTTTCACACCATGAATCACGCATTGTGTCGTTCTCCACGGTGTCACCAACTCATACCAAACCGATTTAACATCAGCCATTGTTTCAAATTGTCAATCCTCCATTAGTAAACCAAGGAATTGTATTGAGGGAATAGCAGTGCATTATGGAGAGTTTGATTTTAAAGAGCCATAAATAGGGAGGAGTTTTGCAATGTGGAAAACAGAGAACCCAGTTCTAAAAACAAAATTAGATGTACAACGCAGAATGTGTGAGAATTTGGCAGATTTTGGATGGATAAATCAAAAATGGTGTGAAAGAGACTGCATGAATGATGCAGTTTGATTTCCTGCATGCAGTTCAACACACTCTTTTAAGCCTCTGCCTCTTACGATATGAGGACATGAACATGAAATTTTACTTCTAGAGCTGATCTGAGAGTCACTTAACATCATTCAAACATAGGAAGTCACAGCTTTTAGGACAATCCCTCAAAGTAAAAAGTTTTTATTTCTGTTTAAATTTACGAAAATTAAATTGAATCTTTTCTTTTTTTAGTTATTTCTTTTTATTTTATTTATTTTTTTATTTAATTATTTATAATATTAATTTTTAAACATTTTATACTGCAAGGGTCCTAAAATTTGTTAAAATCGTCTTAAATTGTTAAATTGAATTAGTTTCAGAGTTTTTCGATGGAGTAGACTATTTAATTGTTAAAATGTACTTCAACTATTAAGTTGTTCAAAAAAGTATTTTAAAAAGGAGTCATTCATTCATTCATTTTCCTTCGGCTTCGTTTTTTTATTCAACAGGGCTTGCCACAGCAGAATGAACCGCCAACTTATCCAGCATATGTTTTACACAGCGGATGCCCTTTCAGCTTTCAGCCTTAAAAAGGAGTCCCCCCCTCCTAAAAAAAAAAAAGAAAATACAGAATCCAAAAACATTTAATTAAATTGAAAAATTGTAATGGATTTGGAGAAAAAATTAAACAGATTTCATAGGGCATAAAGGAACTTCAGAGGTTTAGGCTTTCATAGAGTTTCCTTTCCCAAAATCATTTACCAGTTACAATTTTAAAGTCTTCTTTTTTACTTCGGTAAAAGGAGCTTCCTAGATTTTAAGGTGTCCTTTGGTGTCTTTTGTAAAATGACATTTTCACGGAATTTAGAATGGAAACCCTGCACCTAGATATTTTCTTTCCCTAAATCATTTGCCACTAACTTTTCTAAACTCTTATTTTTTTCCACTGTGAAAAATAGTTTCAGCGTTTGTTATAACCTCAGAATACAAAGGCCAATGACCTTGGTTTTATCTTTTTCTTTTTATTGCAGCCGTTTCTTAAATGGTGAGGGCCAGCCTTATGTACTGCATTTCCCTCTTTTTCTCTGATGACTTGATAGTATGTGCCAACGCCTCCCGAGGAGTGTTTAGTTTAATTAGTGCTGACTTTATAGATAAATGTTTGGATCTAAAGAAACTGACGCTACTGATCACGGCATGAAAAAAATGCGATCAAAAGAGGCCCTGCTAGCATTACAAGTCTCCCGCACATTTGTGCCTTTGAGCTAGTTTGATAATGAAGGCATTTATATGATGTTGAATTTGTGATCTAAGATGTGTGCGGTTCGAAGGGTTCACATCAGGTCTTTTTGAGAAGATCATAAGTGGGAAGGACGGACCATTATCAAAGCATGTTATGTGGTGTCATTTAGTAAGAGGAATCCCAAGGCTGAGGAGTTTATTCTCTGATTGTATGAGATTCCTTGCTCCGCTTTTCCGTATCTTCCACAGCCAGCTTAGTGTGATATGCGGAAATTTATGCTGTGTTGTTAAATGGTGATAGGCTCTTTACTCCTCCACTTGTGATATTACTTTATTAGGAAGGATTTTCAGTCTTTCCAGTGATGTACTTTGGCCCTACTGCATTGATATTAAAACTATATGGGAAAATGACTGGGGCTATGTGATATGGCTAAAATTTATTTGGTGAACATTTTTTTTAACTGAAAGAGACACCATCATATCAATAGTCAAGTATGGAAATGTTAAACATGGGGAATTAATAAATCTAGATTAATTTAAACATAATATATTGTGTTTTTTTTATGCACTACAATACATATTATGAAGTGAAGTGAAGTGTAGTGTGGCCAAGTATGGTGTCCCATACTTGGAATTTGTGCTCTGCATTTAACCCATCCAAGTGCACACACACAGTTAGTGAACACACACCCGGAGCAGTGGGCAGCCATGCTGCGGCGCCCGGGGAGCAGTTGGGGGGAACGGTGCCTTGCTCAAGGGACTCACCTCAGTCGTGGTATTGAGGGTGGTGGAGAGTGCTGGTCATTCACTCCCCCCACCCCCAATTCCCGCTGGTACCGAGTATCGAACCAGCAACCTTCGGATCACGAGTCCAACACTCTAACCACCGGGCCACGACTGCCCCGGTGGTTTGTCCAGTTTGTCCAGTTGTATTTCATTGTATGAATGAAATATAAATAACAACAATATATATTTAAAATTTTTTACGTAAAAAATAACATACAAAAAATGCATAAAACTACCCACAATAGCTTAATAAAAAATCATGTATGCTTTTTTATTTAAAAGTTTAAAATATTTGTATTTATTTACTTTTATTTAGCTATATACCGGCTTTATCACCGGCTACTTTATTAGGTACAGCTGTCCAACTGCTCATTAACCCAAATTTCTAATCAGCCAATCACATGGCAGCAACTCAATGCATTTAGGCATGTAGACATGGTCAAGACGATCTGCTGCGGTTCAAACCGAGCATTAGAATGGGGAAGAAAGGTGATTTAAGTGACTTTGAACGTGGCATGGTTGTTGGTGCCAGACGGGCTGGTCTGAGTATTTCAGAAACTGCTGATCTACTGGGATTTTCATGCACAACCATCTCTAGGGTTTACAGAGAATGGTCCGAAAAAGAGAAAATTTCCAGTGAGCGGCAGTTCTGTGGGCGCAAATGCCTTGTTGATGCCAGAGGTCAGAGGAGAATGGCCAGACTGGTTCGAGCTGATAGAAAGGCAACAGTAACTCAAATAACCACTCGTTACAACTGAGGTATGCAGAAGAGCATCTCTGAATGCACAACATGTCGAACCTTGAGGTGGATGGGCTACAGCAGCAGAAGACCACACCGGGTGCCACTCCTGTCAGCTAAGAACAGGAAACTGAGGCTACAATTCGTACAGGCTCACCAAAATTGGACAATAGAAGATTGGAAAGACGTTGCCTGGTCTGATGAGTCTTGATTTCTGCTGCTTTGGATGGTAGGGTCAGAATTTGGCGTCACCAACATGAAAGCATGGATCCATCCTGCCTTGTATCAACGGTTCAGCAGTATCCAGCAGGATAACGCACCACGTCATAAAGCACGAATCATCTCAGACTGGTTTCTTGAACATGACAATGAATTCACTGTACTCAAATGGCCTCCACAGTCACCAGATCTCAATTCAGTAGAGCACATTTGGGATGTGGTAGAACGGGAGATTCGCATCATGGATGTGCAGCCGACAAATCTGCAGCCACTGCATGATGCTATCATGTCAATATGGACCAAAATCTCAGAGGAATATTTCCAGTACTTTGTGGAATCTATGCCACGAAGGATTAAAGCAGTTCTGATGCCAAAAGTGGGTACAAGTAAGGTGTACCTAATAAAGTGGTCGGCAAGTATATATATATATATATATATATATATATATATATATATATATATATATATTTAGATATGTTAAATATATGCAACTATATAATACAATCGCATATAACAGCATATAACAGCATGTAAAATCTTTGGATATATATTAGGTTGAAGGTTTCATTTACAAAGCTTTATATATTTATATCTTTATATATATTTATTTATGTATTTATTTATTTATTTGCCATACGGGTGGCCATTTATTGGCTAACGTATCCAGTCAGAGCTCTCTGTTGGATTTCTCCAAGGTTTTCATGAACCTGCCCAGCAGTAAATCTTCCTTTTCCCGGCTCCGCCACACTCTCCCAATCAATAAAAGATTACTTCTCCTCCTCTCGCGCTGAAAATGCATTAGCTGCTTCCTCATAAAGAGCATTCTTCTTATGTTTTGCCACCGCTTTTATATCATTACCGACTCCACAACTAATAGAGAACATATTTGAATTATGAGTGGGTTTGTAATTTGATGAAAACAAATTGCAGACTGTTACTGTGGTACTCATGACCTTGTGAGTCATTCTGTAGAAAAAAAGAATGACAGGATCCATGGAAGTAATAAATTCGAGTGTATTATCTGTAATAATCCATATCAGACCATATTATTTCTGCAAAGTCTGCAATGCCAAAAAAAAGACTGAGCAATAATAAAAACATCATCATAATCTGTCTTTTTTTCATTATACAGTCCCTCCAGGATTTTGCATGCAAATGTCACAATATCCAGAGAGGCTTGCAAGAGGTGTTTTTTTTTTTAAATCGCTGCAGATTTGGTCAGCCTTAGATGTGTCATGTGACATTATCAGGCTTTTATTGGCCCATATGATATATAATGAGAATACAGGAGACTAAAATGCTCAGTTTTACTTCATAGTGACTCAAACTGAGCAAAAATAGCAATTTTGGTGCCCGTGTTATGTATGGCCACAAATGTAAATCAGTTAAATGTTCACAATAGTATAGCAATATTAATCCGTCATTATAAGATGACATTTAAAGGGATAGTTCACTCAAAAATAAAAATTCTGTCGTAATTTGCTCAACCTCCACCTTTTTTTGAGTTTCTTTATTTTGTTGAACACAAAGGAATATATACTGATCATATTGGGTCAATCGTGTATCAAATATCATGCAGTAGGCTTTAGGTTTAAGTTCAAGACTGATTATACCAGCTGGAATAATAAATGAGAAGAGGCCTTCTTTGTGATGCTGTGCTATTCGACGATCAGAGGTGTCAGTTTGATTTAAGCCGCCGCCCTCTTTTGTGAGTCATGGGCTGAGTCACTTTGCTCCTCAGGGATCTACCGTCATCAATATGCATTAGCAGCACCTTGGCGATGTGCTCTCTCTTCAGCGCTGAATCTGCGGATTTAGCCCTCACCGGCCAGACTGTACAGCAGGGCCATTTAGAGGAGATCAACCTGATGGTTTATGCTTTTCTTTATTATATAAGCAGTTATGAAATTGTAAGTTATGATAATGTAAGTCTGGTAAAGCCAGTAACTTCTGCAAGGTATCTGTGTTGGGCAAGAGAGTAAAGCGTATAAAGTGCTTTTTACATTAAGTAAACTCCAGTTCATGCATCTAGAAAATAGTTTCATCCCAAATTGATTATTTAGACCAGGGGTTCCCAAACTTTTCAGCCCGCGACCCCCAAAATAACAATGCCAGTGACTCGCAACCCCTAATATCCTCTGAGGTGGTTATAAATATAGAAACCGTGCATGCAATGGCACACACACTTAGGCCCAAGTCTATTCTTCGTTTAATATGTTTTTTATGTATGTGAGTGCTGTAAATGTGCCAGAAAGTTTAACCTGGTGCCATAAAATCAATCTGCTGCATCTGACACTATTGCTGTGTCTTTAATATAATGTAATCATCCCAAGGGTCACAATCCAATAGAAAAAAAAAAAATGAAAGGCTGTAACTATAAACTACTATTTTTATCTTCAGTAGGTTATGGATAAAATATGGAAATTCTAATGGTTTAAAAAACTTAATTAGATTTTTGGAAATCACCAAGCAACCCCCCTTCTTTGTCCTGCGACCCCCGGGGGGTCCCGACCACCACTTTGGGAACCACTGATTTAGACTATGTTTTTTTTCTATTTTCAAATACTAAACTTTTTTTACTGAATGTCAGTTGTTTAATTGTTTGTAATTTGTGTGTGTTAACTTATTGATGCTCTTCATAGGACCCTATGATTTAGACATGTGGAAAATGAAGACAGATACATGAAATCTATTCATACTAATGAAATTGATTGTATAACATAATTGGCTTGGAACTCTCTATATTTTGGATGACAAACAAACACACATACAAGCAGTGTTTGTACAAAAAAAAAAAAACAATTTAACTGTGCCATAGAATGAAAATCTCGATATACCTAGGCATAGCTGAATTATACATAATTTCAGTTTCAGTTCAGAGTTCAGTAGATGGAGATGACATACAGTGAGCCTTAACACTAGAACTACCGATGCGGTCATTTTGACCATTTAAAATTTTTGCAATTTAATAACTTTATTGAAATAAAACACACATATCTTTAACTTTGATTAAATATGTGTATATTTCCTTCTAACATTGGTAAAATATTGAATTTGATGTTCCGAATTTGGGGTAGCATGGTGGCTCAGTGGCTAGCAAGAAGGTCGCTCGTTCGAGTCCCGGCTGTGCCAGTTGGCATTTCTGTCTTGAGTTGATGTCTGATGTTGTTCTCTGTGTATTTTCCTCCGGTTTTCCCCTCAGTTCAAAGACATGCACTATAGGTGAATTGGATGGAACTAAATTGGCCATAGTGTATGAGTGCTTGTGTGAATGAGAGAGTGTATGGGTGTTTCCCGGACGGAGTTTTATGTAGCAGCAAGAAACCTGTTCAGGAAAAATTGTTTATTTTATATTAATCATTCTGAACAGCAAAAACTATAGAATGAATCAATCTCTTCCATCTTCCACAGTGACATCATCATCTGTGCATCTTACCGTACATGGCATAGTTACATTATTGCCAGTGCAACAGACTTGTACAAGATCTTGACTGCACTGTTAGATCTTCACTGTGGTACAGACAGACAGTCCTCCAGAATTAGTTTGAATAAATCATGTAGGATGAACAGAGCCGTCTAAAGCTCAAATACATGACTACAGCTTCTTTTATCCTCCTTTGAATCGCTCTTGCTCTCTTACTTCCAAGTACACTCACAGATGGGCACAGTGTGATGGTGGCACTGCCATGTGAAGCACTTCTTAAAACCCTGAGGAGGTTACATCAGAAGAAAAGCAAATGTGCGTTTGGGTTGTCACTATTATGACATTTAGACTATCAAACAAATAATTAAGGTTACTTTGATTTGATTTATTATTTTTATTTTCATTACTCAAGGATATAATTCAGAGCTGCATTATTTTAGAATTTAATATGGATTGTAGATTTATTTTATTAATGCGATAACAATTGTTTTTGTTTTTATCATTTCTTTTTCTTTTTTTTATTAAGGTTTATTAATTAGTACAAACAACAAAGACAAAAACAAACAAACAAACCCCAAGCGCTGCCAATTCAATAAAATTTACAAATGTATCTGTTTAAAAAACAAAAACAAAAAACAAATCAAAACAAAAGAAGCAAAAACTCTCTTAAAATAATCATTTCAGAGTTTGTGTAGAAAGGATTGGAGAGGTTCCCAAAGTCTCTTGAATTTGTCCTGTTTGTGGTTGAGGTCATAAGTTAAATTTTCCAAAGGAAGAAAGACTGACAACTGAGAAATCCACATGGAATTTGAGAAGTAGACCATTTAAATAATATACATTTCTTAGCCAGAGGTAACCAATGTAACAGAGGTTTGAGGTCTGAGTCAAAAAGGTCTTTAGGAATGTCATTCAACAAAAAAAGTGAGGGGGAGAAAATAAAACGTTTTCCTATTATCTCCTGGATTGCAGAATGAACCCCCCTCCAAAATAGTTGGATGTAATCACAAGACTAAAATACATGGAAAAATGCCTTTACAAGTTTTGCACCCTTACAAGTTTTGCACTTAAAACAGAGGTGTAAAAATGTAAAATTTAGTTCATCTATGGAAATTGGAAAAATGCCATCACAGATAGTTTTTTATTAAATTAAAGTTTAAGTTAGTTAAGTTTTTTCTCATTTTAATTACTTTTGTCTATATAGTTAGGGTTATGATATTTTATTTTACTTCTGTTTTAGTTATTTTGGTTTTAAGTTAAGCCATATGAAAATGAGAAAAAACTTTTTTAGCAGCTTCCTGAAATATTTAGATTTTCCAGTTAGTATTTATTTTACATAATAATAATAATAATAATAATAATAATAATAATAATAATAATAATAATA
>CAIGQV010017602.1:7049801-7061698 GCA_903798115.1 Danio jaintianensis | reverse complement strand
TAATAATAATAATAATAATAATAATAATAATAATAATAATAATAATAGGGTGACACGGTGGCTCAGTGATTAGCACTGTTGCCTCACAGCAAGAAGGTTGCTGGTTCAAGTCCCGGCTGGGTCAGTTGGCGTTTTTGTGTGGAGTTTCCGTTTCTCCCCATGTTGGCGTGGGTTTCCTCTGGATGCTCCAGTTTCCCCCCAGTTTCCCCACAGTCCAAAGAAATGCGCTAAAGGTGAATTGAATAAAGTAAATTGGCCATATTGTGTGTGTGAATGATGTTTCCCAGTACTGGGTTGCAGCTGGAAGGGCATCCGCTGTGTAAAACATTAGCTTTACCTGCTTTTTTGGTATTAGATTTGCTTAGTTATAAATATAATAAATTTTATTCATAATTGTCTACTTTAGTAGTCTACTACTACTACTACTTTTTACTGTAAAACCTGTAGTATTGTGAAATATTACAACAATTTAAAATAGCTTTTAAAATATATCTTAATATATATTTTTTTAGCATTGTATTTTCATAAAGTTACAATATTTGTTTGATAATATGTGATTTTTAAGTACACAGTTATCACAGTTATTTTTAGTAATCAGATCAAACAATCATGAGGTGATTATGTAACAGTCCAACTACAGTGCATCTGGAAAGTATTCATAGCGCTTCACTTTTTCAACTTTTCTTATGTTACAGCCTTATTCCAAAATGTATTAAATTCATTAATTTCCTCAAAACACACAATACCCCATAATGACAATGTGAAAAAAGATTTTTTTAAATTGTTGCAAATAAAAAAAAAATAAAAAACCTGAAAAATCACGTGTGTTTGTGCAACACCTTGTGTGTGATATAACCTTTTCTTCTCTGAAAAGCCCTTTTGGATTTCAGAACTTCTCACCTCCCAATCTTTTCCTGCAAATGCATCCATTGAAGAGTATGCCATTCTCTCATTCTCTCTCTTTGTTACAAATTTGATCGTCACCAAAGCAGATAATGATTTGTATCAGCTCAGGCTTTGTCTGGATAATATTCATGGACATGTACGTATATACTAATGCCTTACATTTCACTCCATCTGTTCTACTTAAAGGGGACCTATCATGAAAATCTGACTTTTTCTAAGTGCTATAATCTGGTCCCCAGTGCATTTAAAAGCCCAGAAAACATACGAAAAAGGACAATTACTCCTTTATTTTGTAAGGGCTTTCTCTACAAGCATGTGGAAAAAAAGAGCCGTTCAGATTCACTCCCCTAGTGATCTAGAAGGGGATCTTCATTCATTCATTCATTTTCTTTTCGGCTTAGTCCCTTTATTAATCTGGGGTTGCCACAGCGGAATGAACCGCTTATCCAGCATATGTTTTACGCAGCGGATGCCCTTCCAGCTGCAACCCATCACTGCGAAACATCCATACACACTCATTCACACACATACACTACGGACAATTTAGCTTACCCAATTCACCTATACCACATGTCTTTGGACTTGTGGGGGAAACCGGCAAACTCCACACAGAACATGCAAACTCCACACAGAAACGCCAACTGACCCAGCCGAGGCTCGAACCAGCGACCTTCTTGCTGTGAGGTGAACGTGCTACCCACTGCACCACCATGCAGCCGAAGGGGATCTTATATACTGTAAAAGTGATTAGTTGACATTATTTAAATAGTGAGGAAACCTGTTGCTTTTAATGCAAGTACAAGTTAAACAAAAATGATCAATTAAATGAACTATGTGCATAATTATAAAAATTAAGTTGTCAACTTAAAAATTCCAAGTTGCAAATGATTTACTCGCTTTTTCAAGTAAAGTAACTTATCACTTTTTACAGTGTAATATACCCCTTAATCTGCACATTTTCACCAATGCTTCATGCTCTAACTTTCAAGTTTACTTCTATAGCACTTTTCACAATAATTATCATTCCAAAGAAGCTTCACAAAAGGTGCACATCATTACATTAGTCAAAAAGTTAAGGAGTTGTGTAAAGGGTTTGCAGTATATAAATGTAGTTAACCTTTAGTTATACAGTATATAGTGTCCTTCCAAAAGAAGTAATATTTACATGTAAAAATAATGACTGTACAATGAAGTGTGTTTGTTGTCCTTGAAGTTCTCGGATAGTTGGCATAATCTCTTCAAGTCCTCGTAGGGTTGGTATCATCTCTTCACAGGTCTTGAATCTGATCAAGTGGCACTCCACAATCTAGAGGCCTCAGGATCGGCATCCCAAACTGGAAATAGAGAACAAAGAAAAGAATTAGCATAGCTGCTGTTCATAATTTATTTGCATAAGAGATATTAATGTAATGTGAAATGCATTTGAAGAGCTTGAATTTAACTTTATCCTACAGTTTCCTAGTTTTGTGATGCATTGTGTGTAATTTTTTTAATCTAGTTTTAAACTGAGAAAGTGTGTCTGAGCCTCTCACATTATCAGGAATGTGTAAGGAATGGTATTTTAACTACAGCGGTTCGAACTGTAGTTCTGCCGAATGACTAAAAACTTTATCAGTATGATGGTGAGAACTGTACATTTCTAGTCAAACCATCCTTCTGCAATCTTATACCAAAAACGGAAATAAGGGCAGTTACAATAGCCCTTATTTTGTGATTGCATTGTATTGCAATATGGAGCAATTAAGTGTGGATGTTAAATCAAAAGTAATTCACAAATACTTGAAAATGAAATGATGACAATAATTCTCTATGGTTACAACTGAATTAGTTACAAATAACTGTATAAAATGTTAAAACAGGAAATGATAAAAACATATGATAATAATTGTACCAAGCTTAAATGTAAAATAAAGTTACCTGAGAGAGGCAGAGACGGGGAGGGAGAGAGAGACAAAGACAGTAGGCCCCGAAGATAGCCTGATAGCAGTAAATTAAGAGAAGATAGCCTCCAGAGCTGGAGAGGAGCAGAGCAGGAAAAAGATCAGAGCAGGAAAAGACAGAGCAAAGTTTACCATGCTATTTTGTATCTTTCTTGACCATGTGACCAAAGCCCAAATACTGAGACACACAAACTTGACCAATCAACATGTGACCACATCGTAAAACCCCCAAAGTCCACACACCAGGCCCTGATCTTATCAGTATCTGCCTTTGGAATCTGTATGGACCTTCTTGGTGAAAAAGACTTGTTTCGCCATATAAACAAATGCATATGATAATTTTCATTCCTACAAAGGCTATTCCAGAGTTTAGGAGCCAGATATGAAAACACTCAACCTCTGTTAGTAGACTTTTCTATTCTGGGTACTACCAGAAGCCCTGAGTTTTGAGTTCCATATGCCATTTAATATTTTGTTTCCAAATTTCCTTGCTGAATGTACTTGTTAACATGCTGTATGGCTAATGTGGGTGAAGTTGCCATTGTGTAACTGTATTTAACTTATTAGAACAACGCTGTGCTGTTAATCCCAAAAACACTCACTGTCAGTGCAGTTTATAAACAAACATTTGCTATTCACACATGGCGGACATTGTTTACATTTTCTATGAAGACAAGATCATTTTACTAATAATGTAATGTTTGAAAGGCAAGCACATCAGAACAGAGAGTAACATTCTGTTTGATGAACTTTTGATAAATTTATCCACAGTTGATAAGCATCCTGGTGGTTCAGTCTAGTTGTAACCTTGTCTCTCCATCATTGTCTGACCAATATTCTTCAAAACGAAATTGAAGAACGAATTGAAATGACATTATTTCTAACAAAATTTGTCAGAATTTTAAGTTCATTTTGGCAATTTGAAACAGCTCACCAAAGCAAACATTTTTTAAGGGGAAGTTGAGAAGACCTAAATACTTTTGAGCCACCATAATTGTTGTGTTTCAGAGGTACATGCAAACAGTGTGACACATGTTTAGCACCCGCCTCCTGCAGCGCAGGGGTGTCGGAGTGTTCAAATACAGCTCAGCCTTTTTGAAAAATAACAAAAAATATCTTTGTTTTTGAAGTACGAAGGGGCCTAATGGCTTTAAACCACTTCTGCTCAATTTTGACATTTGGGCTGCACTAGATTTGCTTGTTCCACCCTCATCTGTAAGCAGAAGCTCATTTGCATTTAAAGGGACACACACAAACGACGTGTTCTTGCTTACACCCTCATTTGACAAGCTCTGATAAATAATCTCAAAGAGTATTTGAGTTGCAACTTCACAGACCCTTTCTGGGGACACTAAAGATGCGTTTCTTATGAAAGGGGCATAATATGGCCTCTTTTTACAAAACGTGTTTCTGTACTCATACTGCACCAGCGTGATGTCAGAAATCTCTGTCCGGAGCCTCAGTGCAATCGGCAGCATAAGGCGTCATCACTTTGAGTTTCGTGACTGCTTCAATGCTTATGTGCGTGTCGTGCTCCAACTTAAACGTGGCGTTCTCTATCTCTCTGGCTCAGATTCAGGTCACTCCCTGTAACACAGATGGTGCTGAGCTTCAGTGATGGATGCTGGAGTATCAGGAGGTTGCGCAGAGCAGAGATGCATGTGGAAGTCTTTATCATACCAGCCGATTGGCACTTCATCAGAGCACTGCAGCCTCTTGCAGTAACTCATAGTCGGGCATTTCGTCCTCCTTCTCTTGTCTAATACAGCTTTAAAGCATACGCAGTGTGTTCTTCACTCAGCCTGTAGGGGATAGACCTGCTCAGAGAGATGGTTCATCAGAAAAGTAATCCTTCCTGGGTGTGATAAATTTATACTGCTTTTTGCCTGTTCAGTGATATTTGGCTTATGTACACTTTCTGCCAGTCACAGAGACCTTGCAGTTAATTTCCCAGCTTCACTAATATCCAAACACTTATAATCAGTCTTGCTTTTTTGGGGTTACGTGATATGAATTGACAAAGAAATAGTTTTTTTTTATGTTGTTAATTAAAAGTGTTTTAGTATCTCATGTTTTCACAGATTTTTGGTGGAAAAATGTTAATTAAACACTATTTATTATCTGTTAGATCTTACTTAAACTTACATTTACCAAACAAACAACATTTGTGAAGCAGAACAATAAATTTGATATAAGAAAGTGATTATAGAAAAGGCTGACGTTCCCATTCGCTATTATTATTAGTATTTATTTATTTTTGAGTATTTATTTCTTGTTATTATTGTTGCTGTTATTATTATTAACAACAAAACAAATAGTAATAATAATATTCATCATTATCGTCATAATAATGGGAAACAGGTCTCACTTTACAATGTCAATAGTTAATGTATTTACTAACTTGAACTATGAATGAACAGTACTTGCACAGCATTTATAAATCATAGTTTAGCATTTACTAATGCATTATTAAAATCCAAAGTTGTGCTTGGAAACTTTAGTTAACGCACTGAGTTAACAAGTTCTTATTTTATTTTCATTAACTAACATTTCAAAGATGAATAAATACTGTAATGAATGTATTGATCATTGTTTAGTAAATACATTAACTAACATTAACTTAGTAAAGTGTTATCCAAATTTACAAACTACTGATATTGTTGTTGTAAGAAGAGAAAGAAGAATGTTATTTACATGTATATTAGTAAGCAGACACATTAACAGAAACAATGTTGTTGGAAAAATAATGTTTTACAAAATCCTCTCAGGGGCGTCGCGGTGGCTCATTGGGTAGCGCTGTTCACAGCAAGAAGGTCGCTGGTTCGAGCCTCGGCTGGGTCAGTTGACATTTCTGTTTGGAGTTTGCATGTTCTCCCCGTGTTGGCGTGGGTTTCCTCTGGGTGCTCCGGTTTCCCCCACAAGTCCAAAGACATGCGCTGTAGGTGAATTGGGTAAGCTAAATTGCCTGTAGTGTATGTGTGTGAATGGGAGTGTATGGGTGTTTCCCAGTGATGGGTTGCGGCTGGAAGGGCATCCGCTGCGTAAAACATATGCTGGATAAGTTGGAGGTTCATTCTGCTGTGGCGACCCCAGATTAGTAAAGGGACTAAGCCGAAAAGAAAATGAATGAATGAATGAAAATCCTCTCATAGACCAATTGAATAAACCAGTACAATTACACAAAAACACACTCACACATGTTGGTATTGGTGGTTTACGAGGATTCTCCATAGACGTAATGCATTTTATACTGTAAAACCTCTTATTATATGGCCCTACCCCACTCCTTCCTCCAGTGGCGCCCCCAGAAAATTTTCTTAGGGGTGGCCAGATGAGGCCACACCAAATCTTGGTGTTGCACCTATGGGTGGCACACAAAAAAATTATGAATTCAGTGTAATGTTACATTTTTGTTTCTAGTAAATTAAATAATGTGGTTTTAATTCATTTAATTAATTACTCTTAAAATATTGCAATTTATTCCTTGAAATAATTCAGCAAGTACATGCCAAATAAAATAAAATAAGATAAAAATCTATATTTAGTTAAAAAACACATTTCAGGTCAGTTATTTTTTTTACATACTTTTATTGTACATCATACAGCACATGCCATGTCTAAAATTAATGAAGATTA
The DNA here is from genome assembly GCA_903798115.1 of Danio jaintianensis. Classification (NCBI taxonomy): domain Eukaryota; kingdom Metazoa; phylum Chordata; class Actinopteri; order Cypriniformes; family Danionidae; genus Danio; species Danio jaintianensis. The sequence continues at coordinate 7,055,216 of CAIGQV010017602.1, read as the reverse complement.
ATGAATTAATTAATAATAAAACAGAACAAGCTGAACAAAAAGCATTACTACATACACACACTCACTATGCAGACTCTAATAATATAATTTATCCATTTTGCAAAATACATGCATGAAATCATTGAGAATTCTGGCCCTTAAAAGCAAAAAAATTGAGGTGCTTGAACTAAATTTTGAAAAGCTGATTTCAAAATGCATTTATTTATTTACTTTTTTGGATTTATAATTTTTCATTTCAAAAAGAATAATTTCTTAATAAAAAGTGTACAATCTTGTAAACCCAAAGTTGTGTTTCGTCTCTCGTCGTCGAACAATACTAAACAACTTATAAGAACTTTACCCTTAATTTTGTTTTTAAGATGTGTAGTAATCAAAAGCAAACGTTCTGTAGAAAAGCGAAAACATTAAACAATGCAAACCAAAATGACCTAATTCCGAGCCCTGTTAAGTAACTTGAACACATTTAGTATTTAACTAGAAAAGTTAACAGAGAACATGGAATAGTACGACATACATACCCGTTGCTGTCTGTTGAAGGTGTGCGCGTGTCAACAACTATCGGGAAGGGGGAGGGGCAGTGAATCAGCTACTTCGGTGGCACCAATCAATCCACAATAATTTAGTGGCTGCATTTTATTTATTTATTTATGTATTTAATTATTGAAATATTGTGAATTTACGTAAGTACATTTGAATTAATAATATCAACAGCAAAATCATATTGGGGTGGCCACAGGGGTGGCCAGAGTTTACACAGGGGTGGCCGTGGCCGTGGCCACCCCTTGGAGGCACCCCTGCCTTCCTCTAAACCCAGCCCTCACAGCAAAACCGTGAATGTCAAAAGACACAGTTAAGTATGATTTTTAGGCATTTAGAATTACTGGGATATAAGGCGTGTCCTCATAAACCACCTCAATGTTGCAATACCTAGTTCATTCCCATGTCATTATACAAATTTCTATCCTTGTAAACCACCAAAACCAGTACACACACAAACACACACACACATACCCTCCTGCCTTTTGCCAATGTCACCCTGGGTTTTTGTCACTGTTAGTTGGACGAAGGAGTGAGCCAGTAAATGAAGTGCAATCACACTCTCTGCTGCTTTGTGTGAACACAGCAGGGCCAAAACCAACGTGCTAGGAGACCTATTCAATTTCAGTTTTGAATGCACCAACATTCACTTGGGACGTGTGAAGTGACATGCTGTCAATATTGATTACTCGAGAGTTGTTGGAACATCTAGTCTAGTCTACTCTAGCCTACTAGCTTGTATTGTATATGAAGGCTGGTTTTTGGCTTTCATGCATCTGACACTCCTCATGGAATATGTTGTATTTTAATAAATAGTTAACTAAATAGTAAAATTGTTGAAGCGGAGAGTGAAGATCATGAATCATATTGATGATGGTGCATCATCTTCATAAAATGTTGTCTTCATAAAATGTTGTCTTGGCATCAGCTTCTCTCATCTTCAAAGCCCACATCATTTCACATGCCAAAACTGCATTTTTCCTTCCTCACCATATTGTGTCCACCTGATTCTTAGCTTAAAATATAAGTTTATGTCCTCACAACCTCAAATCTAAAATAATGTCCTTCATATTGGCTGTGAGACTTTTTTTAGTAGTTTCATTTGACTTTGCTTTAAGAGTCCTAAAATATACCAAGCAAAACTAACTTTGTTTAAAAGATGTTGAAAATTTGTTTTGAAACTGTCATTGATTGATTTGCAGTCAGGATGTTTTTCACAGTGACAAAACCGAATTATGATTATGAATGATTTTGGGAAAGAAAGAACAGTTGGCATTTCTGTGTGGAGTTTGCATGTTCTCCCCGTGTTCGCTTGGGGTTCCTCCGGGTGCTCCGGTTTTTCCCACAGTCCAAAGACATGCGGTACAGGTGAATTAAATAAGCTAAATTGGCCGTAGAGTATGAGTGTGAATGCAAGAGTCTATGGGTGTTTCCCAGTGTTGGGTTGCGGCTGGAAGGGCATCCGCCGCGTAAAAAAATTGCTGGATAATTTGGTGGTTCATTCCGCTGTGGCGAGTTCTGATGAATAAAGGGACTAAGCCAAAAAGAAAACGGTTGAATGAATGTTTATCGCTTCCAAATATAAAGAGTTATCGGTTATCAGTGTCAGACGAAATGTCCATATCAAAGATTAAATATAAATCAACCAAATATTCCAGAACCACCCAGACCCCCATCTATTATACACTCACAGTGATTTTTGTTTGCATCAGCTGCCCAATTTTTCCCGGTGGCCAACATAATAAACGCCTGGCTTAATCTAGCTGAAAATGAAGAGAAATAATGTCATCACTCTGGATGATTATGTTTGTCTTCTGAGGACAGTATCCATTTGGGATGTTGGAAATCTGGTTTAGAACCATCTGTTCTCCTGAGGTTATTTATTCAGTTTGTTAGTATGCGCTTGTGAACGTGACTCCGAGAAGATCCCGACGCACTCCAGGCACTGTTTATGTCCTGGAGCTCCTCTGTGTTGGAGCATGATGTGCATCTAATGTACATTTGCACTTTTCCATCCTACTTAGCAAGTGATTATTATGGGAGCGGTGCCAAAATGCACTTTTTTTATGACCCTCTTTGTCTGTTCCACTAAATTGACTTAGCCGAAAGTCCTCACTAGCTTTCCTCCATCATCTCTTGTTTTTTTTTTTTTTTACGTGTCCTCTTTGAAGTGGCTGGTCCCGAGGCGACACGCAGGCACTCAGTTATTTAATGTGTCTGCTTTCACATAGTGCCTGTGAAGGAAACGAGAAGGAAAGTCCGTGCTAATTTTCTCTTTTCCCCGGAGAAGCGGGCAGCACAGTCAGGCTTGAACGGTAAGAGGTGACCGAAAGTTTAATACCACCCCGCCATCGTCAAACGGGGGACAGTAGCAGAAATGGGATTCGCAACGGGAGACACTGATTACGTAAAAATATTAACGCCGCACTAATACAATTAAACAGCCGGGCTTTAAAACCCTACCAGCAGATGTTTGCGCTATATTTGGATTTGGTTTTCTGGCATAACAAGCGAAAAAGACGAATATTTTATGATATGACCGAAAAAAAAAACGTGAAAGTGAAAGAGCTCGTGTTTGCTCCTGGCATGCGCGTGTTTCCCCTGAAGTGCGCTTTTACCACAGCAAAATTGAGCTGAATGACAACAAAGCCTTTGAAAGGTCCCTTGAAATAAGCTGCTCTGCTGGCATCTAAACTCCTCGGTGCTCGCGGTGTTCATGCTGGCCTGAATTTGCCCGCCGGCCGCTCTCTCTTGCCCACTACTCCTCTGCGGATCATCAATCCTCCTGGCTCCATAACAGATATAATAGAAGAAAAGTGCTGCAGTTACCCAACAGTTTCTTCCAGCAGCATAAATGTGTTTCCTGAGGAAGACTCGTGCTGCAGTAATGATGGAGCACTGGTCTGGGGTCAGTGTGAGAGCTGTGTCAACAGGCTTTAAGGATCAGTGCGTTTTAGTGCTGCCACTGATGATGTTGTATGTGTGATTTAAGCCTTGCAAACCGTACTGGTTTCCTGTGATGTGCTAAACATTGTTGTTGGAAGTCTGTTTTTTATACGTGCCACTGTGGTTAAAGGGATAGTTATAGTCATAAAATGTTGGAAAAAGCAGCCATTGACTTCTATTGTATGTTTTGGTCCTACTAATTCATTTGTAAAAGTTTAGAACCACTTAAATGGTGAGGAAATTACATTTTCTGGGTGAACTACACTTTAAGTTGTCTGTTTACCAAGTTTCTTTAACTACTTTTGGAATTTGAACTATTGTTGAAAAATTTAAGTTTTATTTTTGTTTTAAATGAGAATTTTTTTTTGTCAGCAAATTATTCAGAAGTGAGATTACACGTTTTTAATGTACCAAATATATATTATAATATATATATAATTCCAATAGATGCTTTTTAAAACTTTCTGTTAATTACAATCTTCAGAAATTGTCACATATTGTATCACATTTTTCATAAAATAGTAATAACCAGTTTTCAAAAGTTATACAAATGTTTCTAGAGCAACAAATCATTCATTCATTCATTCATTCATTCACTCATTCATTTTCCTTCGGCTTAGTCGACTATTTCAGAGGTCGCCACAGTGGAATGAACCACCACAAATCAGCATATTATTATGATTTGTGTGAGACTAAAGACTGGGACAATGGTGCTGAAATTTAGAAAACAGTTGCAGTTGATTTTTATTTATTTAAAAAAATGCAGATTTCTTCCCCTAATTGTTTTTTTGTATTTTACTGATCTCAGACTTTTAAATTACTGTTGCATATAGCTGTTATATACTGTAGGTCATGTATATTTAAACTATTTTATTCATCAAATTAATTTCCAAAATCAAATTATTTATTAAAGTACATTCAAGAATGCTTAGAAATTGTGATGAAGATGAGGTAAGATGATGGAAAAGCGTGTTTCAAGGAACAGATTTTGGATCTTTTCACTCCTCAACCCATTGAATTGTTTAGTGTGTAGGAATGAGTCTTTCAAACACAGCCTAAATCCTCCACACTGTCCTACTGTGTGTCATACAAGATTATGAAAAGTGAATATGAAAAATTTATGATCAAAATACAAATAAATTTTTAAAATGCTGCTCATATAGAAAAATTTTTTTGTGGTGGGGCCAGTGCAAATGTTAGAAGTGCAAGTAACCAGGTACTGGCTTACTTTATCTGGGGAAGCTGCATTACAAAAAAAATAACTCTTTATTGTTGATCCCTGAGCAGCAACCAACACCGCATTACATTGTGCTGGATTGAGGCTGACAGTTCCATGGTGGATCTCCCCTGCTGTGGCTGGCGAGCGACAGTCACGCAAACCTTGTCAGTGGGAGGTGGAGAGAGGTGCAGGGTGAAGCTCAGATACACACAGACAGATGTCAGTTTCCCTCCAGGCTCCAGCTATCAGAAGGGCCTCTTCCAGCTGTGATTCCCAGATCTTGAGAAACTTTAGCCCTTTAATTCAACTGATTAAGCTTTCCTCATAGACAAACATTTTCTATAGCTTATTATTCACCAGCAGTGCAAGCTATAGAAATGACACCTTATGCCAAAGTTTATGAATTTTTGATGAAGTTGATGACGTTGACTAAAACAGCCAGTAGGTGTCAGCAAGTCCTTGTCTTAATCAGATAATTCAACTGATTTGTTCAAAATGGCAGATTCATTCAGAAATAAACCTGTTTTTATGCTGTTTTTATGATTAATTCATTGAATTGAACTGATGATTCATTAAGGAAGGAAACACCAGTGTTGCTCTTTTTATTTTTAAGTGAGTGACATGTTTTATTTTGTCAGTTTGTTAAGGACATTGTTAAAAAAATTATTATATTATAACTGACAACAAGTCACCAGATTACCAGATCTATCTAT
>CAIGQV010017602.1:7028180-7040219 GCA_903798115.1 Danio jaintianensis | reverse complement strand
TATTATATTATATTATATTATATTATATTATATTATATTATATTATATTATATTATATTATATTATATTATATTATAAATAATATATTTTTTGAATAATAATAAAATTATTAATAATAATAAATGCATAGAAATATCATCAAATTCAAAACAGGAACAAAAATAAGATTTGAAACAGAGAACTTTAATATCATAACTGTCATTTGTCCGTTCTGGAGTAAAAATATGAATTATTATTTCTTCCACAAACACATGTAAGTATTGTATGTGTGTGTACATTATGCAGCTAACATGCAACTACCAATTATTTTGGTAACACTTTAGAACAGTGGTCTATTAGTTAATGTTAGTTAATGTATTTACTAACATTAAGTATTAATAATCTTGTAAAGCGTTTATTAATCATAGGTTAACATTTACTAATACATTATTAAAATTCAAAGTTGCGCTTGTTACCATTAGTTAATACAAAGTGAGTTAACATGAACTAACATGAACTAATGTTATTTAACTTTAATAACATTAACTAACATTAACAAACATGAACAAATACCGTAATAAATTTATTACTAGTTGTTTGTTTATTTTAGTAAATACATTAACTAATGGACCATTATTTTAAAGCATTACCTATATTTTTACATTTAACAGTTTTATTATTATTATTTAGAAAATTATTTAGTATGATAGTACATTTGATTTATATTGGGAACAACTTCATGATTTGTCTATAAACAAGGGTTTTACCACGCGAATGCCTGACCATGTAGACAGTATGATGTAACCACACTGTCAAGATATATACTGTTCATGGCCTGTAAAGTTTTTACATCACAGTACACTCATCTTTGCCGGTAGGGCACAAAAGTTGTTTCAAGATCTTCCTTGTGTGAACAGCACAGAAAAAATGTGGTTGTTCATGGAGAAGTTGCTGTGAAGCTGTTGTGTGCTGGGAAGTGTGCCGGGATTGCTGTTGAGTTCATCCAGAGTATTATGGATCTCTGTGTATTTCTCTCTCTCTCATTCTGTCATTTTTAACGCTGCTGTATCTGATGTCACTGTTGCTCTCTTCTGGTCCCAGTTTAGCAGAGCTTTATCTGGGTCTTGCTTGTAGGCTGTCCTCACTTACACCAATGTGTCTGGCCAAACAGTCTGTCGGCTCATAAATTAAACATCCCTCTCTGTTACCTACACCCAACATAGCCTTGAGTGTGCTTCTCTAAAAGCAATCTGACTGCTTTCGTATGAAATGTTGATAGCAAGCTGCATATTTGCATAATAGACTATAACAGATCTTTGTTTTTAAAACAAGCCTGTTACGCAGTTCAAGGCTGCATTCATATGCTAAAAAAGACATGATTATACAGTAATTTAAAATGACTGAAAATGATGTTTTCTGTTTTAATATAATTTTTAAATTTGATTTATTTTTAAGTAGATTATTTCTGATATTATAAAAAAATCATTTTAATATGCTGATTTACAAGAAATATCCTTTTTTATTATAAAAGCAGTTATTTTGGGGGTGGAAACCGATATACACCTCCATTTAATATTTTAGAAATGCAGTGGACATCAAAATTAGTGAACAGTATCATGATATCAGTACAAAAATATTAAGTAGCTAAAATTATGTATTAATAAAAAGCATTATCAATAATTGAGCACCAATAGCACTTGATAATTGAACACCAAATGAATATTAGAATGACTTCCGAAGTGTGCCCTAAGAGAAAGTGAGAAAAAAGGAAAAGGGTGAGGAAAAAAGTTATCGAATCATAAAAATTTTATTCTCCCAGCTTTAGAGGAATCCTTAATAATCACTTTATAGTCGCTGTAACAGCGCTGGACAGGGATGAGGGAGCAGAGTTATGCTGGAGGGTGTTTTTCTTTATTCATTTTTCATTTTTGTTCAGCTGCAACTTACTTGAAAGAGCTAAATCAAATAACGGACCCACTGAAGGCAAACTAACTTCTTATCAGGCATTAGACATGAATTCTATTAGCGAGGCCCCTGTAGATTAGCTCATCATGTGTGAGATTCTGTGGCACCGTAGCCGATTCTCCAAAGGATCTTCTGCATGATGTGTATGAGTAAATGGGTTGACACGAGTCTCTCTGAGGTGAGTCCAGAATTAAGGATCAGTTTGAAACTGTTTGAGGTTTTCGGAAATGAGCTCAGCAATGGATGTTCTCGTTTCAGCAAGATCAGGACAGCCAGGTGTGTGGGACCAAAAGGTCCAGGCTTCATCTCGCAACACAGACTTATTAATAGGTAATGAAAAAAAAAAAAAGGGCTATTATGCTAATCCTGTGGTTGGAATACAATGTGGAGAAAAGACTTGGCTTACTGAATTCTGTGACTGGCATGTGTCCTTGAGAATTTAAAGGGATAATTTCAACCCAGGCTCATTACGGATATGTACCCAGGTCTAAATTTCTGGGGACAGCTAAATACGTAACTGGAGGTACATCTGCTCACAGTTTTTGTTTTTGCAAATCCACCAAAGATCTCAAATTTCTCTCGCGGGTCCTCTTCTCGCATAAATCCACCAGAGGGCGCAATATACACTTCAGCCGACCTGGGCAGTTTGCTGTCGACTGACTGACAGACCAACTGACCCTCCCACCCTCGTCCCTAAACGCAACCAATAGTATTTTCAAAAGCAATCTAGAAAAAGAAAAGCAGTCGCATAATTTCACATTTTCAGCTTGTTGATTGTTTATTTATTTTTTTGCTTTACCTGATTTCTGGAACTGTTATTCGCCAGACTCGAACCCCATTGTCGCGATCAACTCAGCTCTGCGTCCCAAGTCCATCGGCATATGCGGTGAGCTACTGGGCAACCTGGTAACACCAGAAAAGCCGTAATACATATAGCCGAAAATACAAATAAACTTGATGCATGCATACACCCACATACAATCTGTGTAAAAACCTAATTCGTGCTAAATAATGATCTTTTCCGTTTACGCTCAAATGGCTTTTAAGCTGAAAAGAAACGCCTTCCTTTTACACTGAAACGCCTTCCTTTTACACTGAAAAGTTCATGCACATCCACATGAAATCACTTGCATGTGTATGTATAAACACAACTAATTGTATATACCATTGTGAATTTTATTTTGTATGTTTGCGCCAGTGTTATTTGGGTGTTTATGCATGCATCGAGTTTATGTTCATGTGCGAGAGGTTATAGGGGCGTATGCGTAGGTCAAATTTATATTTGCATGCAGCAAGTTTATATGTATGTACGTGTGTTGTTATGGGTGTACATGCAAGGATCAAGGTGGGTGTATGCATGCATCAAGTTTATATGTATATACCACAAATGTTTCATATATATTTTTTAGGACATACAATAATATAGGTGTATATGCATGTAATTTATAGGTGTATATGCATGTATTTTATGAATGTGAAGTTTGATTTAAGTCCTACGTGGCACCACATTTTTAGTAGTCATTGCTCACTACTCTATTCAGAATAGTCTTGCATGCTGACAGTAAAAATACCACATAAAATAACATGTTTTTTACTACACAACTCACTGAAATAAATCTTTCTGTGAGATGATTCCATAGTCATGTGATTATTAGTCATGCTGAATCAATGAAAGCAGTTAAATCTTCTGTTTATATTGCAACGCTTGTCACACAACCATGCTTCCCTGACAATCGCAGGTTTGCTCAATCCCATTTGTGATTTCATTTCAATTAATTGGCCAGCTCTAGTTGTTGCTGCAGTGTATTACAAGTAATGCATCAATGCCTAACACTCATTTACTCACCATCACGTTGATTCAAACCTGCATGACTTGTACATAATGTATGTACATAATGTATTCTTTTGGGTTCCACAGAGAATTGAGTTGTATTGCTTTAGTGGAGTGGGCACGGTTGCTCAGTGTTTAGCTCTGTCATCTCACAGCAAGAAGGTCGCTGGTTTGAGTCCTGGCTGGGCCAGTTGGCATTTCTTTGTGGAGTTTGCATGTTCTCCTTGTGTTCGCATGGGTTTCCTCCGGGTGCTCCCATCCCCCACAGTCCAAAGACATGCGCTTATAGGTGAATTGGGTAAACTAAATTGGCCATGGTGTATGATTGTGTGTGTGTGAATGCAAGAGTGTATGGGTGTTTCCCAGTACTGGGTTGCAGCTGGAAGGGCATCCGCTGCGTAAAACATATGCTGGAATAGTTGGCGGTTCATTCCACTGTGGGGACCCCTGATAAATAAGGGACTAAGCCGAAGCAAAATGAATGAATGAATGCTTTAGTGGAGACTTCGTTTTCCAGTGTTATACTCCTTTAAGTTCTCCGCCCTGGAAGGCCGGTTGCTCCGAGACCTCAAGGCTCTACCTAATATCGGTTTGGAAAGGGTCTCGGCAGACTCCTCCAGAGATTAGGTGTTTAATTTAAGCCTGGAAATTCAGCTCTAAATTTACTCCCTTCATGCACGTTCTCATCCCACTGGTCTTAAGTAACACGCAAGGCTCTTAATTTAGCAAGATTTTTTTTCCCCTTCTGAAATCTGGAAGAGCTTCGGTTGAGAGCCTAGGGCTTACTTTACACTATCCTGAGATAACCTTGCTGAAATAATGAATACACATTTTAATCATGTATTTATTATGAAGCGTCTAATCATATCTCTATATTTTTTTCTTTTCACAAAGAGTCTAATCATATCTCGTTTAAAAATGTGTGCAGAAGTACTCCAGGGTCATTCTGTGAGTACTTTTCTGAAAGATATTTTACAGTCTGTCGGTGTTAATAAACCATTCCAAGCTATGCATACAGTATATGTTTAGATATAATTATCCTTTCATAATAGGAACAGAGTTGACAGTACATTTACTTTACAGGTTTAACATAGTTGTACACTGAAATTTTAAAATAGATTAAAAAAAACAATAAAGCATCGGGGGCACGGTGGCTCAGTGGTTAGCACTGTCACCACACAGCAAGAAGGTTGCAGGTTCAAGTCCCAGCTGGGCCAGTTGGCATTTCTGTGTGGAGTTTGCATGTTCTCCTCGTGTTTGCTTGGGTTTCCTCTGGGTGCTCCGGTTTCCCCCACAGTCCAAAGACATGCGCTATAGGTGAATTGGGTAAACTAAATTGCCCATAGTGTGTGAGAATGTGAGAGTGTATTGGTGATTCCAGTACTGGGTTGCAGCTGGAATGGCATCCACTGCGTAAAACATATGGCGGAATAGTTGGCGGTTCATTTCACTGTGGCGACCCCTGATAAATAAGGGACTAAGCCGAAGGAAAATGAAAGAAAATTAATGAATGAAGAAATAAAGCTTTTATTTAGTAAGGATACATTAAATTGAGCAAAAGAGACAGTAAAGATTACTACATGGCTTTAAAAAATCAGTTTCCAAATAAATCTTTTGAACTTTCTGTTCTTCAGAGAATCCAACGCTATCTCATGCCAAGTGATAACTTTTTTATTTAGTGGCTAATTTGTATGAATTCATACAATCTCATTCGTACAGTTTAGTAGGATTTGCTCATCCCCCAATTATGGTTGGGTTAAAGGGATGGGGTTTGGTGCCACGCCTCCTTTTAAAAATTGTACATTTTTGTACGACTGAAGTCATATGAATTAGCCACTAAACTGTCAAAACTTAAGATCAACGTCTTGTAAGATCAGGCTGGAGAATCAGCTTTTTCAGCAGTAAGATTTTTTTTTGGCCACCAGATATACTTCTTATACTATTTCTAAAGGATCATTTGATATAAAAAAAATATTATAAAACATTTTAAAATAGAGGGTACTCATTTTGAATAATTAGTATATTTTACATTATTACATTTTGATTTAATATTTTAATATGTAAAAAATATTTTTTAATATATATTTAATATTACATTTTGATTTAAAGAAGACTTTGTGAGTACAGTGAGAATTTAAATATTGTCTCATTTACAAAAAAAAATTCATTCACTATACAAAAGCTCAGTGTTGCTGTTTTAAAGCAAAAGTTTGGTAAAAAATTGTTTCTGAAGATTTATTTAATTTAATTACATTGTTTATTAAACTAAGCATTATTAAGGATGTATTTAACTTTACTTTATCAAAAATGTTTGGGAGAAATATGACATTGAACCTCATGACTTTCATTGTATGGAAGAAAATGATTTTAAATGGTCTAAAAAAATTTCATCTTGATAGGAAAGTTTTTATTAAATAATATCCATTTTTATTTTGAGTATGTTTTGTTTATACAAAAAGTCGTGAACACACAAGTGGAGACCCAACAGAAAAAAAAAACTGGTCTATTTTCGGCTTCAGCTATTCATTGTTGAAATCTATTTGACCACTTATGCAAATGAAAAATAAAATGGCACCTGTTGGGTAGAATCACCCTTCGGAGAAACCTAACAATAGATAAACAATTATCTCTCCACTCATATAGACAACCTGTTTGTTTGAGTATTAAATTAAGAGATGGGAAATCATAATGAAGCATATGTTTAGCCCATAAACAGCCTCCAGCATCACCTGCCCTGTTAGCATTGCATAGCATTTTTCAATGTTTTGTTTTTTTAATCTCTTTTTTTTTTCTTATTCAGCTGCCATAAGTGCTGTTTTACATTGTGCTGTCTGTGTTGCTTGTCTGCTGGAGCACCTGTTCTGAGAGTGTTCTGATTTTTTCTCATTAGGACGAGAGCAATAAGCCGCTGTCCACATTAAGCCTTATCAGAGCTCATTTGAATAAACAGGCCGTGTCCTTGACTGAAGCCGGTCCAGGATGGTTGGCGGTAATTATCCCGCTCTGCGCCGCTCCACCTTTGTCTCTACCCTCTGGCCTGGGTCACGTGGCGTCCCTTCCTTCGTGAATTTATTTCCTCTGCCAGCCAACTTGATCAAATCCTGATTTTATGGTGATTGCGGCACTTAAAAAGCCATTTTTTTCAGCTGTCTTCCCTCATAGCAGCAATCATTACTGACAGAAATACCTTGAGATGAAAAAGAACAAATGGTGAAAAAGACAGAGAGGAACTAATGAGGCGAGACAGTGTTTCTTTTACTCCTCACAATGGTGCATTTGCATAATCACACTATCTGGTTTATTACTGGAACTATAAGACTGCTTTCTTTCTTTCTTTTTTTCTTTCTTTCTTTCTTTTTTTCTTTCTTTCTTTCTTTCTTTCTTTCTTTCTTTCTTTCTTTCTTTCTTTCTTTCTTGTTATTCTTAAATATTTAATATTAATTATATACTTATAAATTATTAATATAATTATTATATTTAATATGTATTATTATTATAATATTGAATATGAAATGTCTTAAATATGAAATAGTCATATTAAATATGATTCTTTCATATTTCTCTTGTATTTTCCTTCCTTTCTCTTTCTTTCTTTCTTTCTTTCTTTCTTTCTTTCTTTCTTTCTTTCTTTCTTTCTTTCTTTCTTTCTTTCTTTCTTTCTTTCTTTCTTTCTTTCTTTCTTTCTTTCTCTGTTCTAATCATTTTCATCTTGTCCTCCTTTCTTTCTTCCTTCTATTATTTCTTTCTTCTTTACTTTTGCACATTCTTCCTCTATCCTTCCCTAACTCCATGGCATGATGTTTTACAGTTGAATGTGGATGAGCACCCTCAATGGCGATCATTACAAGTCACCATTATCTAAAAGACTTTGGAGGATTTGCAGTGGTGCAGTTGCAATTAATGCTTTTATTTCAATTTTAAATCATGACATTGGTCACGATTGCCCTTTCTGCTCGCAGAGAGAGACCGTATTTCATGCAATTATGCAATGTTCCAGACTTGAGCCTTTGTTTACTTTGTTTATTTTTATTTTTTTGTGTGTGTTTTGGCAAAACCTTTTCCACTAAAGGAATTAGACACAAAATATTTTTTATTTGTGGGTTTAAATATGTTCAGAGAAAACGTTTTAAATGTCAACTCCTTAATTTTCTATTAGGACAAGTTCGAGTCCCGGCTGAGTCAGTTGGCATGTTTTGTGTGGAGTTTGCATGTCCTCCCCGTGTTGGCGTGGGTTTCCTCTGGGTGCTCTGGTTTCCCCCACAGTCCAAAGACCTGCGCTATAGGTGAATTGAATAAACTAAATTAGCCGTAGTGTATGTGTGTGAATGAGTGTGTATGGATGTTTCCCAGTACTGGGTTCCAGCTGGAAGGGCATCCGCTGTGTAAAACATATGCTGGATAAGTTGGCGGTTCATTCCGCTGTGGCGACCCCTGATGAATAAAGGGACTAAGTCGAAGTAAAATGAATGAACGAATGAATGTTTCCTTTCTTTCTTTTTAATATTGTTCCACTCTTAACTTTCATCTTACCTTCTGCATGTTTTTCCTTCCTTCCTTCCTTCCTTCCTTCCTTCCTTCCTTCCTTCCTTCCTTCCTTCCTTCCTTCCTTCCTTCCTTCCTTCCTTCCTTCCTTCCTTCCTTCCTTCCTTCCTCCCTTTCTTCCTTCCTTCCCTTATTTCTGTATTTTGCTATTTTTCAATTCCCACTCATTTTGAAATTAAAGAAATTAAATTTTACTTTGCTTTTACTATCCATCACAATTATTTATTTATTTCCTTTTATATTTAATTTTTTCTTCCAGTTCCATCCGTATCTTCCTTATAATTTCTTTTTTCTTTTCTTCCTTCCATCTCCTCTTCCTTTCTTTCATCATAACTTCCTCATTTTCCTTACTTTTTGTATTTTAATTTCTTCCAACCTTTATTTCCTTCCTTTTTAATTCCTTTGCTTTTTTCCTTTCTTTTAGTTTTCATTAATCCTTTCTTTCTTTCTTTTGCATATTTGTATAATGGTTCATTAGTACGATAAGATGAATAATTTGTAAATAGTACGGCAGCAACAAAACATTGTGTCCTGATTAGCTTGAACTGAGAAAGAAAGCCATTACAACCATGGAATCCGATTGGGAAATGCTGGCTCAAGGATAAACATGTTTCCATATTCATTTATGCTAATTTATGCACTTTATATAAGACACAGAGAACTAAAAAACACCAGTTAACAATGACTGGATTTGCCTGTTCACTTCTGTGCACGTGGCTACCTCGGATAACCCCCCAATCAACCGTTCGGTATGCAGTGCTACCATACTGCTTACTCTGCAGTATACTGTGTGAATAAGTATGAAAATAATAATGGTGCATATAAAGACATTTGGCCTGTAGTGGATGAAGTTTATATATTTGTTACTGTAATACAGCACTATTATTGTTATTCAAGCTGTTTAATGCTTGAAGTGACATTAGTAACACCATAATAGACATTTTTATTCTGTGTGCTTTGGGTGTTGCAGCACTTTCACGTTTTCCTTGGAAAGACTAGAAAATCTTTCTAGTGTGGTTTGCACTGTATCTCTGAGATAAAATAGAATAAAATGCCTCACAGTAGAAAATATTGCAGAAATTATGAAGACAGCTGTTGAAAAAATTCCAATATCATAAATAGTTCACCTTCACTGCCGTATGTCTGAAGCGTGTTTACCTATATTCAGCGTTCAGTATCAGTCTGCAGCAGGACGAATATCTAGAACAAAGCTGTAGTGTTTTATTTTTTCTATCTATCAAGCCATGTTTCAAGGCTGTGATTACCTGTTCACAGAGTGGCTGCATACACAGAGCTGAGGTAGTGCTAACATCTGCAGGCACTGGCTTGTTTACAGTAGGAATTAATGGTCCGGGTTTGAGCTAGAAGACGCATGGAGGAGTCCCACTGGGCCATTATAGCCCGGCTGTTCCTCACACATAGCTGCCTAACATAAGCTGAGATGAGAGACTGCAGATGCAGATGAAGGCAGGAGAAACATGCATATCAAGAGATGAAGTACTCGTTGGCTTCAAAGTTTTATGGCTATGTAGAATTTGAAGGTCATTTTAAAAAGACATATTGAAAAAACAAGGACCATGAAAATCATCCTAGTAATAAAAAGTGTTTGATTAATGTGTATGACTGACTTTCTTCAGCTGAACCTGTGTTTTTATTTCTCAATTTTTCAATAATTATTAAATTATGAGATTATTAAATAACACATACTGTACAAACAAGTTCAAGTCAATCTCCACGGCTCCTAATGATGCACTGAGGTCTTATGAAACGTAATGATCAGATGTTAGAATATTATTCATTTTAATTCACAGCCTGGGCAAACAGTTCTCAGGTGTGCGCACGAGTGTTCATTTTGTCAGCATTGAGTTCACATCTTGGACAATCACAGGTAAAAACCATTTTGGGAAAAAGTCCATCCTCACTGTCTCGTCACCTTATATCGTTGTGTGCACTTGTGCATACATCATTAAATGGCCAGAAGCTAGCCCTCCCTACACTTATTTTGTGTGCACTGTAAAAAGCGGTTAGTTACTTTACTTTAAAAAAGTGAGTAAACACGTTGCCTTAAAAGCAAGTTGATTTTACTTTTAAAAATGTCAGTAAACCCATTCACTTAACTTAACTTAATAAATATGCACATGTTTGTTTACTTAATATTTACTTAATCACTTTTTTCAGTGTCATTGTTTGCCCAGGTTGTGGATTAAAATTGTAACTAATATTCAATTTTTTTGCACAGGCCTTTTGTTTGCTTCATAAGACCTTAATGTATCATCAGGAGCCATGGAGATTGATTCAGACTTGTTTGAGTGTTTGATTTTTATCTAAAAAATGGGTCACCATTGATTTGCATTATAATTCCTTACGTTTATATAGCGCTTTTCTGGACACTCAAAGCGCTTTACACATTGGGGGGAATCTCCTCATCCACCACCAGTGTGCAGCATTCACCTGGATGACGCGACAGCAGCCATGTTGCGCCAGACTGCACACAACACACTAGCTGATTGGTGGAGAGGAGACAGAGTGATGAAGCCATTTATGATATGAGAATGGACAGAGGCCAGTGGGCAAATTTGGTCTGGATGCCGGGGTTAAAGTACATCCTGTGATTTTTAATGACCACAGAGAGTCAGGACCTCAGTTTAACGTCTCATCCAAAAGACAGCGCTCACTAACCAATATAGAGTCCCCATCATTATACTGGGGCGTTAGGACCCACACAGACCGCAGGTTGAGCGCCCCCTGCTAGTCTCACTAACACCACTTCCGGCAGTTGCACTTCCCGGTACTGACCGGGCGCAGCTCTGCTTAACTTCAGTGCCCGTCCATGTGAGTTGCAGAGAGCTAGCTGCCGGCTCATTATACGAATCACCAAGGACCACAGATTCAGCTAATAATCTTCTTTAAAGTCAGCATAAACCAGAAGTTGCTAAGTATTTTATTCCAGTATGTTGATGTACTTCCAACTGAAACTGAATATTCAGTAGGGGGGGCGGGGATTTCTTTTTCTCATTCTCTCATAGCAAACTAACGGTAAAAGGGGCGTGGTTAAGAATATTGTGGTTGAAGCCATCAAACTGACATCAACAGAGGATCACCACTCCAAACGCAGAAGCAGACTTTCTTCTTCTGTCAGACTTTGATTGAAGATTACCGAAACAATTAATTTTTTTTCAGTGGATTAATTTGCATGGATTAATTTTTCACCTAAAGAACAACAATGTGCACTAGTAAAACAGTAAAAAAGTGTAAAAAAAAATTCACGCTGACTTTATTGTTCTACTGAAGAAAAAAAGTCACATACTTTATATCTTCAATGGCCCTGGGGTGAGTAAATGAACTGTAAATATTCATTTTTGGATGAACTATCTATTTAATTCACAAGCAAAGTGACAGCAAGGTACAGTGGTGCAGCCAAACACCACTGACTACCACAGCAACCCTAATTACCTTGTGCATGAACATGATTTGAGCCTGTCAGATTGATTTCCATTGGCTGTGGAGGTGAATATGACAACTCCCATGATTCCACTGTCCTTCACTGTGTTAACAAGCTTTGCTATTGTTTTGAATAAGTGACCTCTAGCTGTAAAACATTCATATTGTGCCTTAAATGTGCTGTAACACACACAAACACATATGCCGCCATGTTCCCTGTATTTGTATGCACACGCACACGCACGCACACACACACACACGCACGCACACAAACACACACG
>CAIGQV010017602.1:6988312-7012434 GCA_903798115.1 Danio jaintianensis | reverse complement strand
TCTCTCTCTCTCTCTCTCTCTCTCTCTCTCTCTCTCTCTCTCTCTCTCTTGCTTTATCTTTCCCCCTCCCCTTCCTTTGCTCCCTCTCTTCCTCTCTTCCTCATGTACGATCGCACCTCGCTCTACCAGACAGTAGTTTGTGTCCTCACATCTCTGTCTTCCGCTCCATCCTTCCTGCTCTCAGTTGTCCCGTTACCTCTCGTTCTACCGGGATCCAGCAGTCTAAAGCTGTGCCAGAGCTGGGACAACTACTGGAAGTGCTGGATTCCTGGTCTGCCGAGAGGATTAAGTGGAGTGGACAGCTGGCAGATGATCAAAGTGAGAGCGGCGGCCAGGACTGGCTCATATTTATTGAGAGGATTGGAAGATTGTGCAGATATTGGCCGATCGCTGCGGGACGGGGCCAGGAAGCCTCCGGGCTGTTTTGTGTAATGTGAAAACCTGCCCCGAGGGTGAGTGAGAGCTGAAGTGTGTTATTTTTTTTTTAAATATGCTAGCCCTGCTTTCTGTGCAGAGGCAACTAAGAAAGTCAGCAATTTGGTACTGTATGGTACTGGTATGTTGATTTCCCCAAATATGAAGACTGCGGTGATGTGGCACTTTTAGTGTTGTTTTTCAAAAAAAGTAATGAATTTTGGGATAGAACCTGCTAGTTTGGTGTGTTAGTGGAAACCAGCGAAGTGTTTGAAGTGTGTTTGTTGTCATTTTTGCAATGCCGTTTAGTGACGCAGTGACAATGCAAAACTTTCAGCATTGCATTTATCATGTTTGCTAGTTGTTTTGTTTAGTGGTGGTTCTAGCAAGTAGACCATCATAGGCATTCAGTTCACCACCACAAAATGTCAGTCCACCAGCTTGATCTATCTGGTGAAACTGTATAATTAATGAAGTCTAGCTGATAAACATAGTCAAAGGATGTAACCTAACATGACATCATCAAAACACAACATTGACTTTTCAACAAAACTATTTTGGTGTTTTCTTTGTAAAGATTGGGTAACTTTTGACAGGTTTTTGTCAATGGGCACACTTTTGCAGTCTAATTGGAATTAATCCTTCTGTTCTTTTGCCCTCAGGTCCTTTGGCATCTCGACATCTTCCGCAGAAGCTTCCGGCAACTGAACACCCACAAGTGCATGGAGGACTCGTGCATCTTCTGCGCTCTGAAGGTGAGTGCAATCAGGTTCCAACTAAAGTAAACTTCAACTGTCCACATTCTGTGGAGGTCTGAGCACTGTCCATGTGACATAACTTTCATCATAAGAAAGGTCTGTGAACAGTGTTTTTGTTCATCCATGGCTGAGCATACTTTGAAAGCTGTGCAAACACGTCTGTGTACAAGATGGAAAACTAAGCTCCATTCCCAGTTCTGTTTTATAACCCTTCATCTATCCCTATGCTTATGCCTACCCTTTCCCCTTGAAACAGTATGGCAAGAGGTAAAAATGATCCCCTAACAAACGGGGCAGTACTACTACAGCATAACTTGTCATCATACGTTTTAGCACACGACTGTAAGCACTTTTATTTACATTGTGTTCATGAACAATAAAACAATAATTATCTTTAGAGTAATTAAAATTATGCAATGGTACAAGATATATGGTAAAAGATGAGCAAGTTCCCTCCTATTGGACTTTTATTTCTGATATAGTATGGTGTTAAGTCACCAGATATCAGACCTGAAAAATTTATACTTTTTTATTTGAAAAAAATAAAATAAATAAGATTGAATGTATCATAATGTATTTGTTGTTAAAATCCTTAGTAATGGCAAAAAAATTATTCCATTTCTGAAAAAACTCTCACACAAAAATCTTTGTTAGAATGGTTATATTAGCCTTTTCCTTACCACTCCAACCAAGAAAGAATCAAGACACCTGTACCCCTTAATTGAATACAAAAACAGAAGGATAAGGGAGAGGGTAGAAGTAAGAAGGAAAAATGGACTTGGGCCTAAAAAGGGCCCAGTTGTGCATACTAGATAAAAAGGTGCTTTCTGTTTGTATGGCCCTCTCAGAAAAAAAGTAGCTTGAGGCTACAGAAGTCTCTTAGAGTGCCCGGGCTGCTCTTTTAATGATCCAGCAAGGTGAGGGTAGAGGCTGCATGGACTAATTGACTTCCTTGCTGACCTTACTGTAGCACAAGAACAGAATAAAAATGAGATTCTCAACATCAAGAGCCCTCTGTCGCTCTTTTTCGAGGAAGTCTTTTTAATTTCCTGCCTGGCGGCTGATAGAAGTGGGAGGTAGAGGAGGAGAGGGAGATATATGCTAGGAAAAGCAACTCTGGTCTCTTTTTAAATAACAAGAAAAGGCCTCTCACTCAAACAATATCCTGTTTTCTAGTCGCCCTCAGGCTAAAAGTAGCTGTGCTATTTAAAGGTGTCACATACCAGTACGAAGTCGCAAGCAAAGCTGACATATTCCTTTAAGAAGCTCCTTGTTTTGTGTTAAAAGGAATCTTTGCCGTCAGATTTGTACTTGGCTATTTGTTTCCAAAAATACCAACGCTTCTTGTTGGCTGTGTTTGCGCCTGAGAGAAAATAGAGGTACAAATAGCCTGATAGATTGAGAGGTCTTTTTCTTACTCTTCTTTGTGTCTGGTCTAATCTTGTTCTGGTTTTGGGTGATATACCTCTTTACTTGATGTCCAGGCATCTTGTTCTTTCTGCACTGAGCACTTGGTTCCTCTGTTGATGTAAGCACAGGTTCTTTTTCATTGTTTCCACGGCTACCTGTTACCTTGGCTACTCTGTTCCTGGCCCAGTGTCACGCCCACATGATCCCGGTAAACAGTCTGTGCCTCCTGGTTTCCTTGGAGTTGCTTGTCTTTAGTTGTGAGCTTCAGTTTTGGTGGTCTGTTGGCTCTGTGGAGTTGTCCTATATCCATATAGTGTAGAAGTATCCTGTACTTTAAACTCCTTTAGTACATTGCAGAAGTCAAATTCACATAAGATGCAATGAATGGCATCTATTTTAATAGTACTGTACTTATATTTTAGCTACTACTACTGTATCTTTATCGGTAAGTACTAGTACTTGTTCAGTAATTATTCGCTGGTCCTTATTTATTAGACACCTTGGGTCAGATTTACTAACAGCTTGCGCCAATGCAAACTGTCTTTTTGGCATTAAAACAGCACTGTCAGGATTTACTAAACACACGCAGTGAAGAATTAGAGCTGAAACATTTCAGGACACTGTTATTTTTGCGCCTGACCTTATACTGAACATGCAATTGTAGGAGTTTCTCTGTCAGGCACAAATTTTGTGGGAGGAGAGAATTTAAATGAATCACGTGATGCAAAGTGATTGAATATTGCAATTTATGCTCCTCACATTACTGGTATTTTTGCCATTATTTAACATCTGCATGTCTTAAAATTTGTGCTTGAAATGGTTGCAGTTGTTGTTGCTGTGAAGAGGCATTGCAGAGAACAGAGAGTGTGCGGTAGAAGGGAGAGGATATTTTCCACATATATTCATTTATTGGGAATACTAGAGGAACACATCATCTGAACATACTGTTTTGTTTGCCAAGCCATTTTTAATTTGTTTTAGGAATTGAAAGGCAACTTGGAACAATAGGAAATGGGAATAGGGAACTAGGGATACCTGGTTTACCAAACTGTTCTGTTTCTCCCAGGACTGTCCTGAATTTCAGCTCTTTTTTTTGTGTCCCGTAAGAACAACCTAATTAAAGATAACCAAGCTCGTCGTTGAACAAATGACCATTCTTTCACAATTTGTTATAGATTAACTTGCAGTAAGAGAAGCTGTGATAGGTGGAATCACACTGAGTGAACTCACAACTGAAGAGCCCTCTCGTCTGTGCGATCAGTTCCTCTTATGCCTGAAATGTCAAATGCACAAACAGTTAGAGGTGGATAAACATGGGTTCTCTGGCCGATGCAGGCCGTAGCAGGTTGCTATAGAATTTTGTCATCAGGCAACCTGTGTTCAAATATGTGCACTGATTGATGATTTAATTTAATTTAATTTAATTTAATTTAATTTTATTTTATTTTATTTGCACAGATATTTTCTTGTTTTGAAAAATAATTGTTAGAGGTCACAAACAGTTAGAGGTCAACCAACAAGAGTTTTTATCTGGTTGGTGCGGTGCCGATATGTAGATGCCAGGGCAGCTGAGGGGTGATATATGATGTAGATTTTTTGGGTCCATAAGTATTCCAATGACTTGTTTAATTGCAGTTGATAGAAAAATAGGAATATAGATACTGTAGGTGGATGGATACTGTAGATAGAGGGATGTATGGATAAGTAGATGAAACACTTGGGCATGTGCTAATACTCTTTTCTCTGGGCTACTTTGTTGATATGAAACCCAAATGAGCCTTTGTGAAATCCATCAGTGTGATTGAAATGTGTGCGCGTTCCCTCTCTCTCTTTCTAAATGAAGTGTGTGTGAAGTGCTGAGGCATCAGAAATCACACTGCTGTGGTGACACAGAGCCGTATCATGAGAATGCTTTCACATACTTGCCTGGATTTATGACCATTCACTGGGATCTGCTCTTCCTGTCCTTCTAGTTGTCTTCTTTTATCATTCCTCACAATCTCTCTGTTTCTCAACCTTTTGTTAAATTTAGCTCTATTCCTGTTCACTGTTAACTTATTCAGGGACTAAAAGCGATGGATAGAAACAGGTGATGTCTTTGCAACAAAACCACAAACATGGAAAAAGGCTTTTAATTTTAATTACATCCAAACAAATTAGACCCAAGCTTTGGGTAAATTTTGATAGTTACATTTATTATTGTTATTTTTTAACTAAATAGTTGGGTTTGTTCACATTTGACCCATCATTGGGTTAAAACAACCCAGCATTTTTCAGGTTTAAGCTTGATTTATGTTTTGAAAGGAAGAAGGAATGATTGTGCATCTCAAAGTAATTTGTTTTTTGGAGTACATGAAAAATGTTGTTAAGATGACTGCATAATTTTTCAGCAGTGTTAATAAAACATTGGTCTTTCTTCATGACGGGATACCATGTTTAGGCTATGTGGGGAAACTTTGTTCATTGCCGGACTCTGAGGCAAATTTCTGTCAGTCTTGCATTTTTTCTGACTAGACTGGTGGCATGTGATCTCATGTGTCTGCCATAGCCTTGAATGGCATGTGTTATGTCACCTCTCTCATTTCTAATGGAGGAACGTTAGTTTTGGCCCATCAGTTCTGAGAGTTCCTCACGCGTGCCGCCCGCCAGCCGCCTGCTTGCCAGCCATGTTATTGAAATTTAATGATCTAACGCTACTAATGAGCACTGAAATATGCCCTCGCCACAACGCCCCTTTCCGCAAACTGCTGAATTCCTCAAATGTGTTTATTTGGAAGCGTTCTCACAGTGGGGAGTATCATATTCATTTACTGAGAAGTAAATGAGCTGAGGGGTAGGAAGATGGAAAAATCATATTGATTGTTTGCACAAGTGTGCAACTCTTCAACAGTATTATTTACTGATTGGCATTTTCAACTTACCTACTTTGAATTTACTTGTTACTAGTAGTTTGAGGTTTCATGAGGCTGTAATAATATATATATATAGTATTGTATTGTAATATATTGTAATTATATATTTATTATAATAAAAAAGCTCAGCCAGAAGTGGTTCTAAACTTTTCTTTTTTTCTGTTGATCACAAAAGAAGATATTTTGAAGAAACAGGAAACCATTGACATCCAAAGTAGGAAAAAAATACAAACTCATTGGTTTCCGGTTTCCATCATGTCATTTCCATCATCCAAAATGTTTGACAATTGACAATATAAATGAAAAGAATAATGAATAACTTGAATGGTCCGGCCTTATTTTTAAGCCTCTAATGTTTGTCAACAGAGATTCTGCATGTCACAGAGGCAGTAGTGTGACATTGAGTGGCGAAGGCCCACATTACTGCCACTTCACGAGGTGTGATAGTGCCTTGAGGTTGGTGACCTCTATTGACCATCAGCCCCACTGAGAAACTGCAGTGCTGGAGGCAACAACCACACAAACGCACACACAGACTAAATAAATGCAAAGTCACAGTCACTCACACAAGCCGCCACCTCTGTTACAATGATGCTTCCTATTATAGAAGCTCCAGTGACACCTCTGTGTTTGTGCCTTTTTATGTAGTGGAGCCAGCAGTTGAGTTAAACCCAATTACAAACTCATAATCAGCATGAGATTCAATCCCTCTGCAATTTAAAAACCGGGCCTGGGGAGTATTTAATATTAATATATTTACGTGCGTCACAAGATTGCTCTTCCTGTGAGGGTGTGTATGCACGTGTCTACTCATTGCCCTTATGAATTTTGAGCAGTGCAAATGATATGTGTCACTGCTGAGGACCGTGTCTTGTGCCTTTGAGTGGAGGTTAATGTCTCATTTCACAGGCTATGCCTCAGGGCTCGCAGCTGACAACACAGTCTCTGGTGGTTTGTGTGTGCATGTGTGTGTACAGCATGTGCATATCACCAAACTTATATGTCTGGAGTACAGGCTGTCCAGTTGGTTTCATGAACTCATTTTAGCTGAGAAGGACTTTATATCGCACACTCTGCCATACATTACATCACCTGCAATTATAGACATGGACCACTCAGCCCTCAAATGGGATTCTCAGTTCTACACACTCTATGATATAATATAAAGACTGTGATATAAAGACCTAATATATAGATTTATGTATGTCAGTATTACTGTAGTTCCTGTCATTTTACTTGTTATGCTACCATGGGAGTGAAATAATCTTTAGATTTGTGAACATTTTCCAGGTGAGCTGCATCATGACCTTGAAAAATACTCCAGAGTTTTGTTTGTGGCAAGTGGGGGGTTAACTAGATATCCATGCGCTTAACTTAATATTCCACTTTGTGGGATATTTTATATAATCATTATGCCCCCTCTGAGAAAACTGCCTAATCTACTTTACTTGTTTCTAACCCATGATGTGTTGGCTGATTACAGAAGGGTACTTTTGGGCCCATTTTAGCTACCCAGACTGGGAAACCTTCTAGACCAACTGAAGACCAATTTGAACTGATCTGCAAAGACCCAGACAAATGAAATAAACATTTAAAGGGTTAGTTGAACATTTAAAGGGACCCTCGTGTCATTCCCCTGAGACCTTTATTCATTTTCATCAGACAAATGAAGATATTTTAGAATAAAAGTGGTCTTGGAGATTCGTATGATTACAGTTGAACTACTGACGTCACATGGAAGGTTTTGACAGTGTTTTTGGATCCTTTTCTGGATGTTCCTTTGCATGTCTCAGGATCATTGTTGTCTATGGAGGGTCAAAGAGCACTCAGATTTCGTCTAATATATCTTAATATGTGTTTTAAAGATGAACAAAAGTCTCAGGGGATTGAAATGGCATGAGGGTGAGTAATTAATAGAAGAAATTGCAGTTTTG
Source organism: Danio jaintianensis (assembly GCA_903798115.1). Taxonomy (NCBI): domain Eukaryota; kingdom Metazoa; phylum Chordata; class Actinopteri; order Cypriniformes; family Danionidae; genus Danio; species Danio jaintianensis. The sequence goes on along the minus strand of CAIGQV010017602.1, from coordinate 7,005,006 downwards.
GTTTAAAGAACTAATTGTATGATATCCCGAAAGTTAGTACTAAAAATTTGTGCTTGTATACATTGGAAAGATTAACTTCCACAAATATATTGCATGATAAAAGAAACTCCCCATGCCAGCAGGTGACAATAGTCTGTATTTGTCAATCACAAATGCTGAAACACTGATGAAAATTTTAGCATAAACTAGCATGAATTACATATTGGTCCATGCTGGTTCATTCTGGAATTAGTGAAGTTCAGTTGTGGAGAGCCACAGTCCTGCAGAGTTTATTTCCGGTCTTGATAAAAACTCACTGGCCCATAGCTTTGACTGAATAGACTGAACTCGGCCACCTCTTGTCTACTTGGTTTTTTGAACAAAACTGAACTGTTGTATCTCAACACTCATGTGACAAATTGATTGTTCAAAGTGATAGTATACCCAAAACTGAAAATTTTGTCATCATTCACTTGTCACAAACCTGTTTGAGTTTCTTTCTTCTGTTGAACAAAAAAGAAGATATATTGAAGAATGCTGAAACTTCTATCCATTGATTCCTAGTATTTGTTTTTATTCTACTATGGAAGTCAATGGTTACAGTACATGTTTCTAACATTTTGCAAAATTAACATATTTTGTGTTCAACAGAAAAAAGACTCATACAGGTTTGAAACCACTTGAGGATGAGTAAATAGTGAGTCAATTTTCATTTTTGGGTGAATTATCCCTTCAAGTGAACCGTTAGTGTTTTTATATTGACACCCTGCTGAAAATGAGTTACCCACAATGTGTTAGTGCACATGTGTTTTGTTTTTAATATTGAAGCTGAATAAAGGTTTTTAAATTTTCCAAACATTTTGGTCTTGAATTGATGCGTTTTTTGCAAAGTTTTGTCTAAGAATCTACACTAGCATCAAAGTCACAACCTATTTTTTTATTTAAGAATGCATTTCTTTAAAAAAACATTGTGCACTTGTGCACACATCAGATCTGAGATCGTGAGGGTGTGCTGCCGCCCCGCTCATGCTGAGGAGAGCAGAACAGAGCTGCAGTTTAGTTGGGCACTGATTGCCCGGGTGATATATTTGCTGCGTACACACACCAGACTTCCATTTGGCCCTTATCTGTCCTGAGTGTTTCATCAGCTCTGAGAGAGAGAGAGCGAGAGAGAGCGAGATGGTGAAGGAAGAGGACATTAAAATATGTCCATAGGCGAAAATCACCCCAGGCTCTTAGCTGGGCTGAGCAGTGTGTGATTAGAGCTGCATGGGGAAATGATGCAGTGGCTGAATTTTCCTCTCATCGAGTTTCCTCAGTGGGGTACATAACCCTCTACGTCTGTCCCTCCCACACTTTCTCTCATTTTCTTGCACCCTCCCTCCATCCTCTTTCTTTCTCTTCTTGGCGCAGTGCAGTCAGCCCACTGCATTGCCTGTGCCAAAGCCACCGGCCCGTCCTGCTCAGGGGAAAACCCCCCCATCCCACCTCCGTATAGAGGGCCCGCCTTGGGCAGTGTGCCCGCTGCATATATGAGGGTTTTAAAACTGCAGTATGTGTGGGTGGGTGGGTGTGTGTATGTGTATGTGTGTGTGCCCGTGTGTGTTTGTGATTTGTGAGTTTTGCCCGAGTCCATTTGTTCAGCTTATCAGGATGTCCTCTGGTGAGAGAGAGAGAGAGAGAGAGAGCATTGTGTTGCAGTCATTGTTCATTGAGTTCAATAATTGTGCCAATGCTGATGGACAGGAGAATAGATTTCACCGCAGGCTTTTAGGACTCTGCGTTTGTTTGAATGTTCACTGTTAATGAGCTTAGTATCTCAGTTGGATATTTCCCAAACACTACAGGGACAAGCTTGTCCAATCAATGGGTAGAGTGAGACTCTACAAAATTTTATGTTGTGCGAAAGTTGGTATAAGGTACTTTGAATGATAAACGCTTTAAGCTGTTTGCACATACATTTAGAGCATTTTGGCATGTTCACATGCTTTTGAAACATTGTTCAAATGTTCAACTTTCGAACAGTTTTATTTGTTTCTATTTTTATTTGCACAATCACTCAAAAGTTTGGGTCAGTAAGATTTTCTTTTTATTTATTTATTAGAAAAATATTATACCTTTATTTAGCAAAGTTATGTTGAATTGAGTAAAATTCACAGTTTCAAAAATTGTAATGTTAAAATAAAGTTTTTTTAATGTAAATAAGTGGTGTTCTTTTGAACCTTACATTGATCATAGAATCCTGGAAAAATGTGAATCATGGTTTCCACATAAAATATTAAGCAGCACATCAGTTATAATGTATAATAAATCTTTCTTAAACATCAAATCAGCATATGAGAATGATATCTGAAAGATCATGTGATGCTGAAGATTAGAGTAATGGCTGCTAAATATAAAATAGAAAACAGTTATTTTAAATTGTAATAACATTTCACAGTATTAATGTTTTTATTTTATAAAGTTAAACATAGAACAGTTGCAGTGTTTTATTTTTAGACATTCAAATATTAGTTGTTTGTCTACCTAGTCAGCATTTTTGTGCATTATTGGGCACGTTCCAAAGTTGGCTGCTTAAAAGTCTAGTGACCTGCCTACTTCGACACCACTTGAATGTTTGTTGTTTTAAAACCTATTGAGCTGCCAATTTAGGCACACTGGATCCTTTTCTTGGCTTATTGGACATTTAAAGCTATTTAACCACTAGCTATTTAAAAAAAATCTTGAAAACTTTCTACTTAGTTTGTTTGGGCATCATAGACAAATCCTAACATACTGCAGTACAGCTGCCAACACAGAAAATGAAAGAAATTAAAATACTGTATTTCCTTACCTTGCCTAAATAATGCTTTTAATATATTTAAAGATCCTCTCAAGTGCCTTGGAATGCACATCTTTTTCTGATGTGTGACACATAATTTTAAAGGGATATTTTATCCATGAAATAAAATTCTTTATTCATTTCCCCAGCCTTCACTTGTTTCAAATCAGTTTGATCTTCTTTGTTCTGTTGAACACTAAAGAAGATATTTTAAAGAATGTTGGAAACCTGTAACCATTGACTTCCATAGTATTTGTTTCCTTATCTATTTGTACTATAGATGCCATTTTTTGGCTGAACTATCCCTTTAACTGGAACATTAAGGTGGGGCATATAGAGTAGCTCTTCATCTCTTTTAAAAATAGCCAGTAATGTTTTGTTTATGTCACTGCTCTGTCAGAGACATTGAGCTAAATTGAGGTATTTGAATCATGACAGCAACAGTCTATAATAGCAATGCTGAGTCTGTCTAAGTGTTTCTTCGCTTTAACATACAGCGTTCAATGTAATTCAGATTGGTTCAATAGGTGTTGTGGTCTGCACTGACCTGCTTATCTGTGCTGGATGTCTCTGGAGCAGAGCACACCATGGAAAGCACATTTACACTGAATCGTTTACCCCTATGTAGTGCACTACGTGCCATTCACCATCTAGAAAAGTATAATAAAGTGTAACAGACTTATTTTTGAATGTCCTCGATTTTTGTATGTTTATTGTGTGTCTGTATGCAAAGTATTTTCCCCCTCTGGTCTTACCGTAGATACTGTAGGGGAGTGAACATGTTGAGATTTCGTGTCAATAATAAACCTGGAGTAGTTTAGATCATCATTGTGTTAGCTGACTTGTATTATGTTCTATACAATTATTTAGGCGAATACTGTATAAACGTTTAATTACTTGTGAATAAGTGACGAGTTTCCACAAGGTCTTGAATTGGGCAGGACACTTCAGTTACTAGAGACCATTTGATCAAAGATCTGATGAGAAGCCAAAGTATAGAGTGCTGTCATAAAAATATAATCTTATTGGGAGAAGAGAGAAACTTTAAATATTTTCAAGAGAATCAAGAGTCGATAGTAATCAGAAGTCACTTGCTATGATCAGATACATTTCCAGATACAACAGATTTGGATTGTTTGCTTCAATTGATTGGTTCAAATAACCATATCTGCTGTTCACTTACCATTGCGTACTTTCTAACAGCTGGTTATGATATGTCATGCTGAAATATCCAAATAATACACTATTTAAATGTGTATTGCTAATTATTTCCTTTCATTCAAGTTGATGTTTAAGTTTTTATCTGCACACATATTTGTACACATATGTTGTATGTACCTTATAAAAGGCATGCTTTAGCATAACGTGATGAAACTAAATTATAGTCCGCAACAGAAGCTTTTGAGCTCCACTCTGAATACATAAAAATACATAAAAAGATACTAGATGCCTGTTGTGAAGGGTTTAATCGTATTTTTGTTTTAAATACAATTATACTTTATTTTTTTCTTTTGAATATTGCTATTAGCTTGTCATTGTTATAGCTAAACATCCATGCACATCCAACGTTATAATGCTATGCTATCATAAATGTTATAATGCTACGGTTAATTCTGTGTACAGTTTGCCATAAACATAAACAGTACATTATGTTAATACGGCTTGTTTGCAATAAAAGTTATTTGCTTGATTGAGCTTTCTTTTAGCTTACTTACTACTGGAAGGGTTTGAGTTAGGGATGCATTGAATTTTTGGTCGAAAATGGCATTTTCGTTTTTTTAGCCGAATAAGAAATATGGCTAGAAATAAAAGCAGAAATAAAGGTTATGTTGAGTCACACTGCGCAGCATTGTTCAACGTGCTGTTTCCACTCTCCCTCCAGTCATAGTCACTTTGTGAAGCGGCTTTCACACCGGATGTGGAAAATGCTTCATTATAAAACCCATCCATTTCAATACGCTAAGCAAAGGCTGGTTTGTTGCTGTATTTATTTACTAAAGTGCAAGAGAAGTGGAGAAATTATACCACTTAATAAAAAAAAACTAAGCATTTTCATTTCAGTTTTTGGCCAAGTTCATCCAGAATTTTCTGTTTCGGCCAGGAATTTTCATTTCAGTGCATTTCTAGTTTAATCTAGGGATGCCAAGTCTTCATGTTAAGTATAAAGAATCCCAACAACTGTGAGGAGTTCATTTTCGGGGTCTACTCTATCGATTTGGAATTGGAATCAGGATTGATCCCAAAATCTTGTAAATGAACAGCCATACATAAAGATATTCTTAAGAAACACTCAAAAAAACTTATATTTGATTTCAAAGGGATTTTAAACATTTTCTGTGTTTCAGAACATATTGAACTCCCTATTTAGACAGTATTGTTCGCACGTGTTTTAAAACCTTCTGATCAACCTAGCCATCATGTACCCCACAAACAAAACTGCATACAAAAATGCCTTCTAAGCACTAATTAGTCAAGTCAGTAGCTTTCCAAACAGAGCCTGTGTGTTTATTGATTTACCCTAACCGAGCCTGTGATTGGTCGTATCACAGTGTAATGTTCCCACAATACAGTATGTCAGCCCTCCTCTTCTGATGTGTGTATTCTCTCCGCAGGCTGACGAAAGCTGTTGTGCAGAGTCTCAGTTGCATCAGTATCTCCATCTTACTTTGGGCTGCTGTTTCCTTTTGTGGTTTCAGAGCATCTTCGCCCAGTTCCAGTTCAGCAGCGAAAAGGTGCTCCCATCGGATGCTCTGCGCAGCGCTCTGGCCAAAACCTTTCAAGACGAGCAGCGCTTCCAGTTGGGCATCATGGATGACGCGGCCGAGTGTTTCGTAAGACTTTTGATTTATCCCCATCTCACCTTTTTTTTCTTCAAGCTTTTTTAACTCTCTTTTTGCTGACACATTGATCAGCTGTAGTAGGGCTGCACACTATATCTTTTCAGCATTGATATCACAATGTGCACATCCTCAATAGTTACATTGCAAGATATGCAATGTTGAGTCTGAATTATAGTTGACCAGGAGCTACAGAGCACAAGTTTAACCATAATAGAGTGAAGGTTTATTATTTGCATGTGTTTCAAATTAGCATTTCAAGAGAGTTTAGAACATTTAGACACAAAAAGATTATGATGTTTGGAGGTGTAACAACGATTTATCGTATTTAATTATTTATACAGAATTTATAGGATTTATGCAAAAGAAAATGTTTTACCTACTTAGAATTTTTGTCTCGTTTCTAGTCAAATATCTACATTTTAAAGCAAATACAAGATTATTTTACTTACCCCATTGGCAGATTATTTAAGGAAAAACTATTAATTTTGACTTATTTCATCTTAGGGTGAAAACAGAACAATATTTTTTACTTGATCTAAGAATTATTAGATATTTGGACGAATTTTTGACGATATTTGGGCAAAGTAAGAAAAGCGTTTTTTTTTTATTATTCAATTTCTTTACCTGAATACAGTCTCCCAAGACAACCGTCAAATAGAGCTATTCAAAACATCTTGTGAAACTGTATTCATATTGCAGTATTTATCACAGAAAAATGTAATATCGTAATATCAGCCCTAAGCTCTATACCATCTCTATACATCTGTCTATCGCTCTCTCAGGCATTTTCTCTTCTCACCTCTCTTTAACTCTACTTTCGTCTCTCCTTGCATCACCTCTTCCCGTTCTGTCTTTTTCCGCTCATCTCTTGGATTTTGACCTTGATCTTCGATTCCAGAGATGTTGGGTGTTGCTTTTTCAAGCGCTGCTGCTGGTGCACATCCTTGTGTGGTTTGAGGAGTGATGGAAATGGAAACACGAAGTCAGAGCAGTGGAGGGAAAATAACTCAGACAGCTAAAGTTTGACAACTTTTTGTGATATTCATATAAAAAAGATGTGTTACGGTGACATCTCTGGCAGGATGTGTTGGCTTTTCTTTGATAGGTGTATTTGATTCAAAATGACTGGCTGAGACTTTAAATAAAACACTCTGATGTTGGTCTATATTTAAATTTAGGGGATTAATGTTTTTATTGTATTTCACTGTTATTGTATTTTCACTATTTCATCTACCATGTATTATGATTTTATGTTAGTTGGACAATTGGTGTTTGGAATGTTTTTATGGAATGTTGGACAACTGGAACGTTTTATGCATAAAGGATGGTTTGTCAGCAATGTATTCGGTACAGTAAACAGTAAAAAGCAAACAAATGATGATAAAATAGCCAATGTTGTAGTTTGTCACTTTAACACTGGAACTTTTTCTACAGCATTGCAAAATGTGAAATGCTCAGAATTGTTGTTTATGTGTAATTTCTTAAAAATATGAACCACGTTGTTTGATTTTGTTTCATTTCATTAGACAGTTTACAAAAAATCATAAATTTTTAAGTGTCCAAAATCTTTTTGGCACACTGCGTCCCTCTTGGTTTAGGCAAACCATGAATGCGTTGTGACAAGCTCAGTAAAAACACCTCATTAATATCTTTTATTCAGCACTTCAGAGTAGTTTGGTCTAATTAAAATGTGCAATTTCATGCAGTATGTGTGTGTGCTTTGTGTTTTGCTTGATTTTTTTAAAGTCCTGATTGCTGATGTTCTATTTTCAAGTCAATCTCTTCAGAGGATGCATTTCTCTATTTTAGTTTTAAATTTTTTTATTATATATAGTTATTTTTCAATCGAAGTTTATTTTTTAGTTAGTTTTCTTTTGAATGTTTTAGGTGTATATATGACCCTGGATCAGAAAAGCATTTTCAATTGTTTAAATTTGAGATTCATACATCATCTGAAAGCTAAATAAATACACTTTCCTTTGATGAATACTTTGTTATGACAACGATATTTGGCCAAGAAACAACTGCTGTATTTCGGAATCTGAGGGTAAAAAAAAAAAACAAATACTAAGAAAATGGTCTTTAAAGTTTTCTGCATTAATTGCTTAGCAATGCACATAACTAATAAAAAAAAATAGTTTTGATAGATTCACAGTAGCAATTTTCCAAACCATCCTAACCATCTTTACTTAATATTCCAATGATTTTTGGCATCAAAGAATTTTGAATGATATTGCCAAAAGTATTCTATTCCGGATATTCTTTTCAGCATATTCTATTTTTAGATGCCACAGACCCACAAATATGGTCATGCTTGTGCGAAGGATTCCCAAACTTAAATGTCAAAGGCATCTTCAGTTTTGAATTAGGTTTTTTGCATAAAAACCCAATTTGTACTGTGGAAAAAAAATCATTTATTTGCACATTAACTAATCTTATAATATATTTAGTTTAATATAAGTAATATTTTTCATGTTCTACTCATAATACAATTTCTTTATTTTTTTATTTACACATTTGCTTATTTCAATAATGTTTTGTTCATAATTTGTTATATTTTTGTATTTATTTGTTCATTATAACATTTGTTTCTTTATTATAATAAATGTTTGGATTATTTTTAATTGAATCTTATTTAATCATATTTTAGTAATAATTATTTTACAATTCTTTAATTTAGTAAATGTTTTATTTGTTTGCTTCTTTTATACTAATGTGTGTTTATTGATTTATCTTAAAATACATCAAGGTTTTTTTTATTCAATTATTTATTCAATATTTTTATTTTATACTTTTATACTATTTCAAAGTGTCGCTGCTGTATATTCAGCAGGATTGAGCAGGTCTCAGGCTTTTTAATTATAATTACAATTTATTTGATGCAATTTTTTTATTTTATTTTTTCAGTGTACAGTGTTCAGTGTTTTTTAAACAATAATGTGCACATTAAACCAAATTTTACAATTTAATAAAAGGCAAAAATGGAATGGTATGTAAGCTAGTTAGTTTTTTTTGTAGACCGCCAGTCCACTCACATTTGTTAAGAGAGCTGTTTTCTAAGCGTATCTTCAGATTAACGCCTGTACCCTGTGAAGGCATGTGACAGCAGGAGTTGTCAGTTATATAAACAGGCATAGCTGTTGCTTTAGATGAGTTCGGATGTCATCATTAATGATGAGGAAGTCTCCTATAGGTCTCCCTGCACTCCTCTAATCCCCAGACCTGATTATACGCCCGGACCTGATTAAGAACCATAGATTGTGTTTATCTCACATTTATGTCTTTAAAGGACACAGCGCGCGAGCATCAATACAGATAATTGCTTTTAAGCAAATAAGCAATTGAACGATCATTCACGGGCCGAGCGGCTGAGCTGTCCAATCAAGATAGACCCCCGGATTGGCTCCATCTTAAACACCCATTTATATGCAGCCAGTACTGTTTACGTCAGGGCTTTTCTGCCATAGATTTGTGAATGCAGCCGTGCTTACTCATAAGGTCACAAAAGACGGCATCGTCAAAGTGTTATTCAGTTCAATTAGCACTTCGGTAACAAATGGAGCTGCCGTGGTTTGTTTGACTTGCGCATTTTGCTGGTTGTCCCATCCGTCTCCGCTTTTAGACGCCGACCGCTTCTCCACACGTTTGCCAGAAGACAGGCGGTACATTAGCGAAATGCCAACTCTTCATTTTTGCCTCGCTCCTCTGCACATCTGCACCGCTGCATAAATAGCGGTGTTATTATCTGAGCAGGAAATGAAATGCTCTGTACGCTAATGATTTGTTGTGTGATACTCGATGAGAAGTGTCTGGTGGCGGGCGTGAGATATGTGATATTTTTCAGAGTGAAAATTTAGGTTGAAGGTGATCTCTTAGTTGGGGGAGCTCGGGGAACTTGGAGTTATTAGCGTTGGGGAGTCTGTGACTGGTGCTGATGGTAGTAATTTCACACTGACTTTGAATTATTATTATTTTTAATTGTGTAGTTTGATTGTAGTTGTTTCATGATAGAACACTTTTTCAGAAGAGTACTATTTAATGCTAATTTGCTTAAGTTTATTATTTTGTTGCAGGTTTCATGCCTATACGTGCAACTTTAATGGGTCGAATAGCTATTGGGAAAACTAAATTCTGAAATATTGGTCAAGTAATGTTCCATTGTCATTCAGGATCCATTTCCAGTCATTGATAGATTAATGTAATTTGCTCTACTTTTTTCATTCTTACTTTTGCTAAATTGTAACTTCAGAAATGATAAATGAAATCTACAAGCAAGGCAATTTGGTATTCTTTTAATTATTAAAATATAACCTACACTACCTACAGTACAGGAAAGCAAACAAACCCAGAACATGAACTAAAAACACAATTTTTTTCCCCGTTTTAAATCCTTTAAATAAATGCATAAACTTTTTAGTTAAGATTAATGAGTCCTCTGCTTGAATATGCAAGAAAGTAAATTAAAGCAGTCATTAATTCTCATTATATATTACTCATAATAAAAAATAAAAGCTCATTTAAAACATGATTATATACTATAACAATATACAAATCATACTAAAATAACACTACAGTGGTTTCAAAATATTTCAAATAAAAATAGGTTAATCTTGGTAGCGCATGGTAGCACTCAAAATATCTTGTTAATCGATACCATTCATTTCAATATTATGTTGACAGTCATATTATTTTTGCCTTATTTTTGTTCAATTGCATTTCTGTGCCTGGTAAGTACTAATATATGCGAAAGATTTTTTAAATTAATCTACTTTTATTGCTTGGCTACTTTTTAAATTGTGCATCTTGATATTTTTTTTATATTATTTGAACTAAAATGAAGCTGCAGTTAAAGGCTATAGCCCCTCTAGTGCTGGTAGTTGGATGGCTGTTTGGAGGCGCAGTCCGCCTGTTAGTGAGATGAGAGGAAGGGAATGGGAGATTTGATGTATGGTCTTATTCACCTCTCTCACTTTCTCTCCCACTCCCTCGTTCACCCTGTATTCCTTTGTCAGGAACTTGCAGCGTGATCGATTGATTTTAAATTTGTTCAGCCTGGGAATCAAAAGGACTCTTATGAAAAATAGATGTGTTGTTCTCACTTGATCAGATTAACGTGAAGTGAGTGCTGACAGAGAAAAATGAATATAAGAACTGGACCACACAACTCATTCCTTCTGACACACATACACAAACAGCCGTTCGAAGATGCCTCACTCTTTAAGCGCTGTGGAAATTGCCGATGTGCTGGATTGCACTGGAGCTTAACATCTTGTTCCAGAATTGTTTATCAGAGTAGGATCAAAGAAACTGTACGCACACCGACTCGCATTTACTAGACAAGATCCAGCCTCTCTTTGCTTGTTTTCTTCAGGAGAACCTCCTGATGCGGATCCACTTCCATATCTCAGACGAGAGCAAGGAGGACATCTGTACGGCCAAACACTGCATCCCACATCAGAAGTTTGCCATGACACTTTTCGAACAGGTTGCTGTCTGTGTTCTTTTTTTGTATTGTTATGTTGTATATATTGAGTCTGACTTTTGTGTTTGCATGTTTTTCTTCTCTCTTTCAGTGTGTTTGTAATAATTGTGGAGCCACATCAGATCCTCTTCCCTTCATTCAGATGGTGCACTATATTTCCACCACCTCTCTCTGGTAAGTGGAAGGTCATGTTTTTACACCAACAAAACTTCTTAATATGGGCATTTTGCTCTTGGAATTAGATGTCTTCTGAAGCCTTATTAGATGTGATTAAGTGAAGCGGTGAGAGTACCTGACTTACATGCAGAGATAATGGGTTCGAATCCAGGGTGATGCAGCTATAGATGTTAGTTTTTAAATGCTCTGTTCTTGTAATGTGTTTTCTTTTAACATTGGTCTGACATCCAAATGAACACTTTGTGAATAAAAATGTCTTGTTTTGGTCATAAAACAGTAACATTATTAAAATACATCAAGTCATAATTTCAGAGTATTTGTACAAGTTGGGAATCGAACCCAGGTCATTTGCACTCCTGTAACTTTGTGCACACGCACTGTCCACTAGGCTACATGAGACAGAGTTTTATTCCGACCCTGTCAGTCAAACGCAGACTCACCAGGTCTTGACACGCTTCTGAAATGACCGGTGGTTTGAATGGCTTTAGTCACGTGACCTAGTGTTTCGAAACACTTTAGTTACGCTACCTGGGTGTTTCGGATTATGCTTCGGTGCAGTGTTTCGAAACACTTGCGCTTCGGGATCTCGATACTGTGTCGAAGCGTCAGTTTCACGTCAGCCATCCCTAATTTTAGGTTTAAGTGGTATTCGTAAGGAATAGGATGCAAGCAGAGTATATCTGTTTTTAAAGAATACAGCCCCATCTGCTGTTAAAACTAACGTCAGAATCAATTCAAGAGAGAATATCAATGCATTTTGAAAATCTCAAAATCTATGCAGAATCATTTTCTTGAACCTTTTTTTTTTTTTACCACAGATCAGTTTCTTAGTCAACATGTTAAAAACCTACAGTAGTGGTGATTGATTTGGATTTGCTCTACAAATTAAGCAACTCAATTCAAATAGCAACTTGTCATTTTCAGTGCAATATTCTAATAAGCATGAATATACACTACCATTTAAAAGTTTAGTAAGATTAGGTCAGTGAGATTTTTGAAAGAATTTATTTCTTTTTTTATTCAGCAGTGATGCTTTAAATAAGTAATGCACAGTACATTGGCAGCCTTATGGGTATTGGGTGATAAATGCTGATATATCAGACATAAGGCTTTTGATTGGTGCCTTCCACATGATGTGTTGTGATATGCAGCTGATGTGCACTTTTGAAGAGCATATGTTAGAAGGAACACCAGATGTCAACAGTGAAGAGATTTCCAACATGTAAAAGTGATTTTAGAATTGCAGTTTGTAAGTGGTTTTGGGAAAAGAAAGATCTTGATATTTCCTTTTTCGTTGCTTTCTAGTTTTTTTTTTTTTAATCTACAGATTTGTTGTTCACTTTATTTGTCTTTTTTTTGTTTTGTTTTTATCGGGCTTAGAAAAAATTCACTGTATTTACCAGCGTATAAATTGGCTGTTGGCTTCCAAATAGTTATCATTGTATCCGAACATTGCATCCCAATTGATCTAAAAGTGATATATAATTAGCAAATAAAGCACAGTCGCCAGTCCATGTTTTTTGAAACAGATTATTTATCAATAATAAATCGCCTGTGAAAATAACACCAATAACAACCTTCAGTTTGCACCTCAGATCTGGAACCATTTTGCCACCAACTGTCAAGTCTTGCACTTAGCTGTGTTTTGGTTCACTTCATCTCGTGCTGCAAAAATGATGTACAGTCTCGCAGTTGAGGGTGATCTATTGGGACTTGGTGGGGTGTATGCCATTTAGTGCTAGAAACGAACAAGTGTGGCTCTTTTGTCACTTTGATGTTGAGTGAGGGATTCGATTTACACATCAGACTAGGAACTGAAAGTAAGGAAGCTTTTCAAAATGTTTATCGGGTAAGTGAGCCACCAGCTCCAGCTGAATGCTAAAGCCGACCTGCTGGGCTGGAATGAGGCTCTATATCATGGGTTATTAGCTGTCATCGTACATATCAGACCCGTGAGAGCCATCTGCTAGAGCTATACACAGGAAACGTGCCCTTCGCAAACCCCTACCTCACGCCCTATTCACTCTCTCTAGTGTACGGATTGTTACACACACTGGCAACCTTCGTCTGCCATATTTTACATCTTTTCCTCTATTTATCCCCTGTATTCCCATGTGTAAATCCCACATACATACGCATTCCCTACTCTTTCCACTTGCTGTAAATGTTCTGACCTGCCGTATTTCATTTTGAGAGCTCTACAACCCATCCGATCTTTAGACCACGATAAGATCATTTCTTCTGTGAAAAAGTGGACCACTGAGGACACAGACAGGACATTAACCATCACTCCCTGTGAAATCGTATTCCCCGTCCCTTCATTATGGCCAGTCTATAGGCCATCAGAAAAAAAAACTATCAGCATCTTAGCCATCTGAGAGTTCCATGATTGCGGTTTCTTATTTTATTATGCGCTATCAAATAAGAGGAACTAATGTGCCATCTGTCAGGCGGTATGTGCACATAATTTTTTTTGAATAATTGCACAGAAAGGTCACTTATTGAAACACTCATGCACACCCATACATACATTTTTTTACAGCCCATAGATGTAATGATTGTTATAAAATACAAACTATATTCTATCCCCAACCCCGACCGTACCCCAAAACCCAACCTTCACAGGAAACAATCTTGATTTTTACATTTTCAAAATACTTGGACTTGGACAAAATACATTTTCCTCATGGAGACAAACAATGTCATCACAAGGTCAAAATTTACTGGTATTGCTATACATGTGGGGACATTTGGATGCCACAACATGATAAATACAATATACACATTGTCATCCTATAATGTGGCCATGGAATCCACCTTCTGACATGGCTTTTTAAAGAAAAAATCAGTTACATCTCTGCATTAAAGATACTGTATATGTAATATAATGGACTAAAATGCAATATAACAGACTCATGCATGCTCATTGTATGGTTCCTGTATATCCCTGCAGTCATCGTTACCTTGATTAGAATTCTTATCTGACAAACCTTTATAATGAGATGCTGGTTTGCTTTATCTAGCTGAGAAACATATTTTGTGTATCATGTGGCCATAGAGCGGAGAAATGTTTTGACTTGATATTATTTTGTCTGTGTAAATCACAGTAAACTGTCTTCTACGATGTAAATAAGAATGGTTTTCTTTAAATAAGTGCTGTTTTGAACTGATTCTTGAAATCACTAACTTAGTTGAGCTTAATGACAAGTTGGCAGTACACTGATGGTTAAATGGACATTTTTTTGTCTCTCATGTTACTGGTTATGATTGTACAGTACATGCTCAGTCTGATGAATTACAGTAATGACACAATTTTGCATCATTCAGTAAGGATAGACTACATCTGTTATTTTATATCTTATCTCATGAGAATGTATGTCATGGTGTTCATTGATTTTTCTCAACATGAATCATGTAAAATTAGATTTTAAAACCCTATGAAGCCATTAAAGGATCTGTTCTGACAGTATTAGGGGTAAGGAAAAAAGTAATATTTGATATCCCTCACTGATTTCAATATCAGACATAAAATCGAACCTCCAGGTCTGAAAATGGTTAATGGAACCTCATGCAGATGCAAAGTTTGCACTGTGGTTTGCTAAATTCTCATCAACCTTAAGCATTTTAACACAGCTTGTTGTCTGCACTGTGTGTGCAAAGTCACTTGTCACTTGCATTGTGTGCGTTGCCATGTGGCCGTATGGCAGTAAATGATAGTACAATGTGTTCCTTCACTCCTAGTGGATGCGTATATCCCGTACAGCCTTGAAGAATCACACACACTCTCAGCGGGGAGCAACGTCCGCACACACACACATACACACCAGAAAACAAAGACTAGGCAATATGCTCAAAATCCTAACTCAGTGTTTTTCATCCAGAAACAAAGCTGTTAAACCAGGCTCGCACATATTACAGAAAACAATGATACTGCTAGGTTTTAGACACTGAAATGGATCTGATTTTTTTTACGCAACTTGTAACTCATCCATAAATTGTGCAAATAGTCCATATTAACATCAAGTGTCACTCTCTAAATGATGATATTCTTAAGATTTATGACGGTGATGGCTGATATAGATGGATGGATATGCAGGAAACATGTCAGAAAAGAAAAAAGATGATGCCAGCCACCCCCTTAACAGCGTTGAATATGATGAGCAGTAATCAGAGACTATAAACACAGAATGCTAAACAAAGTGAAGAGCAATTCAAGGTCAAAGTGGCCCATATTGTGCTTTTTTGTATATTACCTTTCATGCATAATTTAGTTATATACTGTAGCTCTTTGTGAATGTAAAATGCTTGCAAAGTTTCAAATATCAAAGTGCAAGATTTTTTAACTGCCTGATAAATAATGTCAGTAATTCCAGTCTTACCTTCTGCATAAACCTGCATTGGTTTGTAACAGATTTGCACTATGCCAGCTTATTGTTTTCATTGGCAGAATGTGAAAAACATCTAGTTCGACGTAGGCCTGGAAGACTTTGGTTCATGTTGTCATCATTTTAAGAAGATGCTGTACTGCAAAAGCAAATCCACTTTGCATGCTCTTCAATAGAATAATTATACTAATGGCCATTTTGATTCCAACATGCACTTTAAGTGGTCGACCAATCCCATCAGACTGAGCCATCTGACCAATCAGAGCAGAGTAGGCACTTGAAAAGGCAGATTTAGAGAAAAGATGCAATGTAGATTATGAGAAAATATAAGCATTTTTAAACTTGATTGAATGTAAAACTAATGTAGGAGTCAGTGTGTTTACCTTTTAAAATGAACATATTAAACATTTCAGTAAAGCATGCTGAATAATGCTGAAAGCAAGCCAGCGAGAAAAGGGTAGACTTGTCTGTTTGATCTAAATTAGTGTCTGCGTATAGGTTGTATTTAGCCCTGAAGGCTCTGTCTTGGCACATTTCCTCCACGCAGACATGCTGACAGACGCTTTATCTGTGCAGATATGCTGCATGTCAAATGGATGCTATCACGCTTTGCTTAAGGAAACAGTAGCCAGTAAAGTACGCAGATTTCTGTGCAAGCCTGCGGCTTTTGTCCTGATGGAGACCATGTGGAAATGGAACGGAGAACAAGAGCTGCTACATTAGTTTCTGATGTCTTCCAGGGAAAAGTGAGCTAATGATGATATTTAACATTCATATAGACTTGAGGGTTTTGTGCAGCTGAAAAATGGTGTGTATGTAAATGCTTAGTAATATTCATTCCATTCAATTTCAGCTTTAAATGGATCCTGTTGTGCACAAGATGTAATATATTTCTCAGGAGTCTTTGCAGTTTCAGATCAAAATGCCTCACAGATCATTCTAAAACCTGATAAGTTCCGATTACAGAAACATTTGTGGAAACAGCTCTTGTTTAAGTAAACTTAGGTCAA
>CAIGQV010017602.1:6977534-6988302 GCA_903798115.1 Danio jaintianensis | reverse complement strand
CCGAGAGCTATGGTAGTGGAACGAGGCCAGTGGTGGGAGTTTTTAACAAGTCTCAAGTCCCCTGGAGGAGCTCGAGATTTTGTTTTGTGTTTATTTTATTATTAAATTTGTTGAGTGTTTGCCAGTTCGTCCTTTTTTCTTCCCAGAATGAGTGTGGGTTTGAACTACTGTCACATTTTCATCGTAAACTCAAAACACTGGAAACGAACCTTGAGACAGTGGAACACATAATTATTAAACCCATTATTTATCAAAATTAGATGCAACATAAAACTTATTAAAAACATATAAGTGAAGTGTCATGCAGGGAATTCATTGGAAGTCAATTTATGGTTATTCACCATATAAATTAAGGAAACCTACTGTTAACCATGTACAGTAGCATATTTTTACAGTAGCATTTTTTACCGCTAAATAATGGCCATATTTTTTTACAGTGTTAAGTTACTCTGTGGGGTAACAACACGCAAAATATTTGCATGAGAAACTCCTGAAACAATATTTTTCGGAGTGTGAGACATGAAATATGTGCATAGAAAGCCAGCTGTCAAATAGAGTGTTGAGTAAGCATTAAACTAATGCTTTTTTTGTACCAATTGGCAAATATACATGTACAGGTTATGTCACAAGCATACAAGTTCATATAAATATGTTGGATATTATGTCCATGAATGTAAACAGTTCGCGAAGAAATCCCATGTACAGTGTAAACGTATTAGATCTGTGAAATCTGCTTTGTCAGAATGACTTAAAATCTGGATACTGCGATTTTGTTCATTCCTAAGAGAAAATCAAAAATACAATCAAGGATTTTGAGGGAATTCAGAAACAGCACTTGCTGAAATAGAGAATTACTCCCTTAGGACAGAAACTTCATGCTTTGTAACTGCAGATCCTTTTCTTGCTACATTAGGAAGCCGAAATGTATAATGTGGGTAAAACTATGTGTGTATTTTCTGTCAGTGTTGTTAACACTGGTGCTTGAGGACACGTCTGTCTCTTATTCTCTCTGCTGCAGTAACCAAGCGGTGCGTATGCTGGAGTGTAAAGAGAAGCCCACCCCTGACATGTTTGGAGAGCTTCTCCGCAACGCCAGCACCATGGGCGACCTGCGAAACTGTCCGGTGAGTTCTGCTCTGATCATTCTGTCTCTACCAGTGTTTTCTTTGCTCAACAACTCATTCAAATCTTCATAACTTTTTTTTTTTTGTTTCACAGTGTTTGGTTTAAAGATTGTGAGTTGGTCACTCAGTGATAAACACATGAGAAGGAGGCTGCATCATAAACACTGTACTTACTTTTCATAAAAAGAACTTACTTTTCATAACTTTTGTTTTAGATTGCTAAGATTAACAATTAGATTAGCAATTTCAGATTACTACAGCAAAGCCCCTGTGGACTAGGGGTGACACTTACCTGTATTGTTCACCCAAATATGAACATTTGCTACTTATTTACAAGTTATACAAGATGTATGACATTTTTCTTCAGTAAAAAATGAAAGATTTTTTTGTTTCTATTGTGGTCCTTGGCAATTCATAAAATGCAAACTAAATGCTTATAGCACTTTGAGAGTAACAAAAAGATACATTAAGGTCTCATGAAAAGAAATGATCATTTGTGCAAGTCAACTACATCTTAGATGGTACTAAGTTTATAGCACATTTTCATTTTAAGGTGAACAGTCCCTTTGTAAACTGAATGAATAGGTTATCAATGTAATAAATCCAACAAAAATAAAAGGTAAATGAAACAATTAATAAACAGTTAATTAAAAATAATTTTTGTTTAAATTGACATTTAAATCTATTAAAATGTAGTTAAATAAAATTATAGTTAAATAGGGGGTGGGGGAGTGGGTTTCTACTCCCAATCCCCCCCCCCCCCCCCTTATTTTTGAAGCCAGCCCAGCTCCATGAAGGAAAATGTTCTGTAGACATATTTTTTATTGAAATATTTCATTTTTTTAATTTGGTTGCATTTTAAAACATTAATTAAATAAAAAGCTTTAAATGTCAGTTTATTTTATTATTTAGAGTCACATTTTTTTTAACGTTTACATTATTTTATATTTTTAAATTGATTAATCATTTTACAGCATGTATTAAATAATTTGAATTGTCTTGATTAGTAAATAAAAAATCATTTTATTTACTTTACAACAGTAAAATGAAAATTTCAGCATATTAGCTCAGCCAATCAGATAAATTCTCTCCACAGAGTATGTAATATTGTCCCAAAACATAATAATATCCACCATTCAAATCCAAATTACACTGGACTAAATTAAGTGATGCCTACATTATTTCAATAATGTCGCTTTCTTTAGTTGAATTTAGATTTTGCCCATTGACTTGATTTTCACTCAAATGATTTTTAAGCTCTGCTGCTCACGTGGATGCATAAAGACCGTCTGTTTTTCACCCGAGAGAGTCTTTTGCTCACTGCTCTTCTTCTCTCTGCAGACGGCAGGCCCCCAACACACACACACACACACACACACATGCAGTCGTGCACTATTACACACCAGCTGCTGATCAGCTCTTACCACACACTGCGCGCCTTCACCCCGCCACAGGAGGCAGACAATTTCATCATCCCAAACACACTGCAGCATCATCCAGTGCTCTTACGGAAAAAGCCATATCAGCTTTGGATTAAATTTATTTAAAGTCTATTTGTATAGCGCTTTTAGTGATACATATCATTTCAGAGCAGCTTTACAGAAAGAATGTTTCTAATTTTCAATTAAGTTAAGGGTAATGTGGTTATTAGAGGTTACTGTGTCATAGTATTATCCGCATTGCAGAATTGTACAGTTCTAGGATGATACAATCATGCAATCACAGACAGCATTCAAGCAAGATGAAGATGATTATTTTCACCATTGCATTCTATGATCATGATTACAATGTAAGGACATTTGTAAGTTGATTTAGAGTTGGCATCATTATCTCTGCTTATGTCAGGATGGGTATCCTGAGGTAGAAATAGAACGCAAATAGAGGATAATTAGTGTAGCTGTTGTTCATGACATTTCAAGCAAAGATAAACAATTATTTGGTTCAATATGGCTGTAGTTTGGAGGAAAGAGATGCACTATGTGAAAGCTTGGCTTGGAGATACATCTTTAATTTAGATTTAGAGTTACAATCACCAGCAATCTAGCGGCTGCGGATCGCTGGAGAACTACACCGATACCACACTAACGAACTACAACTCCCAGCATGCACCTCCCACACACCGGTTTCTGTTTCCCACTGATAACATACACACAGCCGGAAGATCGTTATGGACTGATTACAAGGGCTATTTACACAGCACACACACACACTTCTGGGCTGAATCGTGTTCACTATTAGTGTAGCATTACGAAGCGTTAATCCTATCTAGTCATTCCGTTTTTGATCCTTGCCTGGTTTTTCCATTATTGATTCTTTGCCTCGCCTGTTTTTGACTACGATATTGGATTACCTGTATGCTACTGTTTGCCCCTGACTTTGACCATTGCCTGCACAACTTATCTTTAAATAAACTGCACGTGGATCCTCATCTCTATTGGCAGCATCCTTACATTACATTTAGAGGGTTAGTTCACCCAAAAATGACAATTTTAAAAAAATATTTTTTATTAATTGTTCCTCCATAGACAGCAACAGTCACAAGACATTTAAAAGCCAGAAAAACTTCAGTGATTCAACTGTGATCATATGAAGCACCAGAAACAATTTTATGGACCAAATAAGCTAACTAATTAATAAAATCATTAATAACATAATTTTCATTTTTTTGAGTGAACTAACCCTTTAAATTTGGACAGAAGGTGTTTTTATATTATGCTTAAAATTGTGTAAATTGAAATTGTGCTTAAAATGAAGATATGCTTAATGAAAATGGGATATGTAAAAAGTCATATTATCATTCTTAAAAGATGAGACAGAGTTATTTCTTGACTGAATAAAACTGAATAAAGATAAAAAAGAGAGAAATATTAGATTCCAAGAAACCATTTAGCAAGACTTGGAAACAGACATGAAGGAGAAGAGCGAAACCACATTTGTGGCCCGTCACAAGTACAGGGGGCTTGCTTTACTATCAATGCTTGGTTAATGGAAACACTGTCCTTTTGCAATAGTTTTTTTATTGACATTGTAGTAATGCCACAAACAATTTGTGCAGATTTGTAATGGAGACGTTGCTGGCATGTTTAAACTCAAAAAAATACTCTACCTTTTTTTGTGGCTTTTGCAATAGATTTTCTTTTGCTGTAATTTTCTGTGATTTTATTTTTTTTCAGTGATCAATTAAATAAGCAATCAATAAACAGTCAAATAAAAAGCATTTTGATTTGAAATTTAAATTAAGATTTATAAATTTCAAAATGTAGTTGAATAAAATTGTAGTTGAATATAATAAAGATTATTTTTTGTTCCATTTTTTTTAAGCAATGCCTGCCCAGCTCCCTGAGTCAGAATGTTCTGTAGAAATATTTTAATATTTAAATTCATTCATTCATTTTCTTTTCGGCTTAGTCCCTTTATTAATCTGGGGTCGCCACAGCGGAATGAACCGCCAACTTATCCAGCATATGTTTTATGGAGCGGATGCCCTTCCAGCTGCAGCTCATCACTGGGAAACACCTATACACTCTCATTCACACACATACACTACGGACAATTTAGCTTACCCAATTCACCTGTACAGCATGTCTTTGGACTTGTGGGGGAAACCGGAGCACCCGGAGGAAACCCACGCGAACACGGGGAGAACATGCAAACTCCACACAAAAATGCCAACTGACCCAGCCGAGGCTTGAACCAGCGACCTTCTTGCTGTGAGGCGAACGTGCTCCCCACTGTGCCACCGTGACACCCTAATATTTCAATATTTCATTTTTTTTATTTGATTGAATTGTAAAACCTTAAATAAATAGCTTTAAATATCTGTTTATTTTATTATTTTGAGTCATTTTTCCCTATTTACATTCTTTAATATTGTTTAAATTAATAAAAACTTTTTTACAACATGGATGTCATGCTATCAATGCTTGGTTAATGGAAACACTGTCCTTTTGCAATAGTTTTCTATTGACATTTTAAAAATACCACAAACAATCTGTGCAGATTTGTAATGGAAATGTTCCTGGCATGTACAAACTCTGCACATTTTTAGGACGGCTATTTCAGTGCTTTAGAGCCAAACATAAAAATGCTCTACCTCTTTTTGTGGCCTTAGCAATAGATTTCCTTTTGCTCTCTCATCTCTCTCATTTTCTTTTCGGCTTAGTCCCTTTATTAATCTGGGGTCGCCACAGCGGGATGAACCGCCAACTTATCCAGCATATGTTTTACGCAGCGGATGCCCTTCCAGCCACAACCCATCTCTGGGAAACATCCATACACACCCATTCACACTCATACACTACGGACAATTTTTTAGTTTACCCAATTCACCTATATTGCATGTCTTTGGACTTGTGGGGGAAACCGGAGCACCCGGAGGAAACCCACGCGAACACGGGGAGAACATGCAAACTCCACACAGAAAAGCCAACTGACCCAGCCGAGGCTCGAACCAGCGACCTTCTTGCTGTGAGGCGAACGTGCTACCCACTGCGCCACCGCGTCGCCCATTTCCTTTTGCTGTCTAAAATTATTATCCATTTTCAATAATTTTTTGTTTCTGTAATTTCCTGAAATGGCTCTATTGAAATGCAACTGGGATCCCGGTGTGCTGTAAGATCTCTGCTTTTTAGTAGCTTAGTGGCCTGGCCCTGAAAGCATGTGTTTGTCTGGATTGCCAGCACTTGGCAGTACAGACTACAGAGCCGAGGCAAACAATGATCTCTAATGGGGCACTGTGTGTTTGTCCCAAAGCTCAGCGCTTCTGGCTGTTCATTGGCTGTGTATTTGTCTGTGATGGAGTGATTGAGGCAGAGAGAAAGAGAGAGAGCTGGGATCTTTGTCTAATTCCTTCCTGCTCAGGTCTGGTGCCAGCCTGGTGCCCACTGCACAAAAGCAGTGCCCGGCTAGCTTTATTTGTGTGTTAAGGGAAGAGGTCAGGCTGGCAGTGGTGCCCGTCTCCATGCCTGTTTCCGTGTGTGTCTGCCAAAGCTCTCGGCGGAGGGCGGTGACTCAAAGAGCACAGCTAGAACATTGGATGCTGAACAGAAGGCCCTGCTGGACCGCACTGCCCCGTTTGAAGAGCTCCTTTCATCTCTCCTTCACCTTTTTCTCTGCCTCTTTCTCACACACAAGCACATCTGATCAAGATTAGGACTGTGTGATATATATCAACATCAAATTGATAACGCAATATGGAGGCGTGGAGTTTTGTCTGATTGTACAGGCTGCAGTATACTGTATATGGTGCAGGTATACATGTGTATTTCTTGATGCAGTGGTTCAGATCCTCTGAATGGCTTGGTTCTTTTACTACACTTTGTGAGCTGCAAAAACTAGACAAAACACATAGTGACAAGAAAAACTGGGAGAAAATACTACTTGCAATTTAAAAAGTTAATATTAAACTTTTTGTATTGCAGTAAAGTAAAATTATTGTCACAATTATTGTAGTACTTATTGTAATTGTAATAAAAAAGTATTATAATATCAATTCACAGCTTATTTTTATTTAGATTGAATTGTAGTTTTTTTTAAGTATTTTTTATTGAAGGCTTATTATTAGTGTTGAATTTTTCATTTGCATTTCTATTCTAAAGTTTTTAATAGTTTTTTAATGTTTTCAAATTATTGCTTTTAAAATAAAGATTTTAATGTTTATTTCATTTTTATGTTTAACATATTTTTAAATTCTTTTCTAATTTTAAAGTTTTGCTATGATTAATTTAGTTAGTTGCCAAGGAAATATTTCTCATTTGAATTTAGTTTACTTACAGCTAATGTTTATTGTAAGTAATAAAAATGGTTTCAGTTTTATGGTTTTGATTTGAGTTAATAATAATTATAAAATAATAGTGAACCCAAGTACTGTATGCTTTTGTCAAATTATTCAATATATGTATATATACCAGGGGTTCTTAATGTCTACATTAAAAGGTCCAAATCAGAATTTTTATTAAAGGGGTGGTCCACAGTGTTTTTTTTAAGGTTTGATTGTGTTTATGGGGTGCAAAACGTGTGTTTGTGATTCATTTGTAAAAAAAATCACGTTATTTGTTCACATATCTTACCTTCATTTTATACAGCTACTGAGCTAACATGGAAACGACCGTCATATTTCCCGGTTCCTCTTGTAAGGCCCACCCTCAAAGGGCTCTGATTAGTCAGCTAACCTAATGTGTTGTGATTGGTGGATCGGCTTCACGTCACCAGGAAACGTCATGCCTCTCCTGCATGCTGTCTGTCAGACTGTAAATAATGTCAGTGAAGCCGTATCAGTTTGAGCCTAAGTCAGACACAGAAAATGAAGAGGACACAGCTGAACCCATGCAAACGCGACTCTTGCAAGATGTTTCTAAATGGTATGTTTTTTTTTTTTTTGTTCATTGGTAAGAGGAGGAATGTGGTCAAGCCATCAGCATTTCATTTCAGCATCTCATATTAGTGTATATAGGAAATGATACATTATAAGATGGCTGTAACGTCTCCGTTTCTAATAGATAGCAGGTAAAACGGTCTACTTTGGTTTTTCGTTCACTTTCTGAGGTTTAACCACGTCATGACTGTTTTTCTGAAGCGCTGCTGGCTTGACCGCAGTGTTGTACATCCCTTTTTCTTGTTTTACATCTAGTAAAACAAGTAGGGGAGGGGGCGGTGGCGGCGCCTCAGGGAGACTTTAGAATGTCTGTACATAATATACTCCATTATTTCAAATGTAAAACTCACGGAATGCTGACGCATACAGATACATTGCAGGCGCTGGTGACGATTGTGGATGGGGTAAAAACAGGGGTAAAACGGATACATATGTTTGTAGCTAAATCATACCCGCCAAACTCCTGTTTTTCCAGAGAGTCTCTCGTATTTCACACCTGCCACCCTCCCGTCTTGTTATTTTTCCCGGAAAACTTCCGGAATTCCATCCCCACGCCAGGTCATCAATTTTGGTATAGCGTCTGATCGCCGCCGGTCGAAAACAGGGTATTACCATCACATACACCCGCAGCCCATCCACCCCGTTATTATTCAGAGACCACCACACCAAACCAAACTCCCCACACACCCCGTTCTGGGGAAATTCGGGCACAAATGTTGGCAGGCATGAGTTAAATTGCTAATAATAATTGCTAGTGACAAACCGTGTTTCTCGTTGTTTATATCCTTGTTTACGTCCTTACTACAACATAGCCTACAATGAACGCTAGAAACTATGCATGTAAGATATCAGTTTTAACAAAAAGAGGTACTTACAGGTTGTGGCTCACAATCCACAGCTTCTTCTTTTTTCATAGGTTCTGCTTCTTCTTTGAGGAGACGTTTTTGGCTGAGACCAGCACTTAACTGCGACCAATTGTGGAAGCTGTCCTTTGTAAAATGCTTTGCACAGAGAGCTATATCTTTTTTATAATATTCTGGAACATAATTAAAAATGAATTTTAACCTCTTCTCTCTTTGTGTCACGTCCCTTGGAAGGCCAAATAGTGAAACAGAACAAGATCCATGGAAAAGCAGCATTTGGATGGCATTTTCCTTTCTCTACTAACGCGTCTGTGGCCACGCCCCTTTGCTGCGCGAGGTGTATGCGCAGTGAATGCGCGTAACCTGGAACGTTTGTGATCTCATTAGCCCGGATGTATTTTTTTGTAGTCCCCAAATTCGTTCGCTGTAGGCTTTGCTAAGCTAACTCTGTAAAAGCCAGTGTCTCACTTTGCATTAAACTTTGAGCATCTTACATTCAGAGATGTTGTTTATGTCCACACAGCAACATTACACATCAACTGAAGTTTAAAATATGATATCGTAGTGGACCACCCCTTTAAGGTCAAAGGTCCGGAACAATAAACATCCATAACATGCATCACAAGTCAACACTATTTATTTTTCTTTAAATAAAGTTGCATTTGCATTCAAAACACATTAAATACAATGTAAATGTGGCAAAAGCACTAATATAAATGCATTATTGTACAAAACACAACAAAAGGTAGGCCAACATCTGATGCAAGCTGAGATTGCATATCTCAGAGATGCAATGTCAGACACAATGCATTCAATGGAGCTAGTGACGTCACGGTGAGGGGTAGGGCATTAAAAAGCATTGCATTCTGGCCAACTGCACCAGGTCTGCATCTAGACCTCTCCAAAAAAAGTGATAAATACAAAAGGTGTGTAATGAAAACTTTAGGTGTTGCAGTTTTGCGGTCCTTACATCTGTATTTTGTGGATACTGCTGTTCAAAATGTGCGTGTTTTGTTTCATAGTATCGATTCACATTTCCACTCTTTACAACTCTAATTGTCTTATTACAAATCAAGCAGAATGGCTTTGTGCTGTCTTGTGGCAAAATAAACGCATACTTATCTGTCCATTCCACTTTGAACTGTCAATTCTCTTAAGTATTCTTTTCCGTAACAACGACACCATTATCCATTCAAATGATCGCTTTGCTGCAGTGTGTTAAAGCAGGTGCACGCACGATTAGCCCGTTGATCACGTGAAGCCTTGTATGATCACTGGATGTCATGACAACAGAGTCACGCAGGAAAACTTTGAATATTATGCCTTCGATTTTATTTCGGCCCGTCATTTTTTTTAACAAAAATACAAACAACTAAACTGTTGATTTAACAAGCTTTATGCATTTATCAATGAAGGAAGTCCACAATTTGAATCCTTTATGCATGGTCTTACAATACGAAATAGAGTCGGGTCCGGATTGAATACCCTCGCGGTCCGGATCCAGACCGGAGTCCGGACTTTGAGAAGCCCTGGCTACAGTAAAGCCAGTAAAATGTGTGTACTGCACATGCATGCATGTATTTCATTTGAATTTGGTAAAATGTAGTGTATTTTTTATATCAAACTACACTATACATTGCAGAGAAGCTAAATACTGCAATGGCAGTTCTTGCCCCCCCCCCAGTACCATGTATTTTGGTCTCTTGATTTCAGAGTAACTGTGGTGAGATGCTGCGGATTCGGCGGGTTCTGATGAACTGCCCGGAGATCATCAGTATTGGTCTGGTGTGGGACTCTGATCACTCTGATCTGGCTGAAGATGTCATTCACAGCCTGGGCACATGCCTGCGCTTGGGTGATGTAAGACTTCGCACACACAAATAACACATACACTATCACCGCTCCTGTCTGTCTGTCTGCGCCTCCTCAGCGCAGTAACCTTGAGCCTTGCACACAGTCCAGGACAAGAGCAGGAAACACACTGTACTCTTTGTCACATTCAATATCTCCACGGCTTCACTAGTGAAACTGCCTTCTCACAAGATGTATGCCAGGGCTGTGTGCCATTCTTAATACAATCTGTGTTATTTTTAGTTTTCCTGTATTTATTGAAGTGATGGAGCACACAGGATGCAGAATTTGAATAAAAAAAATAATTAAATTAAATTAAATTAAAATGAAAATTACAATTTTTTTAAGGGACAAAAATGACGAATACATATACATATAAGTATTGTGCTCGTAGCACACAAGGTGTTTTCAGAAATGATGAAGTGATTTACATTTTTTATATTAGTATAAAAAATATATAATAAATAAGTAAATAAATATCCATAAATGTCTGTCTGTCTGTTTGTCTACACACACACACACACACACACACACACACACACACACACACACACACA